>JAGQAX010000023.1:22266201-22306963 GCA_019142605.1 Cephalopholis sonnerati
CTGACTCACTCCCTCCACAGATGTATTCTACTGCCTTTTGTAACAAACTTTTATCCTTTTTTACAGCTAAAATTCACAATATCCACCAGCAACTTGCTCCCAGCCCCTCTCACAATTCACCTCCCGTATTTCCCTCTGTGTCCCCTTCCCAGTCACTCTCAGCATTTGTTTTGCCTTCTGTTCTAGACACCACTGATCTGATTAAAAAATCCAAACCATCAACCTGCCAGTTAGATCCCCTCCCAACTGCTCTTGTCAAAGCCACCGTTCCCTCTCTGGCCCCTCTTATCACGCACATAATCCATTCTTCCCTCACCACTGGTATTGTTCCCTCACCCCTCAAAACAGCTGCTGTCACTCCAATACTCAAGAAACCCGGCGCAGATCCCATTGACCTAAATAACCTCCGTCCCATCTCCAATCTACCATTCCTCTCCAAGATTCTTGAAAAAAACGTCGCCTCTCAGCTCCATTTTCACCTCTCCTGCAATAATCTCTTTGAACAATTCCAGTCCGGTTTCCACCCTCTCCACAGTACTGAAACGGCACTTCTCAAAATTTCCAATGATCTGCTCCTGGCAGCTGATTCCGGTCTCTTATCCATCCTCATCCTGCTTGATCTGAGTTCGGCCTTCGACACCATTTCACACACCACCCTCCAGGACAGACTCCTTTCTATTGGCATTACTCACACACCCCTCAACTGGTTTAAATCCTACCTCTCCGGCTGCTCTCAGTTCATTCAACTTAAATCTTTCACATCACAACCATTCCCAATCACCACAGGTGTGCCCCAAGGCTCTGTCCTGGGGCCCCTGCTATTTATCATTTACCTACTCCCTCTTGGCCACATCTTCCGGAAACATCACATCCACTTCCACTGCTACGCAGATGACACCCAGCTCCACATTTCCACCAAACCTGACTCCACCCTCCCACCCTCCTCCCTCACCGACTGCCTCCTCAAAATAAAATCCTGGTTTTCATCCAACTTCCTCAAGTTAAACAGTGACAAAACTGAAATTATACTCATTGGCACCCAATTCACCCTGTCCAAAACCCCAAGTTTCACTTTACCCATAGACGACTGTTCCATTTCTCCTTCCCCACAAGTCAAGAGCCTGGGTGTCATCCTCGACAGCACACTTTCCTACACATCCCATATCAATAACATAACCCGGTCAGCTTACTTCCATCTCCGCAACATCAACCGCCTCCGCCCCTCTCTAACACCTCACACAGCTGCCATTCTGGTCCACAGTCTTGTCACCTCCCGGCTCGATTATTGCAACTCCCTCCTGTTTGGCCTTCCACAAAAAACTCTCCATAAACTACAACTGGTACAGAACTCAGCAGCTCGTGTGATCACAAGGACCCCGTCCACCCATTACATCACACCCATCCTCCAGCAGCTCCACTGGCTCCCCATCACTCATCGTATCCAATATAAGATTTTACTGCTCACCTTCAAGGCCATTCACAACCTCGCCCCTCCATACCTTTCTGCCCTCCTCCACATTGCCACACCAGCCCGCACACTCAGATCCTCTTCCTCCATCCACCTCTCCGTTCCCCCTGCCCGCCTGGCTACCATGGGGAGCAGAGCATTCAGCTGCTCTGCTCCCCAGCTCTGGAATTCACTCCCCCTTGACCTCCTCAACACCACATCTGTCAATCTGTTCAAATCCAAACTCAAAACTCATCTGTTCAGACTTGCCCACTCCATCTGATCCAGTGCACTGTTTTTGTTGTTTTGCCCACCGTTTTTATTGTATTTTGTATGAATGTATTTTTATGCTGTGTTTTCTACTGTATGCTGTATTTGTATTTACTTTTACTGTAAGGCGACCTTGAGTGCCGTGAAAGGCACCCTAACAAATAAAATGCATTATTGTCTGTGATGGCACATTGAACTCTGCCAAGTATTGTGCCATTCTCCAAACCCACATGCTCCCTTCTGCACGTGCACTGTTCCGTCGAGGTCAAAACTGGAAGTTTCAACAAGGTAATACCCCTTGCCACACATGCAGGACCAGTAGAACTTGGCTGCAGGAGCACAGTATCCAGGTCTTAGAGTGGACATGAGCCCCATTGAAAATCTGTGGTGGATTATCAAAAGGTCTGTTTCAAAGCGTAAACCAAAGAATTTAGAAGAATTAAAAGCAGTAATTCAAGAAGAATGGGACAACATTACCCCTCAACAGTGTGAAAGGCTCGTGGGGAACATGCCAGCCAGGATTAGAGCTCTACTGCGTGCTAATGGCAGGACTACTAAATATTCATTTGATGATGTGATGGTTTATTTATTTTTTGTTCAGTTTTGAACACATTCTCTGTTATTTGTTGACTTTTTTTATTATTTATTTATTTATTTTTTTAGACAATATGTTCATTGCATTTTTCACATAAAACACAGAACAGAACAGCTCGGACATGACATGGCAAATAGAGGGAGTGGTTAAAAGTAAGACAATAAGTGAGCAATAAAAAAAGTAAAAAAAAAAAAAAGATATAATAAAAATAGATTAGTGGGCAATGTATCCATCCCCAACCTTCTTCACCTCCTCATATAAAGGCAGCCACAAAAAGACAGACAATCAAATGGGCTATACAAACAAATAACAAGGTTACAAAAGGGCTACTTCACAGGAAATATACAGAAACTGGCTAGGCTGATTTAGGAAACCCCTGTAATATCGAAGATGAGAGTGTAGGTCCAATGTACTTTAAGTAAGGGTCCCAAACTTCATGAAAGGCCTCTACTGAAGAGTGAAGCATACAAAAGATATATTCATTGGGAATACACTGTGTTATAATATTGTGCCATGACTTTGTCGTTGGAACAGCATCCTTGGTCCAGAAGAGCAGAATATTTTTCCTTGCAGCAAAAGTCAAAAGACTGAAAAGTCTCTTGTGTTTGATATTTGAAATATGTCCATCTGGGAGTCCAAGTAGGAGGCACATGGGGTCCAATTCCATTTGAACACCAAATATAACAGAGAGTTCACTCATAATGCTTGACCAATAGCTTTGTAGCTTCACACACAGCCAAAAACAGTGAATGTAGCTTCCAGACTTAGCATCCATTTTGTTTTTGAGAGCAGGTGTTATATACGTGCGGTGTACAATTCTGAACTGAGTGGATTTGGTTCGATTGCATATAGATATTTCCATAGCATGGATCCACACTGCCTGCCATTCCAGGTCGTCAATAGTGATGCCCAAGTCTCTTTCCCAGGCTTGCCTCGTAGCTTGGGAGGTTAAAACTGAGTTGGAGTTTAGAGCTCTATAGAATACACTGATGCGTTTCTTAGATAACTGTAAAGACAATCCCCTCTCAACATGTGAAGGGGTGTTACTGGTTATTAATGTGGTATCTTTAGCAATAAAGTGTCTGATTTGTAGATATCTAAAAAACTCGCAATTCAAGCCCGTATCGCTGCTGTAACTGCTGAAAGGATAACAAAATCTGGCTACTGAATAGATCCCCAAGCTTAGTTAATCCCAGCCCGTGCCACATTTTAAAGCCCTGGTCTTAACAGCCAGGCAGGAAATCTGGGTTGTTCAGAATAGGAGTAAGAGGGGATGTTAACTGAGCACAGCCCTCTATTGTACAGATGGATCTCCATGCCTTTACGGTACATAAAGTAATAGGGTTAGTACAGAGATCCTTGATAGACTTAAATTTGTTGAGAAACAGCAGATTCCACAGGGGGCATCTGGACTGAGAAGATTTGATATCGAGCCAAATTGAGGCTGGGTCATTTTTGCGCCAATCTGCCAACACACAAAGGTGTACTGTCAAATGATAAAGTCTCACATTAGGTACATCTAAGCCCCCATCAGAGCCGACCATTTGAAGCTTCGATATTTTAAGTCGGGGCTTCCTTTTGCTCCGTTTAAATGAACTCAGCCAGCCTTCAAGCACCTTGATAAGCTTGTTTGATAACTAAATAGGGATCATTTGCAGAGGGTAGAGTAGTCTAGGCAGAATGTTCATTTTAATAAGAGCAATCCTGCCCAGCCAGGATAAAGGTAGGGGGGCCCAACGATTTGGGTCTGTCTTTATAGCGTCCAAAAGAGGGGGGAAATTGTTCTTATACATCTGATCATATGAAGGTGTTATGTGCACACCCAAGGAGACGAAACCAGTGGGTGACCAATGAAAAGGAAAGCGCTTTAAAAGGCGTGGGATGGATGTGAGCAACCCCAGTGGCATAGCTTGAGACTTAGCTAAATTAATTTTATACCCTGAAAAAGTGCCAAATGCTGAGATGACTTGGATTAAGCAGGGAATAGAGGGTTGTGGTCTCGATAAAAATATTAACACGTCATCCGCGTACAACGTAATTTTATGCTCCCTCTCACCAACAAGAATACCTGATAGAGCATTCTGCCTTATTGCTTGAGCCAATGGTTCGATAGCGATATTGAAGAGCAATGGGCTGAGAGGGTCACCCTGTCTATTCCCGCAGGTGAAGGGGAAAATTACTGGATTTCAGACCATTTGTCAAAACTGCTGCTGTTGGATTGTTGACAGTTCACACCCTTCTGAACAAATCCTCTGTATAACTTTTTCATTACTCGACCAGGTTGGATTTTGTAAGCTCTCACAGTTGATGAAAAGAGGAAGTACATCCTGAAAAGAGGAAGTACTGAACACGCCCTTGAACACATCCATGTGTCAATATTTGGGATTAGCGCCACCTACTGACAACAGGAAGTACATCTTTTCACACACTTTTTTATTGATTTACCTGAAATTTACATGCTGTGGTCTACATTTCATGTACAACATCATGACCACTCAGTGGTGCATTCTTTATCAAACTTTCACATGTCAGGCATCACACTCAGGTGTACCTGCCACAAAACAGGAAGTAGTTTATAACTCAAGCATACATGCTCCAATCTTCCCCAAACTTCACAGGATTGACAACAGTCCCACCCTGAACACATCCATGTGTCAATATTTGCTATTACACATAGCGCCACCTACTGGCAACAGGAAGTACATCGTTTTAGACACTTTTTTTTTTTTTTTTTTACTCAAAATTTACATGCTGTGGTCTATATTTGATGGACACAAACATCCGTTAGGTCAACAGTGGATTGTCACACACATAACCAAAATCATTACCAAATTATGTCTGACACTGTCGCAGACACTGTGGCTGCAACTGTGGCTGACACTGTGCTCGTCCTCAGGCCAGTGGCGTTCCTCTTGGCAGCAAGGTCCTTCTGCCTGTAGAGAAAGAATATCATGGTCAACATTTAATTTGAAATTTCAATCCTCTGACACACTTAAAATGAAGGTCCTGAGTCCTGAAGAAATAGTCAGGGTCGAGCACTAATTTTTCATTTTCAAGGACTTTACTCAAAACATGTAATTCATTTTAAAATATATTTTTTAATTCAACATGAATAAAAGATGTGAGCAATGTCTGTAAAGCGTTACTTATCACAACCTTTTTAGGCCTAACTGGATTTTTTATTTATTTTATTTATTTATTCAACCAGGAATTCCCATTGAGACTGAAAATCTCTTTTACAAGGGAGACCTGGCCGACGTAGCAGCCAATCACAACACATTTAAAATGCAACAAATACAACATATAATACAAAAATCCACCATAAAACAACAACTATTCAAACATAGTGGCTTCACAAGAAAAATAAGCACATCTCTGTCTCTGTCACCACATTCTTTACGATGCCCTTAAATTCATTGATGGATGTACGTGTTTCTAGTTATTATTAGCTGATATTTGAATTTTACCTAAAGTTTTTGATTGAGATATTATATTGGTGCACAGCAGCAGAGAGAGGAAAACAAATTGTAGTGGGAAGCCAACTCATCAAGCTAACTCATGTTAAGTTTGGGCATGCCGACAAGGGCTTGTGGTTTAACAGGAGGCAAAGTTAAAGTAAACTATGATGTCAGGCAGGGCATTGTGCACGGGAGAGAGAAAGAAGAGGGAGAGCGCACTGCAGTCGAAGGCATGTCGGAGTACAATAAAAGTCTAATGACTTTATGAACAAAACTTTGGTCAACTACAAGACAGTGATACGTGGTTCAATTGAATTTCAAGGACTTTTTTAAGCACCTAAAAGGGCTTTATTTCAAGGTATTCTAGTGCTTGATTTTTCCCTTACAAAACTGAAACACTTTAAAAACCTTGTGCAGACCCTGATCTGATAGTACACTCACATATTGGCAGATATTAGAGGAGAGTCAGGGAAAAAAAATACTTTGCACAGCAGGAGTATGTTCCTATTCGTTAAATCATCTTCTGACTCCTCAGATTTATCCTGCCACCCCTTATGGGCATATCGACTATCGACTGCTGACCTCTGCTTGCAGAAAAATATGAAATTGCTCCACCTTCCCGTGCACTTTTGTTTGGCAACTATCTAACTACGTAAGTATTAGTCCAAGCTGTGTGAAACGATGTGGAGAAAAGCACTTACTTTCTTATTCTTCGCAGGATTGCTTGGGTGAATTTTGTGTTGGGGTCAAGACACTGCGAGGTCTTATTTTTGAGTATGACACTGCAGGAGAAAGAGAAAGCCTTGATGCAAAACAACTCTCTGAACACTGACAAATCACTGTCTTATAAAAATCAACTGTGTGGTCCATTTGTTTGCATTACTGCAGATACTCACATGACTTCTTTCTTGTTGCAGTGTGGACGAGGATTGTACTCAATGGCGTCGCGGATGAGAGAGAGCTTCACAGTCCTGCTTGTTTTTAAACACTGGCAGCCAATGATGGCTGGAAATTTGAAGGCAACAGTGTAAATAATCTGTGGAGTTGCAACAGTTTCCATATTTCCCTGATACGTGCGGCCAAGAGGGAGATGTTTGTTAGTCAGTTTAGCTCATTTGAAGCCACATAAATGCAGAAATTCAACACACAAAGATGACCATGATCTAATAAATTAGCACACTTACTTGTTGAACTGCAGATGACAACACAGGCCAGGAGGACGATGCACTGGATTGCAGTATTCATGCTTGTCTTAGATGGTAGATATTAGGGAGTGATCTTTAAAAAAAAGGATCTGCTTTTTGTTCTTGCAGTGATATCCTCTCCCTGGAAGAGTATCTGTGCTGTGTGCAGTCTTCTCTGAGTGTGCAGGACTGTAAGCCCCATGTTTTCTGCACCTCCTTTTATACACGAAGTTGCGCGAACATGTTTTTCTTGAGAAGTCGTTGAAAAACATCCAATCAATATTGCCTTCTTTTCCCCACCCTGGCTCCAGCTTTTGCAATCTGTTCATTTTTCCACAGAATCGACCTTGATGTCACTGTTCACTTCCTTTTACAGACTTCCTGCTCAGGCCCTCTTTATCTGTGCTGCAGATTTTTAATGAGTTGTGCACGGTCCCAAATGCCATGCTCATGGGTCGCATTATAAATTGTTAAGTTCTTGAAAATCTGTCTCATCCACCTCTGGTCTCTTGTGTATTTATTCAGGATTTCTCTGCAGTGCATGGTCATCCTAATAACACAGTCACTTTTATTTTATTTCTAACTGTTGCATAGTGTCTGGGGTGTTGAGTAGCTCACCTGGTAGAGCAGGTGCCATATGCCGACACAGAGACACTAATGCACGCTTTTATTACCTCCAGAATTGACTATTGTGATGCTCTACTCTCTGGTCTCCCAAAACAGAATATATCTCACCTACGGTTACTTCAAAACTCAGCTGCACGAGTGCCTCTGCATTGGCTGCCTGTCAGCTTCAGGACTGATTTTAAAATCATTTTATTGGTTTATAAAGCACTTAATGGTCTTGGGCCTTCTTATTCATCAGATTTGCTTGTAACCTATGAACCCTCTAGAACCCTCAGGTCTTCTGGTAGTGGCCTTTTAATTATCCCGAAAGTTCAAACAAAAACCCACGTTGAGGCATCATTTCATTACTATAGACCACACCTCTGGAACAGCCTTCCTGAAGACCTGAGGGCAGCGGAGAATGTTGATATTTTTAAAAGCAAACTCAAACTGCAGTCAGGTCGAGACCCCGTTGAGGACGACGAGCATGCAGATGAGCTTCCCTGAGATGGTTTCTGACAGTTTGTGCAGAAATTCTTTGGTTATGCAAACCAATTGTTGCAGCAGCTGTCCGGTTGGCTGGTCTCAGACGATCTTGGAGGTGAACAGAACCTGGGCTGGTGTGGTTACACGTGGTCTGCAGTTGTGAGGCCGGTTGGATATACTGCCAAATTGTCTGAAACGCCTTTGGAGACAGCTTATGGTAGAGAAATGAACATTCAATTCACGGGCAACAGCTCTGGTGGACATTCCTGCAGTCAGCATGCCAATTGCACTCTCCCTCAAAACTTGCGACATCTGTGGCATTGTGCTGTGTGATAAAACTGAACATTTTAGAGTGGCCTTTTATTGTGGCCAGCCTAAGGCACACCTGTGCAATATTCATGCTGTCTAATCAGCATCTTGATATGCCACACCTGTGAGGTGGGATGGATTATCTCAGCAAAGGAGAAGTGCTCACTAACACAGATTTAGACAGATTTGTGAACAATATTTGAGAGAAATGGTCTTTTGTGTATGTAAAAAAAATGTTTTAGATCTTTGAGTTCAGCTCATGAAAAATGGGAGCAAAAACAAAAGTGTTGCGTTTATAATTTTGTTCAGTGCATATACAGTGGCGGCTGGTCCATAGAGGGCGCTCAGGCACCGCTCCCCTGTATTTTTGGATTTTTTTTTTTTTTTTTTAATAAATATTTTTAAAACTAACAATAATGACTTATTTCGAGTATGAGTGTGTTTAAAATGCACCAAAACATGTCGTATATAAAATATAAATCATCATATTTTAGGGGAGAATAGCTTCCTGGTCATCTCCTAACCTCTTCGGAGCTTCTGGGGCGATAGAAACAGCACCCAGTCAGTGCAGCAGCGCAGCCAATAGCTGGGTTTCAGTCACGTGATTATGATGACGCGCGAAGGCGGCGCGATTTCAAATGGAGGGCAGGAAGTAAACATCGGTAGCCTAAACATGGAGGAAACCATAGTAGAGAGTCCGTACTGTACGTCTTTAGAGCCTGTTTATGAACCGTCTCCCGGGTCATTTTAAGCGGCCTTTGCGCTCATTATAACCCATCCATCGAGCGCATGTTCCGGGTCGATTTAAGTGGACTTTTTGCTCGTTATAACCCGTCCATCAAGCACTCCTGGTCGGCTTTTTCCCACGATCTTCGCCTCTCTGATACCCGTCCATCGAGCACTCCCGGTCGGCCTTTTCCCACGGTCTTCGCCTCTCTGATACCTGGTCGCCGCCCACAGCCCGGCCTGCGGCCACTATCTCATTACCGTTTCCACTTTTTATGGCGCTGTTCAGTTAGCTTTTTACATTTCTCACCTTTATGGACTACAACCTTTGGTATTCTAAAAAATGCTTTCCCTTCTTTCTGTTTGAACAATTCACGTGAAAGCCTCCTATTGCTGACCTGTTGCTGACATGACATATGCGCATAGCAACAGAAATTTATCCAATCAGCATCGTCGAATCTGATGCCTAAAGGGCGATAAATTTATCGCCCCCAGCCGAGTCTGTCGGTGACGGAGTGGATATCCGAAGAAATTGAAAATGATGGACGCGGACACTCAAGACAGAGGATTTCAGCAGCAGCCCCCTAATTCAATCAGCTCTCTTCTCCAAAATCCATTTGAGAGGAGAACATTGGTGGGAAAATTACAGATAAAGCAGCTCGGCCCAGATCAACCGGACATCAAAATTAGCCAACAAGCCAGCGAAAAAGGTAAAGTACAACAGGAAGGCTTGGCTAGCTGGATCCAGTCATGTAAATGCAGTATTTTGCTTCCCATGTTTACTTTTTAAAACGGCGGGGACAGATACGACACGGACTGTTACAGGAGTGAGGGTCATGAAGCATTTATCTGAGAAGATTAAGAAACATGAGTGTACAAGGGCACAAGCTAGCCATGCTAAGCAGAGCTAACATCGCTACGCAGCTGGACGAAGGTCACAGGATTGGTGTGAGGAAGCACAACAAAGAGGTGGATAAGAACAGACACACACACACATTCCCTTGACCAAATCTTTCTTTGTATAGTTGACCTTTGCACAAGACATCACCCAGCAATATATTGCACTTTAGAAATTTCTAACATTTTGTCTTAGTAGTGTGTTTGCTAATATTATTATGTATGTAATCTGTTCATCATTTTCGTAATTGTTTAGTCTATAAAATGTTTTTTCATTGACTCATATTAGACATATGAAAGAAGCAAAACTTAACATTTGATAATCAAAAACAAAAAAAATGTTTGAAATCTTACCCTGGAAAATCACTCAAATGCTGACATTATTATCACAGTGGTTGCAGATAATATTTGTCTTGATCGACTAATTGAAAAATCAGTTAATTGTTGCAGTTCTGATCACATTAATAACATTTAGCTTGATCATAAAGTACTGTACAGTATTCTTCCAGCCAAAGGTTTGAGTTCAGCCACTTTATATTCATTTCTTTATCATACATCCTTTATACGGTGTAAATTTCATAGATACATTACTACAACCTATATAATTTTAAGTTATTGTATATAGTCCACTTTGCACTCTGTTCTGGTGGCGTGTCTCTGGCATTGCCTATTTACTACTAACAGACAGTTTCATGTGCCCAGCTGTGCACCCCCGCCACAAGGGGGCACTGGCGTAACAATCAACAGCCTTGTGTGTAAAAATGTGTCAATGTAATTAAGTCATGTGTTTACATGTTCAATGTCAAATGCAAAATGCAGTTTATGTTTGTGTGCAAGAATGCCTCAACTTTTTAATACTGGCATTAAATAATTACTGTTTCACAGAGCACTGGTGTCCTGCCATTTGTGTTAAATTGTATTGGGATAGTTACTGACACTGGCTCAATATGGCACAGCCCCACCTAGAATATGTTTCACCAGCTGCCACTGTGTATATATATATATATATATATATATGCCTGTTTTATTTACTTATCTATTTATTTATTTATTTTACTAATTTCTGATTTTACATCCTTTCTCTGGTGTTCCCTCACTACGAATTGAATTGATGATAGTGTTTCCCCAGTATGTCGGTGAAGGTTCTCAGTCATCCAGGTCATGGTAATGCTAAGTGCTATATCGTAGGCAATGTTCACCATGTTTCCCCAGTACCTCAGTTCCTGTTTTATTTTAGTTCCTGTTGTTTTATAATAATGTCATTTATTTCTCTTTATTATTTCTCTCTCTCTCTCTCTCTCTCTCTCTCTCTCTGTATGCCTGTATATGTGGGAGGTCACTGTTTTATTCTGTGAAGCACTTTGTGTTACAGCTTTGTTGTATGAACAGTGCTATATAAATAAAGTCTGATTGAATGACTGATTGATGCACAAAGGCTGAGTCCTTACCGCAGAGGCTGAATGTTTCTAACATTCCTGAGAGATCAGCAATTGGACAAAAACTCCCTTTCTTCCATGGAACTCAAATGTTTAACAGCTGGGACTGATTTAAATCCAAGTTGGAGCAGCTTCTCACGAGTGATCACATACTTCTCTGGGGGACTAACCTCCAATAACCTCTGTATTGTTTTGCACTATGACTGCACTGTTTAGCAGTCTTCTGTCATTTCAAAGCCCATCCAGGGACAAGCACTGCAAACTATCTTAAACTACAATGTGGTATTGATCTAGTCTGTGAGTATGTATATTTACTTTTAACAAAAACATGAACAAATACTTCTGTGAGTGGCCAATATACTGATTATACTTGATGTGTTGCAGCTTGTTCCATGTGAGATGTGTAAAGTGACTGTAACATGAACATCTTGTATAAACTGTCATGATACGTCTCTCACACACACTCCCATGCCAATCCAGACCAGTCTGTCCTGTGTGATAGTGTATGAGCAGACGAGGTGTGTTTTTGTATCAGCAGGGCTCAAGACTGTGAATATTTAGTCGCATTTTGCAACTATGGAGCACCAGTGTGGCCTGCAAATATTATTAATATATGAACTGGAGGGCTGTTAGTTTGTTTCCTGCTCATGGTGAATAAATCCTCACGTTAGACAGTGTTGCTGTAATGTTTTAACTTTCTGCTAACTGCTAACAGCTGACTGCTGATTGGAAGCTTCAAATTCACAGCAAAAATATCAACACTTATGTTTTGATTTATTCTATTATAATAATATAACAATACTTCATTTAGCTTTATTATAATAGCACTTCATTTAACTTTATTATTACATTACTTTATTTAACTTTATAACAGTGTGTATATATACACTGAACAAAAATATAAACGCAACACTTTTGTTTTTGCTCCCATTTTTCATGAGCTGAACTCAAAGATCTAAAACATTTTTTTATATACACAAAAGACCATTTCTCTCAAATATTGTTCACAAATCTGTCTAAATCTGTGTTAGTGAGCACTTCTCCTTTGCCGAGATAATCCATCCCACCTCACAGGTGTGGCATATCAAGATGTTGATTAGACAGCATGATTATTGCACAGGTGTGCCTTAGGCTGGCCACAATAAAAGGCCACTCTGAAATGTTCAGTTTTATCACACAGCACAATGCCACAGATGTCCCAAGTTTTGAGGGAGCGTGCAATTGGCATGCTGACTGCAGGAATGTCCACCAGAGCTGTTGCCCGTGAACTGAATGTTCATTTCTCTACCATAAGCTGTCATAAGGCATTTCAGACAATTTGGCAGTACATCCAACCGGCCTCACAAAGCTCATCTGCATGCTCGTCGTCCTCATCAGGGTCTTGACCTGACTGCAGTTCGTCGTTGTAACCGACTCAAGTGGGAAAATGTTCACATTCGATGGCGTCTGGCACTTTGGAGAGGTGTTCTCTTCACGGATGAATCCCGGTTTTCACTGTTCAGGGCGGATGGCAGACAGCATGTGTGGCGTCGTGTGGGTGAGTGGTTTGCTGACATCAGTGTTGTGGATGGAGTGGCCCATGGTGGCGGTGGGGTTATGGTATGGGCAGGCGTATGTTATGGACAGCGAACACAGGTGCATTTTATTGATGGCATTTTGAATGCACAGAGATACCGTGACGAGATCCTGAGGCCCATTGTTGTGCCATTCATCCACGACCATCACCTCATGTTGCAGCATGATAATGCACGGCCCCATGTTGCAAGGATCTGTACACAATTCCTGGAAGCTGAAAACATCCCAGTTCTTGCATGGCCAGCATACTCACCGGACATGTCACCCATTGAGCGTGTTTGGGATGCTCTGGATCGGCGTATACGACAGCGTGTTCCAGTTCCTGTCAATATCCAGCAACTTCGCACGGCCATTGAAGAGGAGTAGACCAACATTCCACAGGCCACAATCAACAACCTGATCAACTCTATGCGAAGGAGATGTGTTGTACTGCGTGAGGCAAATGGTGGTCACACCAGATACTGACTGGTTTTCTGACCCCCCCCAGACCCCCCCAATAAAGCAAAACTGCACATTTCAGAGTGGCCTTTTATTGTGGCCAGCCTAAGGCACACCTGTGCAATAATCATGCTGTCTAATCAGCATCTTGATATGCCACACCTGTGAGGTGGGATGGATTATCTTGGCAAAGGAGAAGTGCTCACTAACACAGATTTAGACAGATTTGTGAACAATATTTCAGAGAAATGGTCTTTTGTGTATATAAAAAAAAATGTTTTAGATCTTTGAGTTCAGCTCATGAAAAATGGGAGCAAAAACAAAAGTGTTGCGTTTATAATTTTTTTCAGTGTACATATATATATATATATATATATATATGTGTGTATGTACATATAATATGTACATACACACACACACACACACACACATATATATATATATATATATATATATATATGTATAACAGTAAATAAGATTGCCCGCTGCTAGGCTAATTTATACTAAGTAAAATGCCATAGGCTTGTGCTAAAAACGTTAGCATGTCATATTTGTTTGCAAAACGTGTTTAGTATAAGACAGATGTTTTGTCAGTGAACCTTGTGAGTTGTAATGGAGCTTAATTTTGTATGTTCTGTAAATGTTGCTGTTGTACCTGGTTTTATCATGAAGATGAAAAGATCGCTAGCTGCTAGGCTAATTTATACAATGTAAAATGCCATAAGCTTGTGCTAATAACATTAGCATGTTGTATTTGTGGGGAAAATGTGTCCAGATAAAGACAAGTGTTTGTCTGTGAATGCTGTGAGTTATAGTGAAGCTGATTTGTGTACTTGTGTTTGAAACGGTCTCTATTAAGCCATGTTTAATGTGTGTTTAATGTGTGTTTAATGTGTGTTTAATGTGTGTTTAATGCAGTGTTGCCAGGTGGGAAATGTAGGATTATCGCACCAGAGACTCAAAATTATCGTATTTTGAGGGAAATGATCGTACACCTGTCATTACCAAAATAACAAGCCTACTGATGGGCAAACATAGTCACTTTAGTGTTTACTTTTTTGGTTTACTCTTTTGTCATAGAGAAATTGTATTCATGATAAATGACAGCGGCACTCATTTTCCTTGCTTCTGTTTTTCCTCTTCTTCTTCTTCTTCTGTTTTGAATCTCATTCTCACTCAACTTCCTGACGGGTCCTAGCGTCTTATGGGGCGGGTGCAGCTGACCATTCAGCCAAGCATGCTTGTTGTTCTGACACAAACATCCTCCTTATCTCACACTAAGCAAAGCACGATTGGCTGGAAACATGTCACATGGGAACAGATGCCTTCAGGGTTCACAAAAAAACTCTGGCACACTGATTACAACCACACATTCACGAAACGGTCAAATTATCGTACATTTGGCCTTTTTTGGTATTACTGATCGTACATCGCACAGAGGGCCAAATTATCGTACAAATACGATAAGTATCGTACACCTGGCAATTAAAAACCTGGCTGATTTAATGTGTGTTTAATGTGTGTTTTGAATCAACTTAACTTTACAGCACTTCACAGAAACCCCGCTGCCGACTAGTGGTTTGGAGGTGTAACTGCAGAGTGACACAGACACACCACCGCACAAGTATAAATGCTCATAACGCTGTAGGGTAAAGTGTAGAATCAGCCGCACAAGTATAAATCCCGCTTAAGAGGTGCCAGGTTTTCAGGAGCAAGTTGAGCCGCTGGGAGTACCTGTCAATGTCTGCTGTTAATCCGTCTTCTGTATGTGTCCTGTGTTTTTAAATGTTGTGCATAATGTTTGAGATGCCTTTTCCAGACTGCAAAACAAATCTACCTACGGGTATCAATAAAGTTACCTTGACCTTGACCTTGACCTTGTTAAACCCTGGCATTGACAGATGAGCAAACTCCACCTGCTGAGGGAGACTGCATGTGGTGATGAAAAGCTCTGGGAAAAGCTGCTAAATGCACATTGGGTTAAGATATTTTTTGTCAAACTATTGCACATTCTTAACCTTGCATCACTGCTGGCTTGTGTCCATTCATCCTAGCATCCATCCATTCTCATTGGCTTATCGGGGGCTGGGTCATGGGTGCCAGCAGGCCAAGCAAAGCACCCCAGACGCCCCTCTTCCCGGCAACGCTTCCCAGCTCCTCCTGGAGGACCTCAAGCTGTTGTCAGGCCAGATGAGATATGTAATCCCTCCAGTGTGTTCTGGGTCTGCCCCATACCAGTGGAACGTGCCCAACACCTCCAAATGGTAATTAATTAATACTTTTCCAATCAAATTTCAATCAAAACTGTCTGAAAAACATGTTTTTGTTTTGTTTTGTGTTACAAATGAAAACATGAACTGAGAAAAAGAGTAGAGAGCATTAATACGAGGAGCATTTGCTATTTAAAGTAATTCATTATAACTACCTACTGCAAGCGTGTTGCAACAGTCAGTGGTAACGAGGTGTGTGGGTCATTAAAATGATGCATGACCATGACACATGGCTCTCCACCTGGTATGACTGGAATTAAATTCACACCAAATTTTGTAAGCATCACCGTCCTCTATCACGCTCCTCTCATTCTGACCAGCGAACCAGGAGACTGCATCACACGCACTTGCCCACACTACACCCACCACATTCCTCTGACTTATAAGCACAATATTACAGGTAGGGGCAATGCAACGAAGTTGTGTATTACAACTCTTTGTTTTGGTTTTGGTTTTCATGCCTAGCATACAGGGGCAGCAACTCCCATGTCGTTGTGCAACCCTGTTTTGTGGAATGACTTTTAACTAACCTTGTGAAATCTTTTATGATTTACAGCCAACAAGGAAGTAACGTCCTCCAGATAACTGTCAGTGGTGTAAAGTGATATGCGAGTAAATGGGGAGGTGTTACGACAGCTTTAGCCATGTGTGTCTATGTGAGCATGGGTGTTAATCCTGTCGTAAATCAACACGGGTGCCAGCCAGGAGACATGCTATCTTTCAATCATATCAGTTGCTTCATCTTTGCTCCTCATGGGAATGATTGCTTGTCTTTCAAAAAACAAAAAACAAAAGGAAAACAAACATGAATAAAAGTAATAATCAGTGTTTTTTATGCTGTTATATTTTACACTCCATTTGATTTCAGATTATTGCATCATATTATTTATTTAAATATGATTGTACCTCTGTATGAATACAAACACTACATGGCATTAAGCTGCTGTTAATCACTACAGTCACTTTACCTTGCTTTATTTTTCCTGGACAGTACTTTAATACTTTCATTTTAAGACAATGGAGAACAACTACAGGATGTTTTTTTTAGTTTGTGCATTACGGAAATGGGTTTTAGAGGGCGTTCTCACTCATTTAGTGTGTCTTTCTGGTGTCATGCCCAAAATATTTATCCCCACAAGGACATAAATGTAAGACACTGTGTTTTTGAGGAGTTATTTCCCTCTAAAGACTTTTTCTTGTGAGTGGCACACCATTTAAAGGCAACACACAAACACACAAACACACACACACACACACACACACACACACACACACACAGCCGATTAATAGGAATATTCGATTTTCCCCCATTTAACAGTTTAAAGTTTAACAGGGCTCTGCGGGATGTTCAATGTGACAACTGCATTAATGTAATACAGTAAACAAGCTAGAATTGTGCAACACTTGATATCAAACAAAATCAAGAGACACACTGACTAGTAGAAGGCAGTAACTGAAAAAATGACAGCTCAACTTGAAGCAATCAATCAATCTATCGACTGAGGGGTCTCAGATAAAAGGCCTCTGATAAATATACATACATAAAACTGTGGTTTTCAAGCTTTGTGTGGCCAGGGCACAGCAACCGAAAAGCCAAAATCTCAAGGTACACCTGTATTTATGTCTGTGCACAACAGCTTCTACAGTATGTCATGTTTTATCCGTCTTGTCACAATATAAGGCAATTAAAATAAGACAGATAACTTTCGTGATACTTTCTACTGACAGCTGTTTTTCTTTTGGTGGTTGAGTCGTCCTTGCTGGTTCTTTGTTGCAATTTGCTCCGTACAATAAAGCGATCCATTGTCCCACTCACAGCTTTCTCCTTTTAAATGTGATCATCCCTCACACTGGCTTCCAGTCAGGGCTTTGATGTGTCACACACTTATAATGCCCATGCAGGAACAGTGACAAATAGGTTTCCTGTGAGGGATTTTTAAATTAAATTAAATTTTCAGCTAGGATTTGCCACTTTATTAAGAAATGTGTGCACACAATATAGTAATGCAGTCAATTAAAAATTCATTCATAACTTTTTGTAAAGGCCAAGTTGAATATTGCAATAATAATGTGGGGTTATCACAAAATCCCCTGGACTGAACACCATTTGAGAACCACTGACATAAAATATGAAAGGATTATTTCAACTGATGTAATCTAATAGTATCTGAATCAGTTTAAGAGTTATGTTATCGGAACTAGTATCGTAATTTCCTAAACAATACCCAGCCCTAGCTTGGTGTAACCCTGTAGTGTTTTTAATCAGATAAATAAGTTTAAATCAATACTCTGTAAAACTGGTCAAATGTAACTACTGCACCTAAATACTGAATTGAAAGACATAGTTTTAAAGGTCTGTTCACACAAATTACCTCTTGTATGTAGATAGTTTTATTTTGTTTGTGAAGCTCAAAGCAGAGAAAATATTCAGGGTCCTCACTGTCAGCACTTTTTACTTAAAATAATTGTGCAGTCGTGTTTTTCATGTAGATTTTTGTGGTACGATAACCGTCACAGTATTACAGAAGTTGTATTATTATTATCAGTTAGAACGACCCTTAAAGGGATGAAAATGGGAGGGCTATTTTTGGCCGAACAAACATTTTATTACTATAATTGAAACTTGAAACCAGTTTGTTAATTGAGGTCTGTGTAAAAAGTCTCTCTTTGGAAAATAACTAAAATAAAGAGGAGAGGGGAGGCTGAACTTCTCCTAAAATGTCACAGAAGAAATGGTCAAATATGCACTATTGACTTTACATTAAAATAAGGATTTACATTGCATTAAACTTGCGCTAGGATGCATTTAACATCATGACTAACGTCAGCTAACGTCAGCTGTTTATCACCAGCTTTCAAACGTGACTTCCCTGTCATACATTCTCGTGTCAGCACGGTGGACGCGGAGCCTCCAAGCATTCCTATGAGACAGCGCTGAGCAGGTTTGTTTCATGCAGCAAAGCGAGACGGTCATTGGATAAATGCCACAAAATCGTTACTTCCCAGCTTCCCTGGGACCTAATGGAGCAGTAGGCGGGAGAGGACGCTCGGTGTCTGCATGATCATTGGAGGAATCGTCTAAAAGGCTGAACCCCTTTGTGACTGACAGCGCTTCTGAAATACACACCAGCATCGTCGCATTTCGAGCTCAGTCTCATGCGGATATTTGCGAGTGGAGTCTTCTGACAGAGTGCCCTTCAGGTGTCTGAAAATCTTTGAGGTGTGTATTGTGGTTGAAAAACGGCTTCAATTAAATGTTCCTTTTATAAGTTACTGCCTCGCTACAAGATGACAAATTTTATGATGTAAACTTAAAGTGAGCTTCCCTGTTTGAAAGACCAGCAGCCTCCACTGCGGTATGATAACTGTCAACTTTTATATCATGGTATACCTTGAAACTGGAATACTGCTGCAACCCTATAGCACAGAATGTTTCTAGTCTCATTTTAAAACAAGTGAAGCTCTTTCAAAAGCTGATTTCAGTCACCGTTGAATCACAGCTACAGCTGAGCTACATGAGTCAGAGTAAAAGAGAAATATAACAATCATAAAGAACTTCCCTTACAGAGAAGAGCCATGATTGAGCTGTTTCTCAATGTCTTTGGTTATCATACGCTTATACTCAAGTAATGATCCCTGCAGGACAAATTCAATATGCAGCAGGTTTCTGAGGAAAACTTATTGTGGGAAAGGAGGACAACAGTGCTCTTCTGGTTGGTTCAAGTGCCCCTGTAGTCAGACTCAATGCCCTAGCTTGCTCCAAAGTGCTGCTCTGGTTAGGTCAGGTCAACCCTGAAAATTCGGTTGTGCCCCCATGTGCCTCCGAGGTGCCTCCTCTTCACTCCCTCTCTTTACTCAGCTCAGTTTACCTCAGTGAACGAATAAAAACATTGGCACTGAGGCAACTTTTACAATGGTTCTTTGTCTAGTTTATGCTTTCACTTGTTTATTTTGTCACTGCCATCCAAGTAAGGGTGCATTTAGTGGCACTGAACCTTGACTGAGCTTGTCTTGATTTTGTGCAAGGACGGTATGCATTGAGACCTGTTTATTACAACTGAAATCACTGTGTTGATGCCAGCTTGTACAGGAAGGAACAAGCTCATGCTCTCAGCAAACATCGCAGCAGTTAAACACTAGATCTCTTCTGAAAAACACCAGGATTTTCGGTCCTGTGTGCAGAGTGAGAAAACTAAATTTCCCCTCAGGGATTAATAAAGTATATCCTCTTCTTCTTCCTTCCCACCTCCAGGCCTTGGTCAAACCCTACATTAGGAAACAACCAGTGCCCTTTTCTGCCACTGGACATCCCGTCACTCTGAGGACTTGTTTGTCAAGGTTCTCCTCTGCTCTGGTCCCACTCATGTCAGAAAAGCAGGGTCTACCAGTCTGAAAAAGACACCCTTTAAGACAGTTTCTCAACACCCCATGCTAGCACTTACTCCATCCATCCATTTTCAACTGCTTATCCGAGCCGAGTCACAGGGGCAGCAGGCTGAGCAAGTCATTCCAGATGTCCCTCTCCCCAGCAACGCTTTCCAGCTCCTCCCGGGGGATCCTGAAGTGTTCCCAGACCATTATTCTGGGTCTGCCCCAGGGCCTCCTACCAAGTTGACATGCCCTGAACACTTCCAGCTGGAGGCCCCCAGGAGGCATCCTGATCAGATGCCCGAATTACCTCAACTGACCCATTTCGACGCGAAGGGGCAGTGGCTCTACTCTGAGCTCCCTCTAATGTCCAAGCTCCTTACCCTATCTTTAAGGCTGAGCCCAGCCACCCTACGCTAACATTTACTAATGTTTCATTTTTTAAAACAACAACAAAAAAACTCTAAGCACTCCAGTTTTAACCCTACAGGCATTTTTCCCTAAATAGCCTTTTTTACACTGCCTCTTTAAGGCGTGAAGTCACGCCATTACACCGCTTTGCCGTTCCATATAAAAGGTACAATCACTGAATGGGGGGAACTGAGCTGTCTCGCCTTTCAGGCAGCATCGGAGATAGAAACAGCGGCAAAACGATGTCTGTGTAAACGGTACAGCTGACATTTTGACGTGTTATGCGTGCGACCCTCTGAGGGACATTTAAAACATAGTTGTTAGCAGTTGGCAGCTAACTTTGAGAAGAAGAACATCAGCTGAAAATGTCTGCAAATTGTGAAAACGATGAGGTCTGGGAGCTCCTTACCATCAGAGCAGAGGACGAGATAACAGGGACGGTAAATGATTGTCGATGTCACGTTAATGCATGATTGTTATTGTTTAGAAAGTGCTGCTGATGTGTGTGTGTTACATGTCACACTAGAGGCCGATGCTGATGTGTTAACATGTCACGCCCGTCACTTTCATGATGCTGGCATGCTATTTAAAATCATCTCCACGTGTGCCACACACACTGCACTGTACGCATCTGTAGAGGCTGCAACACACTCTGCTGTTTTCTGACAGTTAACATTTGGCTTTGTTTTGTCCTGTTTGAGCCCACACGACTGAAAGGGCATCTCTATGTATACCAGCTCTTTCTCAACTTCTTTAAGTCTGTCTATTAAAATACTGTGGCCAACAGACAGTATGAAATGCTGCACTTAAATCTAAGAGAAGAAAAACAGCCACATTGTTTGCATCCACAATAACTCTCAGATCATTTACAACTTAAGTAGGGGTTGGAATCTTTGGTCACCTCCCGATTCGATTACGATTACGATTCAGGGGCTACGATTCGATTATAAAACGATTATTGATGTATCTTTAATTTATGTATATTGATGCACTTTTTCACAACACATTTCTTTTTGTCTCACTGAATAAGCATTCATCACTTGCAATTTTTAAAAACAGTGCATTTGTAATAAGAAACAAAAGTTGAAATCATTTCCATTATATTTTATTAAACTATTGGAAATGTGTGCAAACTGGAATGTTCCAACATTTGTGCAATACAGTATATAACCATTGGATGGTGTACCTGGGCTCCAATGTATGCAGCAGTGCTCTAAATCCCTGATTTTCCACGACGCTGTAAGGACGCAAATCCTTCGCAATAAACGTTGCGATGGCGTTAGTTATTCGCTTCGCCTTTTCCGACGAGGGTGGCAGCTTTCTCATTGCTTCCTCGATCGTTCTCTGGTCGGTAGCAGTAGTAGTAGCCACAGCAACAGCCTGCCGTCTCCCCGCCTCCTCAGTCGGGTGGAATCGAGTGAGATGGCTTCTCATGTTTGTTGTGTTGCCAAAGTATTTTATTTGAGCACGACACAACTTACATGCAACCTGGCTCTTGTCCAGTTCGCTTCCGCCTTCGACACTGTAGAAGCCGAAGTGTTTCCACACGTCTGCTTTTAAATGAGAAGGAGCTTTGCGGATTTCACGGCGAGGTGGGTGGGGGTCAGCCATGTTTGTTTTCCTTTGTGCGCCTCCTAAAGTGTTCCGGAGATGACGCGTACCGCGCTTCTTAGTTCCGCATTATTTAGAACCTTCTGTATTACTTTATTTAACACATTTAAATAATCGAAAATTGGACGTTTGTGAATCGATTCAGAATCGTCCACGTCCGAATCGCGATGCATCTAAGAATCGGAAATTTCCCCCACCCCTAAACTTAAGTAGTGCTCTTTCTGTGCTGTGGTCTGCTTGATAACTGGACTGGAACCTGTCTAAAATGCCGTTGCTGATCAGATGAACTAGTAGCTGATTAAATACAAGTCTTTAAAACTGTGCTGAAAAAAGGCAGATTTGAAATCGGCCTGTCATTATTTAAGTCTGAGTGATCTAGATTGGATTTTTGGATGAGATTTATGACTGAAGTGGTCTTCCCATCTGCAAGTCTCCAGGATTTGAGTTGTTTTGTCTGTGTGGCTGGAAACACGGGGTTGATTAGGGGATACTGGGGGCAGTTGTTACTATTTGTGTCAAATAAAACCCCCGCACTTCAACACTGCTACTGGAAATCATCCTAAGGGAAACACTTAACTCTGTGCAACTTTCAACACTGTCTGGATTTCAACATTCATAGCAGATCGTGGGAGCAGCAGGTGTTACAAAATGAACTTTAAATCCAAGCTTTGAACTGCGTCTCCCACTCTTCATGAGCAAAAGGGGCTGACTCAGTTGTCAACCACTGACCTAAATAGGTCATATGTAAGGGAAAGATTGCAGGTCCTGTTTTGATTCAATAATGGTCTTTAGTGTGTATGACCTCCTTCACATCAGCTCCATTTGCTGTTAAAAAGCTCTGACAAAAGCCAAAAGTGGACCCTGAGTTAAGGTTATGTTGCCACACAAGCTGTAAGTTGTTTGTTTAAAGGAGATGCACTAATTATTCCCTCATGACTATTAACTGTGACCATAATGAAGATACATTGCTGGTTAACCACACAAAGCCAGACTAACACAAAACTCCTGCAAGGTGTAAAAACATGATGAACCACAGTTTCCCAGGACCTGTAATGAATGAGAGAAACTGGATTTAACATGTTAGGTCTTGTACACATGTTTTACTAGGCTGTTAAAGTCACTTAATGAGGCTGCAAAGGTTTGTGGCATAGAGTCTGAGAGCTGCTACTTAATTGTTGTCAGTGCTGTCAGAGTTTTTAGTCTAAGCAGGACATCTAGTGGCTTTAAGCAGCAATACTACATGATTTCAGATAAACACCACAACAGCTTGTAATCTCTTCTGGTTTGTTTTCGTTTTTCTGTTGTTAAATCACAACAGATGTTCGTATGTTTACATGCTGCTCAAGATTTGTTTATTACACCGCTGTGGTGTTTCTCATTGAGTATCACTACTTTTGTAGCATTAGAGGCGCCTCTAAATCCCCCAAATTAAAAAATAAAAATAAAATATGGATTATGAAAACATCTTCTTCTACAATTTCACCAAGAGTTTGCATGTCATTAAGACGGTCTTTTTACCTGATGTTTCAGTCATGGGATATTCAAGGTGATACTCTAGGCACTGCTGGCCTTTTTGTCAATGTATTTTTTGTAAATATATATGTTTTGTAAATGTATTTTTGGTAAATATATTTTTGTAAAAGTAGTTTTTGTAAATATATTTTTGAGTTTTTTGTAAAAATAAATTGTGAATGTATTTTTTTGTAAATATTTTGTAAATGTGTTTTTTGCAAATATATTTTCTGTAAATACATTTTGTAAATGTTCTTTTTTTAATATATTTTTGAGTGTTTTGTAAAAATACATTGTGAATGTATTTTTTGTAAATATTTTGTTAATGTGTTTTTTGTAAATTGTGTTTTGTAAATATTTTTGTAAATATATTTTTTGCAAATGTATTTATTGTAAATATAGTTTCTGTAAATATATTTTTGTAACTATATTTATTGTGAATATAGTTTTGTAAATATATTTTATATAAATAGATTTTTTTTGTAACTGTATTTTTTGTAAATTTGTTTTTGTGAATATATTATTGTGAATATATTTTATGTAAACATATTATTGTAAATATGTTTTTTTTTTGTAAATCTAGTTTTTGTAAATGTATTTTGTAAATATTTTTTTGTAAATATGTTCTATGTAAATGCATTTTTGTACATTTGTTTTTGTAAATATATTATTTGTAAATGTTTCTGTAAATTTATTTATTTTTTGTAAATATATTTTTGTAAATGTATTTAAACATTTTTTTTTTGTAAACGTATTGTAAATATGTTTTTTGTAAATATATAATTTTGTAAATGTATTGTGTTCCAGTGATGTAATTTTGTACTGGTTTTGCAGTGTGTTGTGCTTGCTTTCTTTATAGCTAAATGTGTTCACATGACATGACATCACATGATCTGTTGGGCGAATACCACTGGTTGTTTATACAGAGGTGTGTCTCCTTATCTTGTTCATGTCTGATGAAGGGCTGGTGCCCGAAACGTCACATGTGGTGATACAATTACATTTTCCAAAAAGAGCAGTTTCTGGTGTGAGGACTTGTTTTTGTATTTTTGTGTTTCTTCTTCTGTCTAGCACCCAGTATTTATCATTTCTGGATGTTTCAGTTTCACTCTCCTCTAATTTCCTGTCATTGTTTTTCTATTTTCTATGGAATAAAGGCCTAAAATGCCCAAAACAAACATGAACCAAAACAACTGGTGTCAAGACATTGTCGTTAATCTCATCTCCATCATCATCAACATCATCATCATCATCATTAAATCATGCTTCATGTGCAGTGAGACTACCCAGTGACATGTTCTGTTTATAGCTGGACTACTTCTGTGTCTGTAGTGTTTGCATATTCAAACACCTGATGTAAACATGGGGAAGTGGATGGAAAAAAAAATCAGCTCTCAGAAAGTGAAACTAAATCAAATCACGTCGGAGCTCACATTTCCCAGAGGAGCTGGGTGATGCTCAGCTGCCATACTAGTGAGTAAAACTTTATCCTCAGTTCACAGTTTGAGGTATATTGGATTAATATACCTGACACCAACTGTTCTTATTGCACTTCTTTACACTTCTGGTGAGATTATTAGTGATGATTCAGAGGGATTACTTTTATGTGAGTCTATACAATGTTTTCAGGAAAATCCTGCAGAGTATACCTTTAATATAAAGGACATGGGAGGAACACTTTACTGAAGTAGAAACATTGAGCGTGAGTTTAATTGTAAGTTAAAGCTGTGCTATTCAGTATTTTGCATAACTTAAATGTCACACTGAATCCAATGATGAACACACAAACGCTCTGCAGCTTTATGGAGCTTTTTGGACTCTTTTTTTAATAGTTTCATGTTGTATTTACTGTTCTGCTTTAGTCTCAACACTCAAATGAACCCCATGTTCAGCAGCTGGCAGCTGGTTTCTTCAGACAATCTCTGATAAATAAACACGTTGCAGAATGTCAGTGTTCCATTATTATAGCACAGTGTGTGCAATTTACTGGCATCTAGTGGTGAGGATAGCAGATTACAACCTGCGTAAACTTTCCCCATGTGCCAAGCTTGAACTCCTGGGTAGATTTCCTGTAATGTTACTTGCTCAAGAGGTTTTTACCAGAAACTGAATTGTCCACAGAGGTGTCTTCCTCTTCAAAACAAACGGACCAGGTGATTAAAACTGATAAAAACTAAGGGATGGGACTCACCAGAGGCCCCACGATATGATACTATCATGATACTTAAGTCACGATACAACATTATTGTGATTTTAAACATGTTGCAATGTGTTGAGTATTGAAATAAAATATATTTCAATTTATTAATTAAAAAAATGGATACCTGGTGTCCATGTGATGATACAATATTGCCATACAAAAACGTTTCCACCCCACCCCTGTAAACACACTGAATAAAGCAGTTTCACGTTAAAAATCAGACTTTTCTCAGATGTTTCTCATGCCGATGATGTCCGACGCAAAACAGTCCTATCTAAAGTCAGTGTTTGGTTTTTCCGATCTGGGCTGCTGTAGGAACATGGCGGTGCAACATGGTGATCTCTGTGGGCAAAGACCTGCTCCCTATGTGGATTTTGCGCGATTAGCCGCGATTAACCTCCACTACATCGCTAGTAGGCACCAGAAATATTAGTCGGTTAAACCAATCAGGCTGCTTCACTGTCATGCAGCTGCCCACCACTAGTGGGGGCTACAGAGCCGTCAGACAGCAGTCCCCCTCCCCGCGGTAATGCTCGAGTAGACTGGAGTTTTAAAACAACACGGTGGGAAATAAGAGAGACATCCTCTCACAAAACCTGCGTGGTTTGGCAGTACTTTGATCTAGAAAATGAATTCAGTAGCAATTAATTTTTTTGAAATGTTATATTACTTGTTAACTTTAAGTGAATGTTGTCGGATGATGTGCAGGGTTTACATTCATACTGCACGTCCCAAAATGCCTCTCATTTCAGTTGAAATTTAATTATAATTTAGATGTTGTTTTATTAACTTTAAAGTAAACTGTAATTATATTTGTCAGATAATCTGCAAGGTTCAATGTGCCCCACATTTCAGAGGCAGTTTATTTATTTTAGATGTTATTTTAGTGGTTAACTTTTGACTGAGTTGCCGTCATGTTCACATTCACACCGAACGGTGCAAAGTGTCTCTTGTGATTAAAGGCTTCAGAGGGCTCTTAATGCACACAATATTTTTTGGGACAATGTTTTAAATACTTAACATTAAACTGTGCTAAATTTTGACTGTTTTCTGAGTGTTTTCCCTTTTTTAGACTAGTGTTAATTAAAATTTTCATTTAGTCGACAGAGAAATTAGTCGCCAGGAACATCCCTACTCCCTATGCAGATATAAATGACTCATTCTAAAGTCATAAAAAACACTATGATTCTTATTTTCAGGTGATTATACACTAAAGAAAAGATACTTATTATATTATATTCAATTTCTGCCAATATATCCCCCTAAATCCTACGCACTGGACCTTTAACTTCTGTGTGTTGGATTTATCTGGAGGAGCCAAAATGTGTGAAACTGTATCATTAAAACTGCTATAATGCTTATCTGTATATCAGCTTTATATATAAAAACATGAATGTTGTTATTATCCCTAAATGACTGTAACACTGACCATAGTTTCTGCACAACAGGACGAACCAGGGAAATGCCCTTCAAAACTAAACATGAGCTAGTTATGTCACAGGGTGTGTCCATTTGCAAACACATAATAACAAGGAAGTTAAAAAAAATGAAAGAGATAAATGAAAGTGAAAGTAAACACAGGCACTTCAGACAACACAGAGCACTCGAGAGGCATGTTGGCATTCTGAGAAGCTCCGTACTTATTTAAAGTTTTGAAGGACTGTAGGTAAAAATGGATGAATACCAGCACCCACTGTTCTTCGAGGCGAGAGATCTGACAGACAGAGAGAAGGAGAAACTCAGGAGGCACTTCCAAAAGAGACGAGACTCTGGGGGAGGGGATTGCGGGCCGGTTGAAAAGGCTGGAGGCAACATCTACAAAATATCTTTCAAGGAAAAAGAAGGTGAGTTAAAATACCTTAAAAGGTAAAATACACTTTGTAGTTTTTACTTTAAATGTGAGGTTTTCCTGGGAACTTGGATGTTGCTGTTTTTTGTAGATCAGGAGAGAGTTTTGCAGAGGAAGTTTCACAACATCTCCCTTCCTTGTGGAGAGCTACGTCTGACGGTGAGCCGAACCGAGTCGCCCCAGACCACCGATCAGCCTTCCACGAGTCAATCACAGGTATGTAGAAACAGTGGCAGTACTTTTGTTAAATCCTTTCTTGATTACAGGAAACACTGACTCACACATGTCTGAGCCAAGCGATGTGGTCGGACCAGTTTAGGGGGATTTCTGAGAACATTCAACATCTGATAATAAAAGTGCTCATAATGACACAGTTTTCATATCTTTTTGTAATCCATAGATTACAGGATGTTAATAATACACTAACATTACTATAATTTTTTTTGTTTGGTTTCCTTCTCCAGACATTCACAAAAGGAAACACAAAAAACCTTGAGAAGATTTTCCCACTGGATGTTTTCCTGCTGTATTTCCTGAGAGACAACCCTAAAGCAAACAAGGTCCTACAGAAGCAGCTCTCTTCCTATCGGCTGCGTGTTCGAGTTAAATTTTGACGAGGAGGAGGTGGTGGTTAGGGGGGATATAGAGAAGGGCCCTGGGGGAGCTTTTGGCGCTGCGGAGAAATGGGAAATGCAGGTGGATCGCGTCTTCATCGGTCTCACCGAGAGCTACATCTGCTATCATGTGGTCGAGCCAAAAAAAGTCAAAATATTACTGCAGAACCTCAACGCTGCGACCGACAATATCAGAGTGTACACAGAGAGCGGTTACGCCGTGGTTGTGGGAGAAGCTGAGGCCGTGAACGAGAGTATTGCCCTCCTGGAAAAGAGCATGCCGACCAGGAAGGAGTTACCGATTGTGGAGAAGAAGTTCAAACTGGTGGAAGAAGAGTTTAGTCGAGAAATGCAAGTACGTTACCCAGAAGTTCGAGTCTTCATAGGCAGCGCCATGATCACCCTGGAGGGCCCTGATGAGGACGTGAAGGCAGGAGCTGTGAAACTGGATGAGCTGATCAATAAGGTGAAAGAAAAGAGAGTTAAGCTCAGCACAGCTTTAATAACCTTTATAAGATCCAGCGGTGCCATCTCAAAGTACCAGGCTCGCTTCCAGCAGATCTTCAGAAATCCTGTTCTCCTAGAGATGGAGTCAGACCTCGTCCTGTCCAGTTTGTCTTCTGACACCCTGAATGAGGCCGAGGCAGCAGTGCAGAAAGAACTTACAGTGGCCAACGTGCAGCTGCAGGGAGCTGCCACTGTACCTCTAGATCTGGACAGACTGAAGGAAATCCTCAACAGAGCCAAGGACGAAGCAAACTGTGGAGAGCTCAGAGCGGACGTCAGCTTCATCCCGGGACTCGGTGGAACTGCAAGCACCAAAGTACGACTGGTGGGCTACAGTGAAAATGTGAACAAGCTCAAAGAGGTTCTGCACGACTTCCAGATGAATCAGGTCGTTACACAGGAAGTGCTGAACGTACCGCGTCCTGAACTGCTTGACTGTTTTGATAAAATCACAGACCTACTTGGCATGAAGAACACCGCGGTGACTATGAAAGCCTCGCCATTTCCATACCCATGTGTGCTTGTGTCTGGTCCCCGATGTAAGGTCAGGGAGGCCCAGGACGCGTTGCGCTCAGCTCTAGCTAGTCTGACATCAGACACTTTGGTCCTAGATGGTCCGGGGGCTCAGCGGTACTTCCAAGCAGGGGGTAAAACAAGCAGGGAGCTAGTAGAGAGCTCCTGCCAGGTTATTATCAGGGATCAACAAGGTGTGTACTCCGCAGATGGACAAAATAAACCACGAAGCACCAGCAGCCCCATCTCCATCAACTTAGCACCCCGACCCATCCCCCCACCAAGAGCGCGCTGCACAACTGCAGGGAGCATGCCACTCAACAAGACATGTCTGGAGATGAGGATTGGAAGTTTGGTGGATGAGCAGGTTTGAATATTTCTGTTCTCGTTTATGTAAAATAATACAGCTGCAGTGCAGCCGCTTACACTGATGTTATCTCACATAACTTCCACAGGTGAATGTGTTGGTGGTCCCCATGGTCAACAAGCAGCTAGCCTCAACCAAAATTGGTAAATGCTTGTTGAGTAAAGCCGGGAACGCAATCAAGTCAAAGTTCAAGTCAGTGGCAGCGAACTGTACCTGTGGTCCCTGGTGATGTTCTGCTGGTTGATGCACCTCCATCTCTGGGCTGCTCCAAGCTCTTCTTCATCGAGTGCATGCCGTGGGACGGAGTGCTGGGATGGAGTGTGAAGGTAAGGTGAACTACTTGGTGGATTCAAAAGTGTTGGAGAGCAATGTTAACAGCAGGAGAAACTATAGCACTCAGAAAATGTGTGATTTTGTTATTTCACAGGCGCTTGGTAACGGGCTCAGGAGGTGTTTGGACCTGTGTGTACAGAAAGGCTTGTGCTCAGTGGCCTTTCCAGTTATTGGACCAGGAATCGTGTTAAAATACCCGCTGGGAGAAGCCATTCAAGTGCTGACTGAGAGCATTCGCCAGTTTGGATTGTCGGCATCCTCTGGGTCTCTCGCTACCATCCACATTGTCATTACATCAGACTACCCCGACTCTGAGCAGGTGACTGTCCACACTTGTAACTGAAACTGGTTTGTCAGATGTGAGCCTGCATGGTTTATAAACGATGCTGGTGTTTTTATTTACAGTGCTACCATGAGACCCACAGGCATCTCAGCTCAAATATGAACCAGGGAGGCCAAGGTAAACTGCTCAGTCTACGACCATTAATACACATACAGCCATTAATGTGCAACACTTACAACATGTTTTAAAGTATTCAGTCATTAGCTATTTATTATTTCATTTTCAGCTATCAGATTAAATATTTTTAAAACACGTTGCGGTACTTTTCCTCTCAGCAATCTTCAGATCCCTCACCAGTGACCTTGATGACATCACAATGACAGTGGGACGCGGGGTGAAACTACAGCTGGTGTTTGGTGACATTACCAACGAGACCACAGACGCCGTGGTGAACAGTACTGACTTCACAAATTTCGAGCTTGGTGAGTGAGTGGTGCTAATGATGTCTAAAAAAGGCGAATAAGAAAATAAGACCACGATATTTCAGGGTATTTTGGCGGTAACAGTATTCTTGACAATATGACAACTTAGTAAAAAAAATATATATATATCTTGTTTATAAATTATTAAGAGCATAGAACTGCAACAAAATAAGATGGTATAGTTTTACAGTTTGCCTTCAAATATTCAGCAAAACCTAAAAAATTATCTCTCATTTCTTTAGTTTGTGAACAACAACAGTAACTCAGAGTGAGATTCAGATTCTGTATACAATGTTAATACACATTTAAACAGCTCCCAAAATACAAAAAAATGTCCCCTGGGATCTATATATATATAAATCAACACGTGATTTCCTTATTTTAGTAAAATCCTAAATGACTGAGTTGGTTTTTTTTTTCCACCTGGACCTTTATGCTCGGCCATTTCTCCTCTAATCATCACGCTGTAACCTGTGACAGGCTGTTATGATACCAGAACTATCACACACTCACATATATGCAGTTTTTTGTTGAGCTGCGGGCTTCAGGTACGGTTTACATTACCAAAGGTTTATGACAAAATCACGTGATGACACCACTATGTGCAAGAGCAGAGAGGCAGAGACGCTGTGCTGCTGCCAGAGGAGCCGCTGAATGAGTTCCTTCTGAGCTGTAACTCACTAAAATAGTCTGAGAAGTCCGGGGCTGTTCATAAAACATTCAGGATGCCACAGTTTATTCCACACTACTGAAGCTGCTCCTCTTTTTGGAACTACCGCGGAGTCACTAATAATTTTGTGTTCAGCCATGCTTGTTGTTGCCGTGGGTAACAGTATGACGTCACATGTCAACAAGCTGAAATATCACAAGTATCACGATATGAATTTTTTATATGATATCAAAAAATATACTGTCATTATCGTGAACGAGATAACATGGCACACCCCTACCCAACAGACAAAATTCATGTTTCCCAGATGACGTACCCAAATGATGGTGGTGATCCTTTCAGTGCCACCACCAGACTGACATTTGTGGGGGTTTTTGTAAAATGTTTCAACAAGCATTGCATATAATTACCATTAAATTTAGCACAGGTTGTCAGGCATGTTCCCAAATGGACAAGTTGTAATAGGTTTGGTCATTCCTTCACTTTTCAACAGACGTCATCGTCTGATCGAAAAATTAACTCTAATTGTGGGTCTCTGTGTCACAGTGACTTCACAGCCAGCACTACAACAACACAACACCATGCAGCCATGCACAGTTATAGACCCAAACACTTTTTCAAACAGCCAGAAATCTCTGCAAACACCTTAAAATGCCATGTGAAACACAAAACAAGAAATGAAGTACAATTCTTCCAAATGTATGAGATAATATTTCACTGTGCAAATTAAGAAAAAGCATGTTGGCTATTCTGATAGTTCATTTTAAAGCCGATATTGGCCGATACCGATGATGTGCTGATATTACTGTGCATCCCTTACACTGCAGTTAACTGATGTAGATGTATAAGGTTGTGTTTAAGACACTGTGAGACTTTATAAGCACCGTTAGATACAGACACAGCAATGATGGCACAATACTCACAGTGTCCAACGGAAGGTCCTTCACTAGCAGCTAAAAGTAAATTTTGAGAAATGTGGCACTCACCTGTTACAGAAGAACAGTCACAGCCTCAGGTAACGTTAGCTTGTTCTCCTCAGGTGTCTTTACTCTTCAGCTGACGTAAAGCACGAAAAACTCTGACAGTCAATGTCAATGATTCACAAAAACAGTTTGAATATGTCCGGGAAAGCTTCATGATATGTCCTTCATAACACCAGTGCGTCACAAATGTCTTCTGTTGTCAATTCTTCCGGTATCTGACAGACGAAGTTAATCAGAATATTAACGTCACATACTTCTTAATGTCGCGATATTTTTCTTCATCACGGTGAAATTCAACCCCTCATTCGTTTTAGCAAAACAACAAATCGATATTATAACATACCAAAATGCGTATTAACCTTTTGTTAAGGGTTAATGTGGCTAACACTTTCAGCTATAGCTAACCGTTAGCTGGTCAACCAAACGAGCTAGCAACCGAACTATCCCTCTGACGTATGAGCTTTCAGGAACCAATCAGAAGACGGGGTCAACCGAGGTCAATTTTATATTTAATAAAAATAATTATTCATATTTAATGAGTGATTATGTGAATTAATCGTGTTATATTCGCTTTCATAACAACTTTTCATAAATAAATAAATTAGGAAATAAGAAGGGTGCTGGGCCAGGTGTTTTTTTGGGCGGAGCTCGAGCTCCCCTGTCATGGATGTATAAAGACAAGTTCACTAAATGTTTATTGCTAATAAATAAAGCCAGCTAACATGTTAGCCTTGTTAGCCAGCTGACATGCTAAACTAAGATTGTAAGCATGGTAAACATTATACCAGTTCAACGTGTTAGCATGCTGTCATTAGCTTTTAGCTCAAAACACAACCTCACAGAGCTGTAGTATTAAGAGCTGTATTTTACAAGGAAAAATACGGAATACAAAATTGTATTAGCTTACTCATGTTTTGTGTAAAAAAAAATCTGAATCTGCAAAGTATCTTTATGTCTATTAATGCAGTGGAATAAAAAGTATGACATCTTCCTAAAGGTTATAGTCAAGTAAAAGTACAAAGAAGTATAAAATGTAAAAACTCAACTCAAGTACACAGAAAAAATGTACTTTAGTAGGCTCACAGTGCTTGAGTAAATGTACTCAGTTACTTTCAGATACTGGTGGCTGAAGACTCTTGGTTTTGTTCCATTATAAATGTAGTATTTATTTTACAGATGGTGTGTGCAAAGACATCTTAACCGTAGCTGGACCAGAGGTGGCAGCTGAGCTTAAAGCAGGTGAGAGGAAAAGAGGACCAACTAGACATTTTAAAGCATCACACACTCACAGCTTCTTACTCACCTTTTCTTTTTTGTGTCGTGTGTAGCAAAAGAGAACTACGGAGACGTTGTTGTAACCCGACCCGGATCTTTCCCCTGTGGGGCCATTTTTCACGTCTGTGGAAAGAAGGATCCAGTCCTCACCGAGCAACTGGTGTGTCGCATCATTGAACGCTGTGAATCAAGCACGTTTGAGTCTGTTGCCATTCCTGCTATCGGTGCTGGTAGGTACTTTGTGAGACACTCTGAGAGTTCATTAAAAAAACACACACACACCTCAATGTCAGTTTTGTAAGTTTAAGTCACTGTTGGTTTTAATTCTGCCAGTAAAAAGTTTGAATTGTTTATGCACATGGATGGATTACTGATGGGCCTACTGGGGGGACAGGTCCAGGGGCCCAAAGTGTCAAGGCAACAAAAAGGACAACAAAAAGACACAGAATGTCCAAAAAAACAATTTATAATATATACATCAAGACATGCAAGGAAATACACAGAGACACAAATTGACCTCAAAGATACAAAAATAACTACAACTACAAATAGAGGAAAATTACCAATAGACCCATATATGCATAGAAGAGACACAAAATTACTACACAGAGATGCAGATTAACGACAAAAAGACAAAAAATGTCCAAAAAGACATAAATCTACATCAAGAGAAACAAAATGACAACAAAAACATGCAAAGGAACTACAAAGAGACACAGAATGACCAAAAAGAGACACAAAACAGACAAAAATGACTACAAAAAGACAGGAAGTGACTACAAAGACCAAAAAAGACACAAATATACATTAAGGGACACAAAATGACAACAAAGACATGCAAAGGAAATAGGAGATAACAGGAGTACAAAGAGACACAAAACAGCTACAAACAAAAAAAGACACAAATATACCTCATAGAGACACAAATTGACCTTTAAAGACACAAAATGACAACAAAGAGATGCAATGAAACTACAAAGAGACACAAAATGACTACAAAGAGAAACAAAACATCCAAAAAGACACAAATATACATCAAGGGTCACAAAATGACAACAAAAACATGCAAAGTAATACATAGAGACACAAAACAACCTCAAAGAGTCACAAAATGACTAAAAAGAGATGCAAAGTAACAACAAAGAGACACAAAACAACCAAAAAACAGACACAAATATACGTCAAAAAGACAAAATGACTTAAAACAGACACAAAATGATCAAAAAAAGACCCAAATTTACCCCTAAGAGAAACAAATTGACCTTTGAAAAGACACAAAACAACTACAAAGAGACAAAATGATCCCAAAGAGAAACAAAACGACCAAAAAAATACACAAGTATACATCAAAGAGAAACAGAATGACCAAAAACACAGAATGACTACAACACAAAATAATATACATCCAGGGACACAAAATGACAACAAAGACAGGCAAAGAAACTACAAAGAGACACAAATTTACATTTAAAGAGACACAAAATGACCTCAAAGAGACAAGAATGACTACACAGAGATGCAGATAAACTACAAAGAGACACAAAAAGACAAAAAAGAGATGCAAAGAAACTATTAAGTGACACAGAATGACCACAAAGAGACAAAAAATGTTCAAAAAGACACAAATCTACATCAAGGGGGCACAAAAGGACAACAAAAACATGCAAAGGAATACGCAGAGACAAAAAATTATCGCAAAGAGATGCAATGGAACTACAAAGAGACATGGCACGACCAAAAAGGGACACAAATATACATCAAAGAGACACAAAATTATTTAAAAGAGACAAAAATTACTACACAAAGACATAAAACAACCAAAAAAGACATCAAGGGACACAAAAACAACAAAATTACTTCAAAGAGACAATACTGACTACAGAGAAATAAAAAAAAAAACTACAAAGAGAAACAGAACTAAAAAAACAAAAAATGACCAAAAAAAGATGCAAATATTCATAAAAGAGATACAAAAAGTCTTCAAAGAGACACAAAATCACTACAAAGAGATGCAAAAGAACAACAAGGAGGCGGAGGACGACTACAGATAGAACCTCAAGACCAAAAAAGACACAAATATGCCCCGAAGAAACACAAGCTGACCTTCAAAGAGACACAAAATGAACATTAGGAGATGTAAAGACACTACAAAGTACAAAAATATACATTAAAGAGACCCAAAATGACTTAAAGGAGACAAAAATTACAACAGAGAGGTGCAGATAAACTACAAAGAGACACAAAACAACCAAAAAAACAAAACAAATATACACAAAAGAGATGGAAAATGACTTAAAAGACAAAAATGACGACAAAGAAATGCAGAAAAACAAATAGAACGACTACAAAGAGACAAAAAATGACCAAAAAAAAGACACAGATATACATGAAGGAGACACAAAACTACTACAAAGAGATGCACAGTAACTACAAAGAGACAGAAGAAGACTACAAAAACAAAACCACCAAAAAAGGACACAAATATGCCCCTAGGTGATACAAAGTGATTTCAAAGAGACACAAAACAGCAACAACAAAATGAGGTAAAGCAGCACAATGTCTGTGTGACTTGCTCTCATTGTCCGTCCATGTTTGTGCAGGAGTCGGTGGGCTGGATCCCGGTGTCGTGGCAGGTGCCATCTTCCGTGGGGTTGAGTCTGCTACATCGTCCCCCTCTCTTTACTATCTCACCAACATCCGCCTCATCCTGTTTAAGATCAACGTCTTCCTGGCCTTTAAAGAGGAGGCGATGCAGAGGTTTTCCACCGCGGTGATCCACAGAGGTGATTCACAAACAGCCTTCTTCTCTCACAGCTGCTCAGAGACCAGTCTGTTTTTATCTGAATTATTTTCTCAGATGTCGTCAGTGATTATCGTTTCACCTTCCTGCAGTGCCTGCACCTCAGTTACCTCTCGTACAACAACGGCCTTTGTCAGTGAGCGCAGACATCAGCCTCCTCTGTACCAACTCCTCCAGCCAGCAGTCCGTCTTCCTGCTCCTGGGTCTCTCCAGACAGGATGTGAACACTGCCAAGGCCAAGCTGAAGGAACTGTACCAGAGTCAGTGCTCCACTCAAACCTTCCCAAAGGAGGAGCTGGCAGGCCTCACCCTGGACGACATGAGGGATCTGAAGCAGCTGGTGGAGACAGAGGGTCTGTACGTGCAGAAGGACCAGTCCAACCAGGGCGCCCTAACAGTGAGCGGGTTCAGGGACGGGGTCAACAAGGTGATGCAGCTGATCAACGCCTCCCTGCACGGCTGCCTCAGGAGAGAGGTGAGAGCCAGGGAGGAGGAGGATCTGTACACCCGTGTGGCGTGGTGCATCCTGGGACACAGCGGCACCTGGGAGAGGCTCCCCAAGACAGCCAATTACGACCTGGAGAATAAGGATGTAGCAGGAGGGGTGGTGGACGCACAGGGCATCCAGTGGTTCGTGGACCTGCAGACGATGGAGGCCATGAGACCGTTATTTGGACAGACTATGAAGCTGAAGAGACTTCAGCATCTGTCAGGTGAGAAGATCTTTTTATCTATGCTAGAAAGAGAGGCAGACAGATACTAGAGACTGACACGAGCGCCATTAGATGTCAGCAAGAGTAAATACAAGAAAACAGTTACCTTAACATTACTGAAATTAATATTTTACATATGATGAAACTGAAGCACATACAAGTTAAGCTAAAATCTAACCCCCACTTGAATTTACCAGCAAGTATCTGGTTAAATCCCAAAGTTAAAAACAGAGAGGAAACCCTTTCTGTGGGAGCAGAGGGTGGACAGACGTATTCTAGTACTGGGGGTGTAAATGTTAAAGGCTAAATGGATTAATTCACAGCACTGGTGCAGCAGTTCAGTCTCCATCAACATCAGTTTTGGAGATATCTCCTAACTCAAACATTTGGGTTCACTACAACTTCTCTGCCAAGCTCTGACATTCACTCTAATGTGATAAAAATATTTGGTACTGGCCATGAGTGTTGACGAATGACTCTTAAGCCCCTTTTACACCGCCAGATTTTCCGCGAATGTTCGGCCGTTTTGCCGGCAAGCTGCGAGCGTTTAGACACACAGAGCCGGATTGGCGAGTTGATCCGAGGTGCCCAATTTTCCGCCTCGTAGGGTAGTCATATTGGCGGAACAGTTTTGGTCTAAACAGAGCGAGGCGGCTTTCCGCCTCGGGAGGGTCTGTTGATGACTTCTGGGAGGGGCTGTTGATGACTTGTAGGAAGGGCTGTTGATGACCTGTGGGAGGGGCTGTTGATGACTTGTGGGAGGGGCTGTTGATGACGCCGCACGTTCGACCCACTGGCGTGGACTTCAAACCAGGAAACAGCTGATAGCAGGAATGAGATTCTAGCAGCACTAAGGAGACGCAAACCAGAAGACAAGCAACTGGGGAGAGAAAGAATTGCGCGCCCTCCTTGCCCTCGCTAATGAGGAGGCTATTAACCGTCAGATGACGGGAACCGTGAAGGACGGGCCGATGTACGAGAGAATCGCCGAAGGACTGACCAGCTGTGGCTTTCCTGGGTACGTCACTGTTTACGTCACACGCTGAGCTACACGTTCTGTTACTAGCTCACGCCCCCCGTTGCCCCGAAAAAAAGCCACATTCTGTATAAACAAAAGAAGGCAGGCGGCATTTTGCCACACTCCCTGATTTTGTTTTTACACTGCCAATGCTAAAAGAAGAGGGATTGGGCTTTCCTGCAAATTTGCACAATTCCTGTGTAAAAAGGGCTTTCATGACATGGGACATGGGATCAATTCGGTGTGATTTCCTGCCGTTTCCAGAACTTGTGCTTATCTTCATCTTGATACTTGGCGTTTTACCACAACGTTCTGTCAACGACATCTATTTCCCCATCACAATGTTTCCCCATCACAATGTTTGCCTTCTAGACTTCTTCCCAGACTGAGACCATTGAGGGTTGCTCAATTTTAGTAAACTTGACCTTAAGGGTCAAATATTTCTAGGCCTTTTTGCCACCACATGAAGCATTAAAATACTACTTCCTGTTGCTTAAAGGTTTTGGCAATCAAGGCTCTAATCGTCACAGAGTAGGAACGAAACAATATTTTAAAGGAGTTTAAGAAAACATCAGGGGAACGTAGAGCGAGACTAGTGCAGTTTAAAACTACAAACAGGGTAAACTGGGCTCCTTAAGGTTATTTAAGGTGAAATTAAGAGATAGCTCAAACTGCTGGAGGTGTGGGTTGAGCTGTTGGCACACTCCTTCACATGTTGTGGTCCTGCCTGTTGCACAAACATTTGGTGTGCCGCACATGAGAACATCAAAATGATCCTTTAATTAGACATCCCATTCTGCCCAGGCTTGTTTGTTCAGGGTGATCCTGTCCCTCAGGCAGACTGGGTTCAGTCATCCCTCATGCTGGGGAGAAAACATGTGACACTCAGCTATTTCCACATCTGCCAATGATTATTTAATTATTTTTTTTTATTTATGTATTCTAATCTTTTAATATTGTTAATTTTCTTTTAGAGGGTTTGTCTCAGCATTGTCCTCTGGCTGTACGGCTGTGTGGCTGTTTAACTCCTTGTGTCCTATGTTTGCAGATTTGTAAAGCCATGTGATGTATCCCATTTGATGCTGTTTTTTCAGTTCAAAAGAAAACATTTCTGATTATGAAAAGAAAAAGCACATACAAGTACATTTAATTCATAATCAACAATTTCATCACATGGTCCAATTAACAGCTTTTTAAAATTTAACTTACTGTAATTGAACAAATTAATTACATTGAGCATGTTTGTTTTAAATTTTCATCATAAAAGTCATTGAAATATTAAATATTAAAAAAAGGAAAATTAAATTCAATTTTAGCTACAACAAATAGGCAAAATGTAGGGAAAGAAAAACAATGAAAAACAAAATCTCTCAGGGTCTGCTGAACACATAGAGTAAATTTGAAATGTCTAAATAATCTTTTTTTTCCCTCTTTTAATAGTAGTCAACTGTGTTTTAAAATCTGTATTTTTAAAAAATATAAAAGGAGGGTAGGCCTCTAAGGCAAATCATTTTATTTCTATATATGTTATAAATACAAATAAAGTTAGTTCCGTGTGCTGAAAAATCAGGATTTTTAAAGTTTGTCTTACATGAATCTTTACAAGTTGGATATCATTGATCTAATTTTTCTATTTTGTCCTCTAACTCCTCTCAGACTTCACTCTGCCTCTGTACTGGGACAACATGGCTGCTGATGAAGCTTTCAAGCTGGTTCCTCTGCAGCCGTCCTCTGCAGAGTACAGTGCAGTGAAGAGAAGCTTCAAACAAACCGTCCCCAAGGCTGTACTGAAGGTGGGCGACATTCACTGGAAGAGACGTTTCATTATCTGCAGACATTCAGGCTCAGTCCAGATTAGATCTGTTAAAGTTTAACAGCTTTCCTCTATATGACTCTTCTTCATGAGTGTATCCTTTACATTTTGTTTTCCCATCATATAATTACATAATATCTGTGTTGCATTTGTTTTGTGTCTTCATAGATCGAGCGCCTGCAGAACGTCCATCTGCGTCGCGCCTATGAAGCGCAGAAGAAGCACATCTCTGACAAGAACAAAGGGCAGGGTGGAGCGGGTGAAAAGCTCCTGTATCACGGGACGACTCAAGACAACTGTGACTCCATCATGAAGACGGGGTTCAACAGGCGCTTCTCTGGACAGAATGGTAAAGATCTTTTGCACCAGTTTACAGAAATAAGTAGTCATTGCTGCCTGTGTTTACTTTTCCCTGACCAGAAATCTCTTAAGCTGTAGAGCACAGAGTGTCTGACGTTTACATCAGTAACCACAATAAGCAAAGGTCTACTACATTTTTAATTATATATTATATATAAATATATATATATATCTGTATAAGGAGAGAAAACAGACCCCAACGTCCTTTGCACACATGAACATGTCATTCAACCCAGAAGCCACAGCAAAATGGTGCTTACTGTGGTCAAGCGGCAACCTCCTGCACTGAAAAATGAAGTCAGCACTAAAACTGCAGTTCTTTAAATGTCCACTTGAGGCTGGCTCTGGAAGACAGTCAATCCCCGTAGACCCCCGTGTTAACA
>JAGQAX010000023.1:23654563-24070943 GCA_019142605.1 Cephalopholis sonnerati
TTCTGAGTTTCTGTTGCCACGGTTACCAACTAGCGTTTGAGCCAGCGCAGTAATTTAGAACAATCAGGCTATTTGACCAGAACTTTTTTATAGGTGGCCTACAACACTTTTTAATGGACACCCTGCAGCCAATCAGAATCGAGTATTCACCCAGACCATGGTATAAATATATATATGTATATCTATGTGTGTGTACACTTGACTGACAATCTTACATGACAGGAGAGAGACCTGGCTGGCACCCCAGAGGAAAAAAAAAACAAGACAGACCTCAAATGAACAAAATAAAAAATAACAAATGAAATAAAATAATACGTATGCAAACTGTCACAGTATGACAGGAGAAAGAAGTCTATGCATGGTTAAAGTTTATTTGAGTTAACGTTGATAACGCACCAAAAAAAGAGTTTTTGTTATTTTTCTAAAATTGACACTTGTGTACCCCTCGTTGTTATTATTGTGACGTTTCTATCATGCAAATAGAGGGAGAAAAAACAATATCGGCCCCAAATATCGGCTTAAAAAAAATCAGCAGTACATATCGGTCATTGGCTGAGGCTGATGGCAAATCATTGGTATTGGCATCGGCCATAAAAATCCATATCTGTCGACCTCTAATATAAAGAGCAACAGAATCAACTTGGGGAAGTCACCGCCAAACCATGATTCTTTTCCTAAACCTAACCACACTGGTAGGGGCACTAATTTAGGAAACACTCCTGTGGGTCGTGTTAGAGGGTAGGAACATGGGATCAGTGTGGTCGAATGGGTTGGAGGACTTGTTGTAATGTTACCTCTGGTCTTTACAAGGACTAATAATATGTGTAAAACATTTGTTGTTTCCACAGACAAAGAGCAGAGTCTCCAGCATCCAGCTGTCTGTCTATGAAGAGTGACCGGTCCATGGGTTCTCGTCTATTCTTCAGTAATGAACCTGGACCCTCAGTCACAAAGTAAGAGACTGTTGAACAACATGAGAGAGCTTTTTGTCTGTTGAAAGTCGTCTCACAGTGGAGCACAACATGACTCAGGAGGTTTTCATGAAGCTCCATCATTTTAACTGCCAGTGGTTATGTGTGAATAAACCAAATCATTTTCAGCACAGTTTGCAGGACGAGATCTAAATAATGTGTTCATCTCCACAGAGAGAAGAAGAGGAGTCATGTTTGTGTGGAGGAGCAGCTATCCTGCTGCAGTTTGTGTCAGGACGTCCTGAAGGATCCAGTCTCTACCAGCTGTGGACACTGGTCAGCCAGTCAGACCAGCACTGTACAAAGTAAGACTGTCCATCTGTCTGCTGATGTCATCATGTCTGAAAACAGGATTCTTCTTGGTTTATTTGTGTTGTAAAGTGTAGACATTAAAGATTTTTATAAAAATAACATATACAACCTTTATTTTTACGTGTTACTTGTTTTAATGTTGATCATGAAAATAATCAGATTCCAGATTTATTTCTTTAGTCTCACATTTGTCCCTCTCTTTCAGCAGACAGTGGTCTGCAGGAGGTTTTAGATGAACATAAGATCAGTCTGAGGAGGAGATGTGAACGTGTGACTGAAGGAAGTGAGGAAACAGGAAGTGAAACCCTCCTCAACAGGATCTACACTGAGCTCTACATCACAGAGGGACAGAGTGAAGAGGTTAATACCCAACATGAGGTGAAGCAGCTTGAGAGAGCTTCTAAGATGAAGACCCTCCATGAAACTCCAATCAAGTGTCACGACGTCTTTAAAGCCTTACCTGACCAACAGAAACACATCAGAGTGGTCCCACAGAAACACATCAGAGTGGTCCTGACGAACGGCGTCGCTGGCGTTGGAAAAACCTTCACAGTGCAGAAGTTCACTTTGGACTGGGCCGAGGGTTTGGAAAACCAAGATGTCAGTCTGGTGATTCTGCTTTCGTTCAGGGAGCTGAACTTGATCAGAGATGAGAAGTTCAGTCTTCTCACTCTGCTCCGTGTTTTCCATCCAACATTACAGAAGGTCACAGCAGAGAAGCTGGCTGTCTGTAAAGTTCTGTTCATCTTTGACGGCCTGGATGAAAGCAGACTGTCTCTGGATTTCCACAACAACGAGGTTGTGACTGATGTCACACAGAAGTCATCAGTCAATGTGCTGTTGACAAACCTCATCAAGGGGAAGCTGCTTCCCTCGGCTCTGGTCTGGATAACTTCCCGACCTGCAGCAGCCAATCAGGTCCCTCCTGCATGTGTTGACAGGGTAACAGAAGTGCGAGGCTTTACTGACGCCCAGAAGGAGGAGTACTTCAGGAGGAGAGTCAGTGATGAAGAGCGGTCCAGCAGAATCATCTCACACATCAAGACATCCAGGAGCCTCCACATCATGTGTCTAATCCCAGTCTTCTGCTGGATCACTGCTACAGTTCTGGATCACATGTTGACTACAGAGCAGAGAGGAGAGCTGCCCAAGACCCTGACTGACCTGTACTCACACTTCCTGCTGGTTCAGACAAAGAGGAAGAAGCACAAGTATTTCAAGTTACGTAAGACAACTCAACAGAAGCTGACGGAGGCTGACAGGGACGTTCTTCTGAAGCTGGGGAGGCTGGCGTTTGAACATCTGCAGAAAGGAAACATCATGTTCTACCAAGAAGACCTGGAGCGGTGTGGTCTTGATGTCACAGAGGCCTCGGTGTACTCAGGAGTTTGTACAGAGATCTTCAAAAGAGAGTCTGTGATCTTCCAGAAAACAGTCTACTGCTTCGTTCATCTGAGCGTTCAGGAGTTTCTGGCTGCAGTCTACCTGTTCCACTGTTTCACCAACAGGAAGACAAAGGTACTGGAGGACTTCCTGGGGACAGACCGGGATAATTACAGATCCCTGGATGTCTTCTTAAAGAGAGCCATGGAGAAATCCCTCCAAAGTAAAAATGGTCACCTGAATCTGTTTGTCCGCTTCCTTCATGGCCTCTCTCTGGAGTCCAACCAGAGACTGTTAGGAGGCCTTTTGGGTCGAACTGACAACAGTCCAGAAATCATCCAGAGAGCCATCAACAACCTGAAGAAGATGAACACAAACAAGATCTCTCCTGATAGAAGCATCAACATCTTCCACTGTCTGCTGGAGATGAACGACCTCTCAGTACATCAGGAGATCCAAGAGTTCCTGAAGTCAGAGAACAGATCAGAGAAGGAACTCTCAGAGATCCACTGCTCAGCTCTGGCCTACATGCTGCAGATGTCAGAGGAGGTTCTGGATGAGTTGGACGTGGAGAAATACAACACATCACAGGAGGGACGACGGAGACTGATTCCAGCTGTGAGGAACTGCAGAAAGGCTCGGTAAGTCCAGATGTGATTAACATCATAAATCATTGTAGATTAGTAGTTTAATTCTTCAAATATACACACTGTAAGATTCTTATTATTCATAAACTGTTAAAACGATGTGTCTGTTGTATTTTGTCACAGATGTTCTTGAGCTGTTTTAAATGCTGTGAGAGCAAAACATGTAGATGTTTCAGTTGGTTGTGTTTATAGCTGTTGAGTTCATGAACACAGTTTTTCTATTTATTTATGATCATTTTGAATTTGACTGTTTTCCACTTTTCTGTGATGGAGGCGAACCTGATAAAACAAATGATGGACGTCAGAGTTGTGGTTGACGTTTAATCACAGCAGCATTTCATCACAGTATGGCAGTATTTTATGGTTATGAGTGAAAGCAGTAAAGTTATTACTCCATAAGAAGGTTCTGTAAGGTGTTTTATATAATCAGACATGCAGATGATACCTGAGTTTATTCAGCACTGTGCTTAAAAATCTAAAATAAGATCTGTATCATTTGCCAAAGGAGATTTCTGAAGTCCTGAAAACTGTTTTTATCCAGTTGTTGCTTTCTCTTTTTTCATGCCTCTGCGCTGGCAACAGTCGTGGCCAGAGGCATTATGTTTTTGGGTTGTCAGTCTGTCCACGACATCTCAAGAAACCTTGAGAGAGTTTCTTCAAATTTGGCACAAACATCCAGTTGGACTTAAGAATGAACTGATAAGATTTTGGTGGTTAAAGGTCAAGATCACTGTGACCTCACAAAATATGTTTTTGGCTATAGCTCATGAATTCATTCATTAATTAGGACAAAACTTCACACTAATGTCTAACAGGATAAAATAATGAAGTGATGAGGTTTTACTTAAGGTCCTTAAGGTCAAAGGTCACCGTCACTGTGACATCATCATGTTTTGTGGAAACATGTTTCTGGTCACTATTTAATGTCATATCTCAGGAACAGAAGGGGAGACATTTGGTCAGAGACTGAGTTGGTGACAGTGATCTTGAAACTGTGCTGATTGTATAGATCTTCTGTGCTGTCGGGTTGAAGATGTGTGTGAAGCATCTGTGTTGTAGAATGTGCAGCTTCTTTGCAGCAACATCCATATTTGAATCATTGTCTGCTGTCATGGACACATATGAGTCTGGACAGACATGGATGTAAACTGTAACTGCAAGTTGACTGGTGAAGCGTACGACCATGAGGCAGTAATTCTGGTGATGATTCGGCTTTTAATTAGTTTTAATTCTTTGTGTTCTTTTTTTATTCTTAACTATTTTCAGTCTGTCAAAACAGAATATTTCAAACTGTTTTATCATCAGATCCATAAAGTAAATATAAAGTGTCCTCTTTGACAATAACATATTTTGTAATATATGTGTCATGTCAGATTTACTGATTGTGGAATCTCAGAGACTGACTGTGAAGTCGTGGCCTCAGCTCTGAAGTCCAACCCCTCCCATCTGAGAGAGCTGGACCTGAGTATCAACCACAGGCTGCAGGATTCAGGAGTGAAGCAGCTGTGTGCTGGACTGGAGAGTCCAAACTGCAAACTGGAGACTCTGAGGTCAGTTCACTTGCTTATGTAGGTGTTTGTTTGTTTGTTTGTTTTTTGATACATATAATATAAATCCTAGACTGAGGTTATAAAGCTTTCAGTTTTTCAGAAATGTTCTGTCTTTCCAAATGTCTGAACAGTTGGTTATGAAAGGCAGAGAAATGATGATTTTGAACATTTAGACACCATCAAGTTTGAGATTTATCCAAAGAGAATTTAAGATTCCTGAGGTTCTGAGGTTTTTTGTTTTCATGTTAACGTCACATAATCATTTGAAGTCACAGACCTTTAGACTGCAACAATAAGCAAATAAATAGTCTGCACTGGAAACATCTTGGACTTTAAGGACAGCTTGATATTTGTCACACTCACACGCCCATTAGGACTGCACCATTAATGATCTGGATTCATACGTCTATGTGATCTCATTTCTAAATGACAACGATTGACTCGCTCCTGTTTCCCTATGCATCCATGTGTTGACTGATGTGCTGTGGAACAATCCCAAGTGTTTCCTCTATCAGTGGGATCCCCCACCCCCCTGAAAGAAACCAAATATTGTATTTCTGTGCACTGGTTTGATTTTAGCTCAGTGTGAGAGTCTTGACTGTGTTTTCCTGTCGCTGGGCTGCGTTTCTCTCCCTCCTCCTCGACCCACACAGGTGACGAGTTAACAGCCTCTGGTGACATTACTGTAAGTGGGATAAAATCTTCCAAACGTGTCATTTATTATTGTAATCCACCTAAAACCAAAGACAGACACATGTTGACTCCAAACTAGTCGAGTGGAAGCTGACAGGCTCCTCCCCCTCCAACAAGTGTGTGTTAAGGCTCAACTGGTGTCTGGAGTTTTAAAAGTGTCTGTGTGTTCAGAAGTTTTGTATCTTTGAACTGAATCTCTGTGGTTTAAAGTTTAGTTTCTCTCCTGCGTTGCTGTTTGTACTTTCAGATATCTGCCTTATTTTACCGTTTCATGTTCGCTGTCAGACGGATAAGATTCGTATGAAGTCACTGCAGATGAAAACCCAATATTTTCTGCTTTGGCTGCTTCACAGTAAAAGCTAAACAAAGCTTAAATAACAAAACAACATGGGACTTTTATTGTGAAGAGTTTATAGGAAATGACACGTCCACTGTTTTACAGCCTCATAACTCAAGATAAGCGTGTCATATAATGGTCAGTGTGTGTTATTTATTCTAAAGCTGGAACTTTACATTCTGTTTTTTATGCCTCCGCCCCGGCGATAGCCGTGACTGGGGACATTATGTTTTCAGGTTGTCCTTCTGTCCGTCCGTCCATCTGTCCATCTGTCCATGTGTCCCATCCTTGTGCTATCTGAAGAAGAATTTAAGGGAGTTTCTTCAAATTTGGCACAAACGTTTGCCTGAACTAAAACTTATGAGATTCTGTTGGTCAAAGACTAAAGGTCAAGATCACTGACCTCACAAATTATGTTTTTGGCCATGAGTTCAGAATTCATATGCTAACTATGACAAATTTTCACACAAATGTCTAACAGGATAAAAAAATTAAGTGATGACATTTTATATCCAAAAGGTAAAAGGTCAACTGCACTGTGACATCATAATGTTCTACATATGTCTGTATGTCTGCAGCTTATCTCAAACTACTGGACCAATCAGCCTCATACTTTGTGTGACATTTATGACTGTATGTTCAATGATCTCTTGTGGTTGATAGGAAGCTTTGGGCTCATTTTTAAACGTAGCATCAACAGATTAATTCCATACAGGATATCTTATGATTCACTAAAGTTGGACACGATACGAGATGATTTAGTCCTGTTTTCGTTTGGTTGTTTTTTTAATCTAAGCTGCCATCTTGACTGTCAGGAAGTCAGGAGGGACAATTCCACTGGTCGCAGCTGAGCAGCATGTGTTGTTGTCTAGAGACACAGCTGTAATGCAGTCTCCTGGCAGAGGTCTGCACTCTACTGAGTGCACTTTGTAGTTGATGTCTGTAATCATTCCTTCCATCCATACTGTCTGTGAAGCAGTCCCTTTATGACCTGACTCCAGTGTTACCAGATGGAGGACAAAATCCACAGTCTTGTTCCATGTAAAAGTTATGAGGCTTCAGACGTCTGAGTTACAGTCAGTATTTTGTGTTTGACAGTGTTTTTCTTGTTGAGCTGCAGAGGAGGAACAGTTACTCAAAGAGAAAGTTTGGTGCTAAACAGTCTGTAACTCTGGTCGACACCCTCTTGATTTGGATAACTCAGACTGCAGAAGCTTCATTTTAGTTTCATCTGAACGTATGAAGACATTTCTTACAGTGTAGCTGAGTTAAGAAGAGACCACTTCACACTCAGTATGGACAGGAGGAATATTTACTGCCACCAATAACTCTTTTAATGTGCATGTGGATGATGAAGAAACTTGAACCAATGTGTCCCTCTCCTTTTTATTCCATATACAAATACATATAATTTGATATTGACCCTCTAAATACAGACGTGACTGAGATCAGCAGCATGTTGTTAATCTGTGTTGATGTGAATAGGTGAATGAATGTCATAATGAAATAACATGATTCTGTCCCCCCAAAGAGATTCCAGCTATCATCGTCACTTTTTAAAGTTTTGGTTTCATGTATCATCATGCTGCAGACTCTCTCCTGCATTCTGCATGCTGACCTCCTCCACACACTCACACACACACACACACACACACACACACAACAGAGTGAAGTCAGACAACAGCAGTGAGGCCGCGGTGCAGATGAAGGGAGTATAACTTCCAGATTACTCTAGTTGACAACAAGTCCGCTTGTTACTATGAATAAGTGCAATAAAACCTTCAGCAGTAAAAAGCCAGTGCTTTATCAATACACGTGTTCAGCATGTAGAGAGCCATATTTCAATCTGCTCTGTCCCTCATTCACCGCCAGTATAGTTTACAATGGTGGTTTACACAAGCACATCACACTAGTGGGACCAATAGCAAATAGCTAAAAACAAAGTAAATGAAAGCTGTCTGTATGTAGTCTGTTTAACTTAGTTTGTCACTGATGTTAAAATGTAGCTGAGACAGCCTACCTGCAGACAGTGAGTGTCCTCAGTAGAGGTGGGACAGAGAGCAGGATGAATGACTGATACTGACGTCTGTTCTTCATGCTTATATAACGTAAGTCAGTGTTGTGATGTCAGGAGTAATATTTATTTTATTGACATGTTAGGTTTGTTTCCAGTGAGATATTATTGAGTTTATATAGTGACTTTGTTGTTGTAAACATGACTGTTGCTGCCATAGACTGTATAAAACTATATCTTGTGTACCTTAAAGGTAAACGTCAGGAAGTGAGGTGTGTGTGTGTGTGTGGTAGAGAGATCGAGTGTCTTATTACTTACTGTTAATGTGACTTGTTATGCTTCTGTGCATTGACAGCTCTTCTGGTCTGTTTATGACCACACACACACACACACACACACACACAGGCAGTATCTAAGTTATCACTCTGTAGTTTTAGATATTGTATAACCGTACATAGTTGTGTGTTTTCCCTGATGTTCATGAACGTGACATACACTTAGGGGCTGAGCAGCCTGTCAGTCATTGTCGTTCCCATGACAACAGGTTGTTTGGCAAAGAGGTGGGTGGGAACTGGGGATGTTCTGAGGGCCAGAGTGTGTAAGCTGCTGAGAGAGAGAGCCGAGCTAAAAGTTGGTCAGCTACTGACTATGACAGAATGTGGTTTGCTTGTGTTGGTGTTGGCTCCGGCCCACAGCAGCCTGATTGTTCTTAAAAAAAAGCATCCAGAAACCAGCTGATGGTAGTGGTTTATGTACCGAGGGACGCTACAATATATTAGAATACCAACAATCCCCTGCTATGCTAATTTCACTCACCAGGTGGCGTTATGGTAGCGTGGGGCTCCTTCTGCGGGGTATTTAGAACAGCCTCAGCTTCATCCTCATCTGGCTGTTTGTGTGTTTTTCTCCAACCTCATCTGCTGCAGCTGCAGCGTCACCCAAAGCGGCTGTGTGTTCAGTGGCACGCTTTGGAAAACACTGAAAAAGTGTTGTCTGGCGTTGTTTTCACTTCATCTCTTGGTAATTCACTCGCTGATTTTCACCTTTGTGCCGAGAATGCCCGCGAAAGAAATTAGTTGCTGTTAGATGGTCACAGGCGACAAAAGCCTCAGAGGTCCAAAAGTCATGTGAACACAGACTGGGTTAATTTAATGAATGAATCAAGGTGTGAAAGCTGTCACAAAATGATGTTAGGTTTCCTCGCGCATCAAGAGGGTATATGGAAATCATAAACATTTTCTAGTGAGTATAGGGCGTATACCTGCGTATCACGTAGACTACACCACTGGTAGAGAGATAGAGTGTGTTATTAGTTACTGTTAATGTCACTTGTTATGCTTCTGTGCATTGACAGCTCTTCTTCTTTATTCTGTTTCTGCATTGTGTGATGTTCCTCTGTCAGATATGTGACTTTTTTTATTTTCATTTCAAATGGGACACAAAAACATTGCTTATTTAACGACAGTAATTTGCACTTGTTTAGAAAGTTATCATCACCAATAGCTAAAATCAAAAAGTTTCCAATAGGTTGCCTGCTGCTGAAAATGTCTGGCCCATTGACATTTTCTTGTTTAAAATCCGGCCCAGTTGAATTTGTAATTGAATAGCTCTGCTTTCAACACTTGATTTCAACTTCAATTTCCCCTCATGATTCTTGAAATAAGTGATTTGTGTTTGGCTGCACAACATGAGTCTGTGATGATGGAGCCACTGGTGGAGCTGGCAGAGTTTAAGAGGTGAAGTCACTCCATCTTTATTGAAGTAGCAGCACGTTGTCAATGATATTTATGAGAGCTGTTTTTCACTTTTTGTACTGTCCAGTTTTTCACCTGCATCCTGTTGGGATCACCACAATAACACAATGACAAAGTGACTCTACTCAGTTTAGGGCAAAGCTCATTGATCAGGACATAGTAATGTTGAGCTACACATTTAACACCTGAACACATCTGATTGTTTTATTCATGATTTTTATCTACATCATTTATTCTTTATTCAGACTGTGGGGCTGCAGTTTGTCAGAGATCATCTGTGGTCCTCTGGCCTCAGCTCTGAAGTCCAACCCCTCCCATCTGAGAGAGCTGGAGCTGGGCAACAACGACCTGCAGGATTCAGGAGTGAAGCTGCTGTGTGATTTTCTGGAGAGTCCACACTGTAAACTGGAGACTCTGAGGTCAGACACCATTTTTTACTCCTGTGCTGAGATTATTATGATGTGAAAGTTGTGTTGACACTAAACTGCAGACATCAGGCTGATATTATACTGATCCACAATGAAGTGTGTTTTTCTTGTTCAGTGGTTTATTCCATTGACTGTGGCAGAGCAATGTGGAGCTAAAACCTTCAAGATAAACTCTGCAGGATCTTCCTTCAAAACAGTGTATAGACTCATCCAGAAAGAATCCCTCTCAATCATCACTTATGAGCCACTCTCAGTGTGTGCTGGTGTATTTATCTGCAGAGACTCTGCCCTCTGCCTGTGTTTTCTTCCTTTCTCCTTCTTCTCTGTGTTTGGGAAGTTTCTGGGCGTGTACCCCCACAGCGCTCAGGTGAGGTCAGGGCTTTATAAAAAGGTGGTGACCAGGTGGCAGACTGTAAGCAGCAGGAATCAAAGAGATACAACACTGGAAAACACAAATCTAGTGAGAAGAAATGCTAAACAAGAATGAATCTGGGGTTGGCTTTGACTTTCACTTTGACTGGCGAGTGTGTTTACAAAGTGTAACCAACAATCCTGCATAGTATACCTTTAATTTAAGAAGAAAAAATGACTTGAAAATTCAGTCCTAACCTTTAAAGCAGGCCTTTTCACTTGGTGGCCTGTGGGCTATATCAGGCCCAGAAGCAACCTCTGAGTGGCCCAGTGTAGGGATTGATACTGAGACCCAGTATTAAACAGCCTGGGGCAAAATGAATCAAGACTGTAGTACTAATATGCTCTGTCATTATTGGCTTCTTCATCATTACTTCTTTTTTCATTTCTTTTTATTACATTTTTCAAATAAAGCACATACATATATAAACAAACAAAGCCAACCAACATAAACAACATCTAGACAGAAGACAAGACAGAAAAGTATAGAAGAGAATATCCAGACAAAAACAAAAAACACCCCAAAGGATCAAATGCTGCAGTATATTACAACTAAGAATGAACAAGCTAATAAGTTTTAAAAAAGAGACTGTACAGAAATGTGACATTGACATCGACATATGCAGCAATCAGTTGCTGCCCTCCAGGGATAAGCAAGTCACAGGTTCTGGAGGAAAAATTGTAATGGTTCCCAAAGTTGCCAGAACTTGTCAGATTTATTTCTGGTCTATGATAATTCCTGTAAAAAAATATATTATTTTTTCATGTATAAAAAAAGAAGTGCATTTGCCAAAGATCCTCTTGCAGATTTTGGTTCAGTTGGCAGAGCTAAATGTTACCTTCAGGTCAGTGGTGTGGTCTAGTTTGTTGTAGTGGGTATACTGTCTATACTCGTACTCAGCCGTCCCAGAGCAACGCGTCTCAGAACAACAACCATCTTGGAGCATCACCTCATAAGCACCATCACCACCTTGTGTCTGATGCTGCCTCCTAACATGTTGATAACATAAGCAGTCTTTCAGAATGCTCTCAAGATGTATACTGTAGGCTGTGCATTAGTCAATGTGATTCAGATTCACATGTTTTTTTATTCATGTACTAAGAAAACATCTGAATCTGAATCCCATTGACTAATGAACAACATCTGCAGAACCAGGCTAAAATTGACTCCAAAGTATTTCATGAACTGTTTACAATATTCACATCATGGCCAACAAATGCATGAAATACAGACAAAAGGAGGAAAATATTCTACTCTTGCAATAGCTGACTGACATCTGACAACTACTCATAACTAGCATTACCATATAGTCATTTAATGCTCCAAATATTTGAAAGTCATGCACTTGTAACATGGCCATGAATGAACTCTCATTTATATAGTCACTGACATTATGAATATCAGTTGTTTAGATCCTCTTTGCATGTGCTGACATTTCCCTAACTCTCTGTCCCTCCACTCTAACCAGGGATGCCTGGTCTTAAATTCCCTAGCCTGACTTTCACTCCACAAGGCCGGCCAGGAACTCTCATCTGTGTCATCATCTGAAACAAGGAGATATAAACATTGTGTTCTGTTTATGACCACACACACACACACACACACACACACACACACACACACACACACACACACACACAGGCAGTATCTAAGTTATCACTCTGTAGTTTTAGATATTGTATAACCGTACATAGTTGTGTGTTTTCCCTGATGTTCATGAACGTGACATACACTTAGGGGCTGAGAAGCCTGTCAGTCATTGTCGTTCCCATGACAATAGGTTGTTTGGCAAAGAGGTGGGTGGGAACTGGGGATGTTCTGAGGGCCAGAGTGTGTAAGCCGCTGAGAGAGAGAGCAGAGCTAAAAGTTGGTCAGCTACTGACTATGACAGAATGTGGTTTGCTTGTGTTGGTGTTGGCTCCGGCCCACAGCAGCCTGATTGTTCTTAAAAAAAAGCATCCAGAAACCAGCTGATGGTAGTGGTTTATGTACCGAGGGACGCTACAATATATTAGAATATACCAACAATCCCCTGCTATGCTAATTTCACTCACCAGGGTGGCGTTATGGTAGCGTGGGGCTCCTTCTGCGGGGTATTTAGAACAGCCTCAGCTTCATCCTCATCTGGCTGTTTGTGTGTTTTTCTCCAACCTCATCTGCTGCAGCTGCAGCGTCACCCAAAGCGGCTGTGTGTTCAGTGGCACGCTTTGGAAAACACTGAAAAAGTGTTGTCTGGCGTTGTTTTCACTTCATCTCTTGGTAATTCACTCGCTGATTTTCACCTTTGTGCCGAGAATGCCCGCGAAAGAAATTAGTTGCTGTTAGATGGTCACAGGCGACAAAAGCCTCAGAGGTCCAAAAGTCATGTGAACACAGACTGGGTTAATTTAATGAATGAATCAAGGTGTGAAAGCTGTCACAAAATGATGTTAGGTATCCTGGCGCATCAAGAGGGTATATGGAAATCATAAACATTTTCTAGTGAGTATAGGGCGTATACCTGCGTATCACGTAGACTACACCACTGGTAGAGAGATAGAGTGTGTTATTAGTTACTGTTAATGTCACTTGTTATGCTTCTGTGCATTGACAGCTCTTCTTCTTTATTCTGTTTCTGCATTGTGTGATGTTCCTCTGTCAGATATGTGACTTTTTTTATTTTCATTTCAAATGGGACACAAAAACATTGCTTATTTAACGACAGTAATTTGCACTTGTTTAGAAAGTTATCATCACCAATAGCTAAAATCAAAAAGTTTCCAATAGGTTGCCTGCTGCTGAAAATGTCTGGCCCATTGACATTTTCTTGTTTAAAATCCGGCCCAGTTGAATTTGTAATTGAATAGCTCTGCTTGAAACACTTGATTTCAACTTCAATTTCCCGTCATGATTCTTGAAATAAGTGATTTGTGTTTGGCTGCACAACATGAGTCTGTGATGATGGAGCCACTGGTGGAGCTGGCAGAGTTTAAGAGGTGAAGTCACTCCATCTTTATTGAAGTAGCAGCACGTTGTCAATGATATTTATGAGAGCTGTTTTTCACTTTTTGTACTGTCCAGTTTTTCACCTGCATCCTGTTGGGATCACCACAATAACACAATGACAAAGTGACTCTACTCAGTTTAGGGCAAAGCTCATTGATCAGGACATAGTAATGTTGAGCTACACATTTAACACCTGAACACATCTGATTGTTTTATTCATGATTTTTATCTACATCATTTATTCTTTATTCAGACTGGGGGGCTGCAGTTTGTCAGAGATCAGCTGTCGGTCCTCTGGCCTCAGCTCTGAAGTCCAACCCCTCCCATCTGAGAGAGCTGGAGCTGAGCGACAACAAGCTGCAGGATTCAGGAGTGAAGCTGCTGTGTGATTTTCTGGAGAGTCCACACTGTAAACTGGAGACTCTGAGGTCAGACACCATTTTTTACTCCTGTGCTGAGATTATTATGATGTGAAAGTTGTGTTGACACTAAACTGCAGACATCAGGCTGATATTATACTGATCCACAATGAAGTGTGTTTTTCTTGTTCAGTGGTTTAATCCATTGACTGTGGCAGAGCAATGTGGAGCTAAAACCTTCAAGATAAACTCTGCAGGATCTTCCTTCAAAACAGTGTATAGACTCATCCAGAAAGAATCCCTCTCAATCATCACTTATGAGCCACTCTCAGTGTGTGCTGGTGTATTTATCTGCAGAGACTCTGCCCTCTGCCTGTGTTTTCTTCCTTTCTCCTTCTTCTCTGTGTTTGGGAAGTTTCTGGGCGTGTACCCCCACAGCGCTCAGGTGAGGTCAGGGCTTTATAAAAAGGTGGTGACCAGGTGGCAGACTGTAAGCAGCAGGAATCAAAGAGATACAACACTGGAAAACACAAATCTAGTGAGAAGAAATGCTAAACAAGAATGAATCTGGGGTTGGCTTTGACTTTCACTTTGACTGGCGAGTGTGTTTACAAAGTGTAACCAACAATCCTGCATAGTATACCTTTAATTTAAGGAGAAAAAATAACTTGAAAAATCAGTCCTAACCTTTAAAGCAGGCCTTTTCACTTGGTGGCCTGTGGGCTATATCAGGCCCAGAAGCAACCTCTGAGTGGCCCAGTGTAGGGATTGATACTGAGACCCAGTATTAAACAGCCTGGGGCAAAATGAATCAAGACTGTAGTACTAATATGCTCTGTCATTATTGGCTTCTTCATCATTACTTCTTTTTCATTTCTTTTTATTACATTTTTCAAATAAAGCACATACATATATAAACAAACAAAGCCCACCAACATAAACAACATCTAGACAGAAGACAAGACAGAAAAGTATAGAAGAGAATATCCAGACAAAAAAAAAAACACCCCAAAGGATCAAATGCTGCAGTATATTACAACTAAGAATGAACAAGCTAATAAGTTTTAAAAAAGAGATTGTACAGAAATGTGACATTGACATCGACATATGCAGCAATCAGTTACTGCCCTCCAGGGATAAGCAAGTCACAGGTTCTGGAGGAAAAATTGTAATGGTTCCCAAAGTTGCCAGAACTTGTCAGATTTATTTCTGGTGTATGATAATTCCTGTAAAAAAATTATTATTTTTTCATGTATAAAAAAAGAAGTGCATTTGCCAAAGATCCTCTTGCAGATTTTGGTTCAGTTGGCAGAGCTAAATGTTACCTTCAGGTCAGTGGTGTGGTCTAGTTTGTTGTAGTGGGTATACTGTCTATACTCGTACTCAGCCGTCCCAGAGCAACGCGTCTCAGAACAACAAGCATCTTGGAGCATCACCTCATAAGCACCATCACCACCTTGTGTCTGATGCTGCCTCCTAACATGTTGATAACATAAGCAGTCTTTCAGAATGCTCTCAAGATGTATACTGTAGGCTGTGCATTAGTCAATGTGATTCAGATTCACATGTTTTTTTATTCATGTACTAAGAAAACATCTGAATCTGAATCCCATTGACTAATGAACAACATCTGCAGAACCAGGCTAAAATTGACTCCAAAGTATTTCATGAACTGTTTACAATATTCACATCATGGCCAACAAATGCATGAAATACAGACAAAAGGAGGAAAATATTCTACTCTTGCAATAGCTGACTGACATCTGACAACTACTCATAACTAGCATTACCATATAGTCATTTAATGCTCCAAATATTTGAAAGTCATGCACTTGTAACATGGCCATGAATCAACTCTCATTTATATAGTCACTGACATTATGAATATCAGTTGTTTAGATCCTCTTTGCATGTGCTGACATTTCCCTAACTCTCTGTCCCTCCACTCTAACCAGGGATGCCTGGTCTTAAATTCCCTAGCCTGACTTTCACTCCACAAGGCCGGCCAGGAACTCTCATCTGTGTCATCATCTGAAACAAGGAGATATAAACATTGTGTTCTGTTTATGGCCACACACACACACACACACACACACACACACACACACACACACACACACACACACACACAGGCAGTATCTAAGTTATCACTCTGTAGTTTTAGATATTGTATAACCGTACATAGTTCTGTGTTTTCCCTGATGTTCATGAACGTGACATACTTTAGGGCTGGGAAGCCTGTCAGTCATTGTCGTTCCCATGACAATAGGTTGTTTGGCAAAGAGGTGGGTGGGAACTGGGGATGTTCTGAGGGCCAGAGTGTGTAAGCTGCTGAGAGAGAGAGCCGAGCTAAAAGTTGGTCAGCTACTGACTATGACAGAATGTGGTTTGCTTGTGTTGGTGTTGGCTCCGGCCCACAGCAGCCTGATTGTTCTTAAAAAAAGCATCCAGAAACCAGCTGATGGTAGTGGTTTATGTACCGAGGGACGCTACAATATATTAGAATATACCAACAATCCCCTGCTATGCTAATTTCACTCACCAGGTGGCGTTATGGTAGCGTGGGGCTCCTTCTGCGGGGTATTTAGAACAGCCTCAGCTTCATCCTCATCTGGCTGTTTGTGTGTTTTTCTCCAACCTCATCTGCTGCAGCTGCAGCGTCACCCAAAGCGGCTGTGTGTTCAGTGGCACGCTTTGGAAAACACTGAAAAAGTGTTGTCTGGCGTTGTTTTCACTTCATCTCTTGGTAATTCACTCGCTGATTTTCACCTTTGTGCCGAGAATGCCCGCGAAAGAAATTAGTTGCTGTTAGATGGTCACAGGCGACAAAAGCCTCAGAGGTCCAAAAGTCATGTGAACACAGACTGGGTTAATTTAATGAATGAATCAAGGTGTGAAAGCTGTCACAAAATGATGTTAGGTATCCTCGCGCATCAAGAGGGTATATGGAAATCATAAACATTTTCTAGTGAGTATAGGGCGTATACCTGCGTATCACGTAGACTACACCACTGGTAGAGAGATAGAGTGTGTTATTAGTTACTGTTAATGTCACTTGTTATGCTTCTGTGCATTGACAGCTCTTCTTCTTTATTCTGTTTCTGCATTGTGTGATGTTCCTCTGTCAGATATGTGACTTTTTTTATTTTCATTTCAAATGGGACACAAAAACATTGCTTATTTAACGACAGTAATTTGCACTTGTTTAGAAAGTTATCATCACCAATAGCTAAAATAAAAAAGTTTCCAATAGGTTGCCTGCTGCTGAAAATGTCTGGCCCATTGACATTTACTGGTTTAAAATCCGGCCCAGTTGAATTTGTAATTGAATAGCCCTGCTTGAAACACTTGATTTCAACTTCAACTTACCCTCATGATTCTTGAAATAAGTGATTTGTGTTTGGCTGCACAACATGAGTCTGTGATGATGGAGCCACTGGTGGAGCTGGCAGAGTTTAAGAGGTGAAGTCACTCCATCTTTATTGAAGTAGCAGCACGTTGTCAATGATATTTATGAGAGCTGTTTTTCACTTTTTGTACTGTCCAGTTTTTCACCTGCATCCTGTTGGGATCACCACAATAACACAATGACAAAGTCACTCTACTCAGTTTAGGGCAAAGCTCATTGATCAGGACATAGTAATGTTGAGCTACACATTTAACACCTGAACACATCTGATTGTTTCATTCATGATTTTTATCTACATCATTTATTCAGACTGGTGGGCTGCAGTTTGTCAGAGATCAGCTGTGGTCCTCTGGCCTCAGCTCTGAAGTCCAACCCCTCCCATCTGAGAGTGCTGGACCTGTGGTGGAACAAGCTGCAGGATTCAGGAGTGAAGCTGCTGTGTGATCTGCAGAAGAGTCCACACTGTAAACTGGAGACACTGGGGTAAGTAGAGAGTTGGAGTCGGTCCATGCTGGTTTCAGCAGTATTATATTAAACACAGTTAGTATCAGAGCAAAGATCCAGTACGTCTTGTAGACCTCAGACCTTCTCAGTGGCTGAAAGAGGGGAATGGTGACAGTGTTCAGGAGAGGACAGAGAGACAGAGACAGAACAGTCAGCCAATCAGATCAGAGAGAAGCTTGTTGAGATCATGTGTTTAAGTTGATGTGAAGACGACTGTTGTTGTGTTCATGTGTACAGGAAGTGAAGCTGGATTACAGCTGACAGCATCACAACATGTATAGAGACAGCTGTCCTCCTTCATCAAACTGTCAGACCATCAAATCTGACCTTGATAATAGGGGACCTGTTATGCTTTCCTGTTTCTGTGTGTGTGTGTGTGTGTGTGTGTGTGTGTGTGTGTGTGTGTGTGTGTGTGTGTGTGTGTGTGTGTGTGTGTGTGTGTGCGTGTGTGTGTGTGTGTGTGCGTGTGTGTGTGTGATGAACATGTAGAACATTTAACATGATATATCTGTCCATCAGTCATTTGTTAGAACAGACTCAGTAAATCCATCATTAAAGTCCATAGCTCTGTTTGTGCAGCCATGATGCGTTCAGGACTCTCAGCAGTTTATTTACACTGTGTACTTGAGTGAAATCTGCAGAGTAAACAGACTTGATGGCCAAAGTCTCTGCAGGTCTGTGAGCTTCCAGCTCAGTGTGTTCACTCCAACACGTTAACATGAGAGCTGGAAGGAAGCCGACTACGCTACACAGCCGCTCCACTCTGCTCTGAACAGGAAGTCCCTACTGGTCTTTATACTGGATGTGCTGCACCACTGACTGACAGCTGGTTTATAACTTCTGTTGTCTTCTTCTCTCATCAGTTGGGAGCCATGAGAGGATCAGCTGTGTCCTGATGATCCAGAGACGTTGAAGCAGCATCAGTTTGTGTGTGACTGGACCATGTTCATTGTGTGTGTGTGTGTGTGTGTGTGTGTGTGTGTGTGTGTGTGTGTGTGTGTGTGTGTGTGTGTGTCATTAAGTTTAAATAAGAAATAAAACAATAGACTTTGTTTTTTTTTTGTTTTTGTTTTTTTTTGTCTTTTTATTTCACAAAAAAAAATAACCTTACAATTATCCTTTGTGCATATCTCCCCTTTATAAAACCGGACTGGTCTGGATTGATCAGCTTAGGTAGGATGGATTCCAGCCTTCTTGCTAAAAGTTTTGTAATAATCTTATAGTCATGATCCAAGAGACTTATAGGCCTGTATGAAGAGCATTGCAAAGGATCTCTACCACTTTTATGTAAAACACTAATATGAGCCAAGTTCATTGTCTGAGGGAGTAATTTTTTCTTGCAAAAATTGTTCACCATTGACATAAAAATAGGATGGATCTCAGGCCAAAATTCTTTGTAAAATTCAACTGAGAAACCATCTGGTCCCGGGCTTTTATTTGAAGGCATTGAATTAATTGTGGCCAAGATTTCTGTTTCTGTAAATGGTGAATTTAAAGATTGTTGGTCCTGAGCAGAAACTTCAGGTAACTTGATGTTACTGAGATAATTATCCAATTCTTCCTGTGAGTATCCCCCTTGAGATTTATAAAGATTATTATAGAAGTTGAAAAAGGTTTGATTTATGTCTTTTGGGTGGTAGGTTATCTTATTTTCCCTGAGGTGAATTGCTTTAATAGTCTTTTCAGCTTGCTCCTTCTTAATTTGATGAGCTAATAGTTTACCTGGTTTATTTCCAAATTCGTATTCCTTTTGTCGAATATAATTCATTTTTTGTGTGATTTCATCTGATATCATAATATTTAGTTTTGCTCTGGCAGCAGTTAATTGTCTCCAGTTGTCCTCTGTAGATGCATTTTTATGAAGGTTTTCACAATGTGCTACTTCTCTCTCTAGTTCTTTTTTTTTTTTTATAATTTTTTCATGATTTTTAAAAGAAGCATATGAGATAATAAGTCCTCTTAATGTAGCTTTTGCTGCTTCCCAAATAACGCTGGGCTCTAAGGAGGGATTATTATTTTCTTTAATATAGTTTGTTATCCACACACGCATATTTGATTTAAATTCATTATCTTTAAGAAGAGAGGAGTTGAATTTCCATCGTTTGCAAATAAAACTTTTCTGATCAACTTGGATCGTTAGATGGACTCTAGCATGATCTGAAAGGATGGTTGGATTTATTCTACACTTAGATATTGTGTACATGTAGTTAGAGGGAAGGAAAAAGTAATCTAAACGGGAGTAGGAATTATGGACGTTCGAGAAAAAAGTATAATCTCTAACACCTGGGTTTAACTCCCGCCAAACATCAGTAAGACCACAGTCCGCACATAATATAGACTTTGTTTTTAATTGTCTGTTTCAAACACAGTGCTGTTGTAGTTACTTTTAGTCTCCAGTAGATGGAGATAATTTTATGCTCCTTAAACATTAATTGACGTTCCAATCCAAAAGGAAGGACTTTATATTTTTTGGTTTCATTCCACAAACACATTTTCCAGGCCTGGAGAAGTCATGGAGTTCCACACACTTATTTTCCAGGTCTGGGAAAATCATAATTTCCCCAAAAGATATAAGACAAAATAAATTAAGCAGAGAAAAAAAGGATAAAAAATTGAGTTCTAAATAAAAATATAAATATGACAAAAAATACAAAACAGATAACACACAAATAAAACAATTCAAAATCTATTTACACTATGTACTCTTCACTTATGCAGATACTGTATGTCCATGATTGATAATTGCACAGAATAATTGCAATATACACACAGTGTGTATATATTTACTGTAAATAAAGAAATATATGAATATTATTTCACAGTAGGAAACTGCACAGGAATGTTACGCTGTATAAATATAAAGGATATAGATAAGGATATTAGCCTATATATATATGACATAGTATACCGTAAACGTCAATTAAATGCCCAGTCCCTTGTACTACCGCAATGTACAAATAAACAAAGGCCTGTCTCAATTAGAGGCCTGGTCTGGTTGCCAAGCAGTTCTTTTTCTTTTTTTTTTTTTTTTTAATTCTTCAGATGTATAAAAGCTGCCTCAAATAGCTAACTCGGCTACCTCAAATTATGTGTCCATTCCTCAATCACTCTGTAAGCTATTCATATTCCTTTAGTCCTGAAGGATCCTCAGATCAAAACAATCAAAAGGATTTTTCATTAAAATGAATCCAAGTTGTGAGTATTGTTTTAACAGGATAAAGTGGTGTTGTGTGGGTATGCCTGGTGCTGTAACCCTTTTTCTGATGATCGGAGCTAAATCAAATTAATGATTCATTATTGGTGTGTTATTTGAAGCCTGATATGTAAACAACTAGTATTTCTACTGGTTTAAATAAACAGTTTGATCACATTTCCCATCTTTGTTGTGTAACAGTTTTTTGTTAAAGGAATTAAAGGCCTGTCTCAAATATAGGCCTGATGCTTTTAGTGATTTAAGCAAATAATAGCCCGGGCTACTAACTGATGGGTAAGGATAGTGACGTATTTATGAGTCCCTTTTACTAGCACAGTGTGGCCACACATTTTGACAAATAAATGCCTTTTATTTTTTTTTTTTTTTTTGTAGAAATTCTTCAGACGGACAAAAGCGAGTTGTTGGCTACCTCAGCTTATGTGTCTATTCCTTTATTACCCTGTAAGTTAGTCATATTCCTTTAGTCAGTTTTGTGTGAAAGGAATTAAAGGCCTGTCCCAGATATAGTCCCAGCCTGCTGCTTTCAGTGAGCTAAGCAAGTAATAGCCCGGGCTGTTAATTAAAGTTTTACGGTAATTATATAGGAACAATAACACAGTACAAATATGATGTTTATACAACATATACAATATAATATGCACGTTACATACATAGCTCACAACACATACACACCATATGTGTATAATAATAATAATAATGATAATAATAGCCTAATGTAATTATATGTGCATAAATTTATATAATTAGCCTATATGATAGAATGTATAATCGTAGGCTATAAATATGATTATGAATAAATGGAATAATATATTTTTTTTTCTTTTTTAATTTAATTTCACACTGTTTTATCTTCAGACAAATGTGTAAACTCACAGCACCTACTAACTATATGTAGTATTTATATTTTATTTATATTATTTGTTTTTTTTTTTAGCCTGTTCATCATTTGTTTTTGCTGCATTGTCAGTTTTAAATAAAGGTTATTTAAATGTAGTTGAAGTCCACTGATGTGAGCTCTGTGCTGGTCAGTCTAACATCTCTCTCTCTCGCGAGAAACTCTGACCAAAGTCGGGTCCGGTCTGATCAGCCCCAAACTGATCGATGACGCTCTCCTTAACCAGCCAATTACGTGAAGGTAAACAGAGCTCGCGCAGCCGACATGAACCCCCACTGTCCTCGCGCCTGTCGGGAAACCTGGTAGGCTGAATTTAAATTTATTATAACCATTAACAGAACTGTCATCCATTTTTTTCTTCCAGCTGTAAAAGGTGACATATTAGAAACCAGCCCTCCCAAAAACTGCTGACAGTCTCCCTCTGCAATGACAGGCAAGTCTGTGTGTCACACACTCTCTCCATGTCTCCTCTTCACACACACTTGACACATGATGTGGCTCATGTTTAACACTCGCTAACCTTGTCCTGTTAAACCCTGTTGGTCTCTGTCCCGCGCAGATAGAGTGAAAGAGCTGGTGTCAAAGTGCCTGCAGGCCCGGGACATGGCTTACTGTCCCTACAGCCGCTTCCCTGTCGGTGCCGCCATTTTAACAGCAGATGGCGCCATAATTACAGGTAAGAACAGCCCAACAGGTGACCTCTCTCCTCTCTCAGTGCACCCGTACACACTAACTGAAGACACTGTGTACATGTACATTTTCATTTATGGATATACTGTGTTATATATTGCAGCATAATGCAGATATTTTTACACACTTCTTATTTTCATTTTTACTTATAATTCTCTGTGCTGATGGGCTATATAGAAGCAGCTGTTACATATCTCAGTTATCCCCATGGGATCACAGAAGTAGCCTATTTATGATGCTAATATTTTACACTTTGCCTTAATTAAATATTGTACTCTTTAACTCCACTACGTGAACAGAACAGCTAAAGTCACTACTTACTGTGCAGATTAAAATGTTCAAAGATATGATAGTTTAACTATCAACAATACATCTAGTAGCTGTAATAATGAAGTAGTTTCACCTCAGTCGGCTACAAAAATAAAATTCAGCTTAAACAGTGATGCACCAGTAATGACGATCAACAAGTACTTTGACATATAAAAGCATATTTCAATAATACTTCTGTGCATAACCACTGACGTACGCCCATCAGCAATAATTGAATAATAACAGTAATTACTGAATGGCTCGGTGATCATAAGTAAGTGTCATGGTGGTGCAGTGGTTAGCACTGTCGCCTCACAGCAAGAGGGTTCCTCGCTCGAACTGAAGGGTGAGGCCCTTCTGTGTGGAGTTTGCATGTTCTCCCCGTGTCAGTGTGGGTTTTCTCCGGGTGCTCCGGTTTCCCCCACAGTCCAAAGACACGCAGGTTAACTGGTGACTCTAAATTGTCCATAGGTGTGAATGTGAGTGTGAATGGTTGTCTGTCTCTATGTGTCAGCCCTGTGATAGTCTGGTGACCTGTCCAGGGTGTACCCCGCCTCTTGCCCAGTGTCAGCTGGGATAGGCTCCAGCACCCCCGCGACCCCTAACAGGATAAGTGGTTACAGAAAATGAATGAATGTTAACATAAATGTATTTCCTGCTGCTAACATTTTTTTAATCGCAACCTTTTTATGATGTTTGTCACATTACACCTTGTAGTTCCTCCTTATGTTGGTGTATAAAGTATTTAATAGCTCATTTTTGGTTTAAAGGCTAGTAGATGCTCACAATGTCTAGTGTTCTACTTAATTTAAAAGTTACATATTAATACTGTGCATCTGTTGTACTTCTACTTATCTTATCTTATCTTATCTTATCCTGAAGCACAGTTCTGAGGTGAATTAAAGTAGATTAACGTATACAAAAGTATATAAAATTATTGAAAATATCTCCGTCGCAACCAAGTACAGTATTAAAACACATCACATAAATGCATCAGTAATAATACAGTAATAAAATATACAACAAGATAACATTTAGAGTTGCCCTCCTGACGCATAATGAGTTTTTCTACCTTTGATACTACAAGCAAACTTTAGTCTTTCTTCTTAAACTTTGCAAAACAGAAATTATAAAGTGGTCACTAAGAGAAGAGGGAAGAAGGGGATTTCATTTCATTTTTCTGCTCTATCAAAGTCACAATAAAAGAAACTGAATACACATTCCATGACTGAAACAAGCAGGGAGAAGAAAACAATCTCACTTTACCTGCCTTTACAGTTAATATCCAATACTTACAGTAACTTCAGAAGGAAACATAAATAAACAGAACAATCAGAAGCCATGCACAGTGTCCCCTTCAACAAGGGGACAGCTTCTCCATGACAGCTCCATATAGTCCAAGTGTTCCTTCTTTATACATTTTCTTTAACTGAAAAACATTTAGACAAACCTTAAAACCGTTTTGTAAAGAGTTCCACAGTTTAACGCCCACCACTGAAATACACATACAAATACACATATCTGCATATCTGCTCCTCGTCCGGCTGAAAACAAACATAAAGGATAAAGGATGAAAAGCAAAAAGTGGCTTTTAAATGATGCAAATGTTTCCTCTGTTGCTGTGAGAGAGTCCAGAGTCTAAGTATTTGTGTGTCTGCAGGCTGTAATGTGGAGAACACCTCGTACGGTCTGACAGTGTGTGCTGAGCGGACGGCCATCCAGAGGGCCGTGGTGGAGGGACACAGGCAGTTCACTGCCATCGCTGTGACATGGTGAGACTCTCGGTGTCATGACTCTGGTGACACATTTCTTAAAGCTCGTGTTCTGACGCACTTTTCCTCTCCTCTCCTCTGCAGTGATATCAAAGACCGATTTGTTGGGCCGTGTGGAGCATGTCGACAGGTTCTCATGGAGGTGAGACATCTCTGTATGACCAGTAGACAATCTTTTAGTTATAAAGTTCATTCTGTCAATAGTTTACAGTGTAGAAAACTTCATTTCAGAGAACACATTAATAAGTTTTTTTCATTTGTTCTAAGTAAAATCGACCTTGAAATAAATTACAGACAAAAATAGCTTAATATGGCATTGATTTTTAGAGTGTATACAAAGCAGGAACACTTTCTCTTCCCCGTCAGACCCATCTTTGGGCGCAGCAGTAGGCGTTATCGATACTAATAACCTAGCACAATAAAATGTTACAGCTTCCTCGTTAAGTAGAGCAGCATTGCTCAGTAAATGCTTTGAGAAAAGGTACTAAAAGGTACCTGTGCTCTCTGTGTGTCAAATCATGATTAAGACAGGCAAACTAACTCAAACACCTTCTTGGTTCCAGAGCACACACAGTCCTTAGTCGGTACCTTCTCCTTCATTACTATGCATCCCTCTCTCTGTCCGTCTTTCCAACCCTTCCTCACTCCTGTTCATCTCCCTCACCAGTTTGGACCAGACTGGATTGTGTACCTGACCAAGCCGGACGGCTCCTACAAAGAAACCAGCCTCAGTGAGCTGTTGCCTCTGGCATTTTCTCCAGCTCACCTGGCAAAGGACTGATGAAGCCTCAGCAGCATCCTTAGTCATCACCTGTTAGTACCTTAGTTCTCTTTTTACCTGTTATGTTACTGAAATTGTGCTACAGCAACACTGCAAGCTAGGAAAATAATAAAACATATTTTGGGCCCTGTTGATCATGTCTAGTATGTAAGTGTTAACTAAAGGTAAGACTTCCTTAAGTAGCCTAGTTGGGATGGGGTCTAAGAGACACGTTGATGACTTGGATGAAGAAATCATTGAAGTCAATAGATGAAGAGAAATCAGGGAGAAGCAATCTAAATATGTATCAGGTCTTATAGCTGTGTTTGAAGGCAGATTAGTACTGTTAGAGGGCAGGAGGTCATGAATTTTGCCTCTAATAGTTAGAATTTTGTCATTAAAAAAGCTCATCAAATCATTACTGCTAAGGGCTAACGGAATACAAGGCTCAATAGAGCTGTGACTCTCTGTCAGCCTGGCTACAGTGCTGAAAAGAAACCTGGGGTTGTTCTTATTTTCTTCTATCAATGATGAGTAATAGTTTGCTCTGGCATTGCGGAGGGCCCTCCTATATGTTTTGAGACTGTCTAACCAGACTAAACGAGAATCTTCCAGTTTGGTTAATCGCCAGTTCATTTCAAATTTTCGCGATATTTGTTTTAATTTTCGGGTTTGGGAGTTGTACCAAGGAGCGAACTTTCTTTGCTTTGCGAACTCTTTTTTTAAGAGGTGCTACAGAGTCGAGTGTTGTTCGCAGCGAGCCTGCAGCTCTATCGACGAGATGATCAATTTGGGAGAGTTTAAAGTCAGTACGGGAAACCTCAGTTACAGAGGGACATGGTATTAAATTTAATGCCAATGGAATCATTTCCTTAAATTTTGCTACTGCACTATCAGATAAACACCTAGTATAGTAACTGTTACTGAGTGGCGCGTAATCGATTAGAAAGAAATCAAAAGTTATGAAGTAATGATCTGATAGAGAGGGATTCTCTGGAAAGACCATTAAGTTATCAATTTCAATTCCATACGCCAGAACTAGATCGAGGGTGTGGTTAAAACGGTGAGTGGGCTTATGTACACTTTGACTGAAGCCAATGGAGTCTAATAATGTGATAAACGCAGTAGCGAGGGAGTCATTATCAACGTCCAGGTGAATATTGAAGTCGCCTACAATAATAACTTTATCTGATTTCAGGACTAAACTGGATAAAAACTCTGAGAATTCAGATAAAAATTCCAAATACGGGCCAGGAGCACGGCACACTATAACAAATAGAAGAGGCTGTGAGGTTTTCCAGGTCGGATGTAAAAGACTGAGGACAAGGCTTTCAAAGGATTCATAATCTAGTTTAGGTTTAGCACTGATTGATACACTAGAGTTAAAAATGGCTGCAACTTCCCCTCCTCGGCTGCTGCCTCAAGGAACATGGGTATTATTATGACTAGGAGGAGTGGATTTGTTTAGACTGACATATTCATCTTGACACAGCCAGGTTTCGGTGAGGCTGAGTAAATCAATATGATTATCTGATATTAATTCGTTTACTAACACTGCTTTGGAAGATAAAGATCTGACATTTAACAGTCCACATTTAATTCTCCTGTTTTGACTTTCTGTCATGGAAGAGGTTTTAATTTTTATCAGGTTGTTATGTACAACTCCTCTTTGTTTGACTTTATATTTAAATAATTTAGGTGGTCGGGGGACAGACACCATTTGTATGACACTATGGGTGGGTAACTGCACTAGAAGCTCAGAGAAGCGTTTTAGACTGCGACTCTGATTCCTGGTCTCAACTCTGTGTTGTCATGGTTTTAAATCACTAATAAACTTGTCCAGGTTTCTAGATATGAGAGCGGCTCCATCCAAAGTGGGATTAATGCCGTCTGTCCTGATCAGACCAGGTTTTCCCCAAAAGGTTTTCCAGTTATTAACGAAGCCCACATCGTTTGCTGGACACCACCTGGACAGCCAGCGATTGAATGATGACATGCAGCTAAACATATCATCAGTGGCCAGATTTGGCAGGGGTCCAGAGAAAACTACAGAGTCCGACATAGTTTTTACGTATTGACACACCGAGGCAACATTAATTTTTGTGACCTCCGATTGGCGGGTGTCATTAACGCCGACGTGAATAACAATCTTACTAAATCTACGTTTAGCCTTAGCCAGCAGTTTTAAATTTGACTCAATGTCACCCGCTCTGGCCCCAGGGATACATTTGACTATGGTCGCTGGTGTTGTTAACTTCACATTCCTCAGAATAGAGCTGCCAATTACCAGAGTTTTCTCCTCAGCAGGTGTGTCGCTGAGTGGGGAAAAACGATTGGAAACGTGAACGGGATGGTGGTGAGCCGTGGGCTTCGGCTTGGTACTACGCTTCTCTCGGACAGTCACCCAACCTCCCGGCTGCACGGGGGTTACCGGAGGACCGCTAGCAGAGGCTATGCTATGTGGCTCCGTGCCAGCTACAGGGGGCTGGCTAACTACCGCAGCTACTACAACTACCGCGCGTCCAACGCAGCACATAAACTACATTTAACACACATACCACTGTCACTAAAGGAGGCAGATAGCTAAATAGCTAAACATCTGGCACACCGAGCAAGAGAGAGCAGGAGAAGAAGCCATGGCTAAGTGTTAAGCTAACGTAGCTAACAAACAAGCAAAGTAAACAAGGAAAGATTAACAAGAAAGTCGTTTAAAGAAGTGGAGTGAGTGATTAACAGAACTAGTGTGGGTTAAGATGTGAAATAGATGTCTAACAGCTGAGATGAGGAGAATAAGAAAAGTTGCTGGTGAGAGTCCGCAACAGCAACAGAGAGACGCTAAGACAGAAACACCGGAAATGGCACAACACGCTTACCGCAGTACGTCAGCACCAAAAGTTATCGTCACCAATAGCTAAAATCAAAAAGTTTCCAATAGGTTGCCTGCTGCTGAAAATGTCTGGCCCATTGACATTTTCTTCTTTAAAATCCGGCCCAGTTGAATTTGTAATTGAATAGCCCTGCTTGAAACACTTGATTTCAACTTCAATTTACCCTCATGATTCTTGAAATAAGTGATTTGTGTTTGGCTGCACAACATGAGTCTGTGATGATGGAGCCACTGGTGGAGCTGGCAGAGTTTAAGAGGTGAAGTCACTCCATCTTTATTGAAGTAGCAGCACGTTGTCAGTGATATTTATGAGAGCTGTTTTTCATTTTTTGTACTGTCCAGTTTTTCACCTGCATCCTGTTGGGATCACCACAATAACACAATGACAAAGTCACTCTACTCAGTTTAGGGCAAAGCTCATTGATCAGGACATAGTAATGTTGAGCTACACATTTAACACCTGAACACATCTGATTGTTTTATTCATGATTTTTATCTACATCATTTATTCTTTATTCAGACTGGAGGCTGCAGTTTGTCAGAGATCAGCTGTGTTTCACTGGCCTCAGCTCTGAAGTCCAACCCCTCCCATCTGAGAGAGCTGGACCTGAGTTACAACAACCTGCAGTACTCGGACGTGAAGCTGCTGTGTGATCTGCAGAAGAGTCCACGCTGTAAACTGGAGACTCTGGAGTAAGTAGAGGGTTGGAGTTGGTCCAACAACTATGAGGCAGTACTTCTAGTTTGAACATTAAAGCATGTTAACAGGTTGTAGTAGAAACCCAGAATACAAATATGAAGCTGTTCATGAGCATAATATGTCCTCTTTAAAGTGTTTGTTGTCTTCATCTTTGTCACAGCTCTGAGATCAGTCTGACTGAAGCCTACAAATCACCGGCTCTTATTTTATAGAACCATCATTACATTTAGTAAACATGTGTTCTTTCTACAGCGCAGAACCTCTGCTGAGGTCCAGTAATCACAGTTGATGTGTTGCTGTTCACTCTTTGGATGAACATGTAGAACATTTAACATGATATATCTGTGTGTGTGTGTGTGTGTGTGTGTGTGTGTGTGTGTTTGTGTGACAAACATGTAGAACATTTAACATGATATATCTGTCCATCAGTCATTTGTTAGAACAGACTCAGTAAATTCATCATTAAAGTCAATAGGCTCGTTCGAGATGAGCCAGGCCTGCGCAGATTCGATCACCGGTGATCGGCGCACAGTGCATGCCAGTTGGTTTTGTGTCCGACTTCACCCCGACTTGCTCTTACGTATTACAAAAGTGGACGGCGATAAAATTGTGAGAGCGAGGCGGCCGCAGTTTTTTAGAGCCAGGCGCTGCAGTTGCTCTGCACCGTCTGCACCGCCTGGCTCTCACCTGATCTAACAGCTGATTGGTTTAGATGTCGACTCAACAGTATGACGTTAATTTTTGTTGAATTTCAGTTGTTTGAATTTTATTCGTCCGATTTGAAGGTTTATTCTCTTAACGGAATACATGTTGTGTGGCTAATGGAGACTGAGAACGAACTTAAATATAAGTGTGAGAATATTTTAATAAATTGATCAATTATCTTGTGGACTTTGTTTTGGAGTTTTCTGTCTGTGCTCCTTGTTTGGTGTTACTCGTTAATGTTGAATCTGTTTCCCGTTTTATTCTGTAGAGTCTCTCCTCATGTGTCGTGTCTGCTTTCACTTCCTGTCTTTGTGTGTTTTCCCTCCTGTTTTGTCTTCCTTCAGTCTCATTAGTCCTTCCCTGTTCCCAGAGTCTTCCCTTCACACCTGTTGTGTATTAGTCTTGTTTGCTCCACCCTAGTGTTTCCCACCACAGCCTTGTTGTCAGCCAATCCCCATTTCCCTCCTTTTGCCCGTGTCCTCCTACTCCAGCTGTGTCTCCTTCTTGTGATTAGTTTTCTGTGTATATATACCTGTGTGTTTCACTTTGTTCCTCGCCAGTTTGTCTGTGTTCCTCCTGTGTTATTCATGTGTTCACCCCTGTGCTCCTGGTCACATTCCCTGCTCCGTTTCCTGCCTGGTGTTCTGTTTGGATTTTGGATTTTACTTCATCGTATTATCCGGGTTGGTTTTCAGTTTACTTTTTGTTCTGCTTTCATTTGGACTTTTAGTTACCTGCCTGTACTGGATGTTTTCTATCGGCTACGTTAAAGCTCGCTTTTTGTCAAAATTTCAACTTGCCTGTTAGTCTGCATTTGGGTCCTCCCTGAACTGACACCTGACAGAAAGTGATGCATCAGTGTATTTATATCAGTTAAAAAATTGTACTTCAAGTCAACAGGTATAAGATCTTAATTAATACATTAAATATAAAATAAAATTCAAACCAGTGGGCAGTAAAGCATCATCAAGCATGTCTCAGGTATTTCTAAAAATCTTTATTAATAGAAGTGGTTTGAAGGAGCTCTCTCTGCAGGCAGATCCCTAAAAAAAAACAAACATTTATACTCTAATAAAAATGCATCAATCAATATGAGAAATTATGTTTCCCTCCTGTAGGATTTAAAAGTGCTTTTAAAAGGACACATGCACATGTTCTGACGGAACACTGAACAAACTGTGCTCTAACATTACAATTTAACAGTTAAACCGTGCTTTCATCCAGACAGAGAGTCTGCTGGTTTACAGAATGGAGAGATATTTGACAGGGACGAAAAGAAAAACACGCAATGCTTCTGACACAATCAAGACAAAGTGCTCAGCTGACGGTAATCAACCAAAAAACAAGTCAAGAAAATATGACAAAAACCTATCTTGCTCTCAGGTTCACAGTTAATGCGGTGGGAGATGAGGAGAGACCAGTGTGTCTGAAAACTCTGGCAGCTGACAGTATGAGGCCCAACAAATTCAGAAGACACTTAGAGACATTACTCCATGAGCCACGCCAATAAGCCACTCAACTTCTTTCAGAGAAAACTTGGTGAATATTGTCAGCAGGAACATGGCTTGGTTAAAGCTGCATCGGTCAACAGCAAAGCACTAACTGCATCATACAAAGTCGCAGAGAGAATTGCCCAGTGCAAGAAACCGCACACGATAGCAGAGGAGCTCATACTCCCCACAGCTTTAGATATGGTGTCAACTATGCTTGATGAGACAAGCGCTGAAAAATTGAAGGCTGTCCCTCTTTCCAACAACACAGTTGCAAGACGTCTATGCGACATTTCAGATGACCTGGAGGAACAACTCTCTGAGACACTGAAAGACAAAGGTTTCGCCTTACAAGTGGATGAGGCTACTGTTCATTGCTTATGTTCGCTTTGTCACGTCAGAGTCACTGTATGAGGATTTGCTGTTCTGCAAGTACGTCCCAAGCAGAGCGACAGCTGATGTAAGCTTCTTGACTGTTACCTGACAGAACATGGGCTGAAATGGGAGAACTGTCTGGGCGTTTGCACGGATGGTGCGCAGACCATGGCAGGGAAAAAGAAAGGATTGCAGGCACTAATCAAGCGGGTCTCGCCAAATGCTCAATGGACGCACTGTGTCATACACAGAGAAGCGCTAGCATCAAGACAGATGAGGAGCCAAACATTCAGCTGTGTTGTTCCACAGCGAGGCCAGGTGGCTCTCCCGAGGGAAAGTGTTGTCACGCGTCTTTGAGCTCAGAGATGAAATTGGGGTGTTTTTGGAGGAGGAGAATATGCATGAAGTTGCGAGCAAGTTCAGTGATGAACAATTTCTGATGAAACTGGCCTATCTCAGCGATATGTTTGGAAGGCTGAATGAACTGAATCTTCAGCTTCAAGGCAGAGACAAGCACCTCCCTCAACTGGCACACAAGATCTGTGCATTCACCTGAAAGCTCCAGATGTGGGGCAGGCGACTTGATGAAGGAAACACTGATTTCTTTGAGAATCTGAGTGAATTTGCTGACACCAGTGATTCTGAAGCCACCACAGTGATTCCATGTCTGAAGGAGCACATCTCTTCCCTGAGAGGATTCTTTCAAAAATACTTCCCAAACAACACTGCTCACTATGATTTGGTGAGAGATCCATTTAACGCAGCAGCACCTGCTGATTTCAGCTCTGCTGCACATTGAACTTCATTGTTATTGTTCTTGTTCGACAGAAATTACTAAAAGGAAGGTGAAAGGAATGTTTATGATTTTGATGCAGTTTCAATAAAGGTAAACATGGCCCATTTTGTCACAATTTTGTTGGGGAGGGGGGCATGACAGGAAAAGTTTGAGAACCACAGCTCTAAATAAATTATTTCATCATTTCCCCTGCGTCAAAGGGGGGGAGGTGCCAACAGAGAGGAGCACCGAAAGTGAAAGTATAAAGTCAGCCGAGTGTTCAGACTCCATTTTAAAGTCAGAGCAGCCAGAGGAAGACAGGTCGTCTGAGACACGGTGAGTGTTGATGTTTCTTCATAGTTTAGTCTGCTCTAGGGGAGAGTAGGGTCGCTTGGGTCAGTGCCACATGTTGACAGTTTTATCATCACACTTGCTTTTACCACCACCATCATCTGACGCTGTTTTTACAACGAGGCTTTTCCTGTTCAAGACGAGGCCTGTGCGCAGCTACGCATCTGCGCGCTCCGGTGCTTCGGGCTCTTGTGTCAACTCTTTGAATGTGCGTCACAGTGAAAAGCTCCAGTACTGCGAGCAGAAGCACTTTCTAGACACACAGAGAGCTTTCTGCTCTTTGTTACTTTGAGTTTAGGTTTTCTCTCTCAGATAAGAGCGGTGCACGGCCACTCCCTAAACTTCAGGCTCTGTACAGGAAGTCACAGAAACACTCACATCCTGTCAGATATGACGCTGATTTATTAAAATATAATCACACTCATATATCAGTTTGTTCTCAGTCTCCAAGTGTTTGAATTATGACAGATTAATTGATTCAAATGTTTCCCAGGTGATCTGTAATTGATGTTCATGGTTCAACCTCCATTTCTATGAATTCTCCTGTAGATCAGCATCATATCAGTTTGACCTGTCCCCTCAACTACACAGGCTCAATAAATTGTGTCTGACTATAAGGTTGATATTTTCTCCAAGACAACAGCTTTCATTAAAGATCAGTCAGATATAGTCAGGGCTTCACATCTGTACACATGTTATTTTCAGAATCACCACATCCCACTGAGCACACGTCTCTGTGTTGGTAAATACTTTACATTTAACAAAACTGTGCCTTTCACGTTTGGGTTGGGCTCTAAAAAACCTGAGACATTTTTAGCAGACGCCTGTATCTGTTCAGAGATCAAATTATTTTCATTCCTGTTATTTTTATTTTGTGGTTATTTTGTGTCAGTACAAAAGTGTCCCACTTGACCCCGCTCTCCTCTGCTGTATGTCATAAACATACCCACCCAATATGTAATCATGTCCTATAAAGAAGAAGTTACTGACTTCATCACACTGTGTATGTGTGTTACAGTTCTCTCAGAGTTGGGGAGATGGATCATTTGGAGGCAGACAGGGACAGATCACAGTTTCCAGTGTCCAGCTGTCTGTCTTTGAAGAGTGACCGGTCCATGGGTAATCGTCCAAAGTTCAGTAATGAACCTGGACCCTCAGACACAAAGTAAGAGACTGTTTCTACTGTAAAGTGACCTGAAGACAAAACTGCTTTTCTTTATGTGTGTGTATGTATATATTCAATCCATCAATCCATCTCACGCTCAGTAACTCTCTCGTATGGGTTGGAGGACTTGTTGTAATGTTACCTCTGGTCTTTACAAGGACTAATAATATGTGTAAAACATTTGTTGTTTCCACAGACAGAGAGCAGAGTCTCCAGTATCCAGCTGTCTGTCTTTGAAGAGTGACCGGTCCATGGGTAATCGTCCAAAGTTCAGTAATGAACCTGGACCCTCAGACACAAAGTAAGAGACTGTTTCTACTGTAAAGTGACCTGAAGACAAAACTGCTTTTCTTTATATACATATCTATGTGTGTACATCTATATCTATCTATCTGTCTATTTATATATATATATATCTATCATAGATAGATATATATATATATATATAAATAGACAGATAGATAGATATAGCGTTAAATTTCTTTATAACATTAATCGCGGAAAGTAACACGTTAACTTTGACAGCAGTTATATATATGTATATATATCAACACACAAAAAAAAAATCAACACTTGCTCCCGCACTCACTTGAAGCTCTTTTTATTGGGTCAACGTTTCGGTCTATTGACCTTCTTCAGGACCAATCTTTTACATCTGTTGCATGACTTCCTTTTAAAAAGTAAGCACACTCATGCAATTAACTGATCACAGGTGTGTGTAGTTGTCAGAGGACGTGACCTCATCAAACACAGGGAGAGAAACTCAGAGCTTGACACATTCAGACAATCCATTCTGGACCGCAATAGACTAAATGCAGTAATCTAGAAAAGAAGAAGAAAAGAAGAAAAAGAGAAGAAAAGGAATCAATTGTAAATATAATTCTCACCAACAGATCACCACCTTGTAGGCAGGACTACTTTTTCTAAGCCACAGTAGCTAAAAGCCGTAATTGGATGGTTAGCCTGTTTAAAGTGGACTGCTACTGGATTATCTGGGTTGTTATGACGTATAGCTGAGCGATGTTCTGCCATTCTTACTTTTAATGCTCTTGTTGTCATGGCGATATACATTTTGGAGCAGCTACACCTAATCAAATAAATGACACCTGTTGTTGAGCATGTGATAACTCCTCTGATTTTATATTTTTTACCAGTTAAAGGGTGCGAGAAGGTATCAGACTTAGTTGTGCAATTACACTGTGCGCACCGTCCACATTTATAATTGCCATCTGGTAAAGAGGGAAGGCCACTTTTAGGTTTTTGAAACAGACAATACAGCATGAACTAGTTTATCTTTTAAATTCTTTCCACGACGAAACGTGATTCTGGGTGGTGTTTCGAATAAGTGACCAATATTAGGGTCACTGGATAAAATGTACCAGTGCCTCTTGATTGAATGTTTTATCTCATCTGCTCTATCAGTAAAATTAAGAACACAGACTGCCGATGGTTTGTTTTTTGGCTTCCTATTGCTCTGTGTTTGTTTTACCACTTTTTCAAGAGCTACGTCTAGACATTCATCTTCATAACCTCTTTGTTTAAAGCGTGATTTCATAATATTTACTTGGTTGTCAGATGAGTCTTTTGTATCACAGACTCTTTTTATTCTATGGAATTGGCTCACTGGGATGGCGTTTTTCATGCATTGTGGATGGTAGCTGTCCCAATGCAAAAGATTATTCCTGTCTGTAGGTTTTCTAAACAGGTCTGTGATTAGTTTGTTCTTCTCTTTTTTAATACATAGGTCTAGAAAGTTAATAGTGTGATTGTCATGTTCCAATTTAAAAGTGAGTGAGTCACTGTTACTGTTCAGCCAATCTGTGAACCTTAAAAGTTGTTTGGATGACCCAGTCCACAAGAAAAGAATATCATCAATATATCGTTTCCAGTACTTCATATATGGCAAAAATGGGTTCAGTGCATCATTCAAAACACACCTCATCTCAAAGAGGCCTACATAGAGATTTGCATAGTTCGGGGCCATGGTGGTCCCCATTGCAGTTCTCTTTATCTGCAGGTAGAAATCTCTGTCAACGCTGAAATAATTCTTGGTTAACACAATTTCAGCTGCCTCAAGTAAAAATGTATTAAGTTCTGCATTTGTTTCCGTTTCACCATTTAGAAAAAATTTTTAAAGCCTCTAATCCCCCCTGATGAGGTATATTTGTATACAGACTCTCAACATCTAATGTGCACAAAATAGTGGACTCTTAATGACTGTAGTACATCATTAGTGTCTTTCACAAAGGTTGGTAGTTTAAACACAAATGGCTTAATATGGTGATCAACAAAAGTGGAGAGTGGAGCGGTCACAGAATTTATACCTGCCACTACAGGTCTTCCAGGTGGACACTGGACTGATTTGTGGATTTTTGGTAGGGTGTATAAGACTGGAGTAATGGGAGGTTTGATATGTAAGAAATAGCAGACGCCTGTATCTGTTCAGAGATCAAATTATTTTCATTCCTGTTATTTTTATTTTGTATGCTATGCTTCAGTCATGAACCTGGACCCTCAGACACAAAGTAAGAGACTGTTTCTACTGTAAAGTGACCTGAAGACAAAACTACTTTTCTTTATGTGTGTGTATGTATATATTCAATCCATCAATCCATCTCACGCTCAGTAACTCTCTCGTATGGGTTGGAGGACTTGTTGTAATGTTACCTCTGGTCTTTACAAGGACTAATAATATGTGGAAAACATTTGTTGTTTCCACAGACAGAGAGCAGAGTCTCCAGTGTCCAGCTGTGTGTCTTTGAAGAGTGACCGGTCCATGTTTAGGCCTCCAGACTTCAGTAATGAACCTGGACCCTCAGACACAAAGTAAGAGACTGTTGAACAACATGAGGGAGCTTTTTGTCTGTTGAAAGTCGTCTCACAGTGGAGCACAACATGACTCAAGAGGTTTTCATGAAGCTCCATCATTTTAACTGCCAGTGGTTATGTGTGAATAAACCAAATCATTTTCAGCACAGTTTGCAGGACGAGATCTAAATAATGTGTTCATCTCCACAGAGAGAAGAAGAGGAGTCATGTTTGTGTGGAGGAGCAGCTGTCCTGCTGTAGTTTGTGTCAGGACGTCCTGAAGGATCCAGTCTCTACCAGCTGTGGACACTGGTTCTGCAGACAGTGCATCACCTCATACTGGGACCAGTCTGCTTCATCAAGAGACTCCTCCTGTCCCCAGTGTGGGAAAAGTTCCAGAACAAGAGCTGGACTGCAGACAGCCAGTCAGACCAGCACTGTACAAAGTAAGACTGTCCATCTGTCTGCTGATGTCATCATGTCTGAAAACAGGATTCTTCTTGGTTTATTTGTGTTGTAAAGTGTAGACATTAAAGATTTTTATAAAAATAACATATACAACCTTTATTTTTACTTGTTACTTGTTTTAACGTTGATCATGAAAATAATCCGATTCCAGATTTGTTTCTTTAGTCTCACATTTGTCCCTCTCTTTCAGCAGACAGTGGTCTGCAGGAGGTTTTAGATGAACATAAGATCAGTCTGAGGAGGAGATGTGAACGTGTGACTGAAGGAAGTGAGGAAACAGGAAGTGAAACCCTCCTCAACAGGATCTACACTGAGCTCTACATCACAGAGGGACAGAGCGAAGAGGTTAATACCCAACATGAGGTGAAGCAGCTTGAGAAAGCTTCTAAGATGGAAACCCTCCATGAAACTCCAATCAAGTGTCACGACGTCTTTAAAGCCTTACCTGACCAACAGAAACACATCAGAGTGGTCCTGACGAACGGCGTCGCTGGCGTTGGAAAAACCTTCACAGTGCAGAAGTTCACTCTGGACTGGGCCGAGGGTTTGGAAAACCAAGATGTCAGTCTGGTGATTCTGCTCTCGTTCAGGGAGCTGAACTTGATCAGAGATGAGAAGTTCAGTCTTCTCACTCTGCTCCGTGTTTTCCATCCAACATTACAGAAGGTCACAGCAGAGGAGCTGGCTGTCTGTAAAGTTCTGTTCATCTTTGACGGCCTGGATGAAAGCAGACTGTCTTTGGATTTCCACAACGACGAGGTTGTGACTGATGTCACACAGGAGTCATCAGTCAACGTGCTGTTGACAAACCTCATCAAGGGGAAGCTGCTTCCCTCGGCTCTGGTCTGGATAACTTCCCGACCTGCAGCAGCCAATCAGATCCCTCCTGCATGTGTTGACAGGGTAACAGAAGTACGAGGATTCACTGACGCCCAGAAGGAGGAGTACTTCAGGAGGAGAGTCAGTGATGAAGAGCGGTCCAGCAGAATCATCTCACACATCAAGACATCCAGGAGCCTCCACATCATGTGTCTAATCCCAGTCTTCTGCTGGATCACTGCTACAGTTGTGGATCACATGTTGACTACAGAGCAGAGAGGAGAGCTGCCCAAGACCCTGACTGACCTGTACTCACACTTCCTGCTGGTTCAGACAAAGAGGAAGAAGCACAAGTATGATGAGGGACACGAGACAAGTCCACAGGAGCTGACGGAGGCTGACAGGGATGTTCTTCTGAAGCTGGGGAGGCTGGCGTTTGAACATCTGGAGAAAGGAAACATCATGTTCTACCAAGAAGACCTGGAGCGGTGTGGTCTTGATGTCACAGAGGCCTCGGTGTACTCAGGAGTTTGTACAGAGATCTTCAAAAGAGAGTCTGTGATGTTCCAGAAAACAGTCTACTGCTTCGTTCATCTGAGCGTTCAGGAGTTTCTGGCTGCAGTCTACCTGTTCCACTGTTTCACCAACAGGAAGACAAAGGTACTGGAGGACTTCCTGGGGACAGAGGAGGATAATTACAGGTCCCTGGATGTCTTCTTAAAGAGAGCCATGGAGAAATCCCTCCAAAGTAAAAATGGTCACCTGGATCTGTTTGTCCGCTTCCTTCATGGCCTCTCTCTGGAGTCCAAAAAGAGACTGTTAGGAGGCCTTTTGGGTCGGACTGACAACAGTCCAAAAATCATCCAGAGAGCCATCAACAACATGAAGAAGATGAACATGTACAGTATCTCTCCTGATAGAAGCATCAACATCTTCCACTGTCTGCTGGAGATGAACGACCTCTCAGTACATCAGAAGATCCAAGAGTTCCTGAAGTCAGAGACAGATCAGAGAAGAGACTCTCAGAGATCCACTGCTCAGCTCTGGCCTACATGCTGCAGATGTCAGAGGAGGTTCTGGATGAGTTGGACCTGAAGAAATACAACACATCATGGGAGGGACGACGGAGACTGATTCCAGCTGTGAGGAACTGCAGAAAGGCTCGGTAAGTCCAGATGTGATTAACATCATAAATCATTGTAGATTAGTAGTTTAATTCTTCAAATATACACACTGTAAGATTCTTATTATTCATAAACTGTTAAAACGATGTGTCTGTTGTATTTTGTCACAGATGTTCTTGAGCTGTTTCAAATGCTGTGAGTGCAAAACATGTAGATGTTTCAGTTGGTTGTGTTTATAGCTGTTGAGTTCATGAACACAGTTTTTCTATTTATTTATAATCATTTTGAATTTGACTGTTTTCCACCTTTGTGTGATGGAGGCGAACCTGATAAAACAAATGATGGATGTCAGAGTTTGTGGTTGACGTTTAATCACAGCAGCATTTCATCACAGTATGGCAGGATTATATGGTTATGAGTGAAAGCAGTAAAGTTATTACTCCATAAGAAGGTTCTGTAAGGTGTTTTATATAATCAGACATGCAGATGATACCTGAGTTTATTCAGCACTATGCTTAAAAATTTAAAATAAGATCTGTATCATTTGCCAAAGGAGATTTCTGAAGTCCTGAAAACTGCTTTTATCCAGTTGCTGCTTTCTCTTTTTTCATGCCTCTGCGCTGGCAACAGTCGTGGCCAGAGGCATTATGTTTTTGGGTTGTCAGTCTGTCCACGACATCTCAAGAAAACCTTGAGAGAGTTTCTTTAAATTTGGCACAAACATCCAGTTGGACTGAAGAATGAACTGATAAGATTTCGGTGGTCAAAGGTCAAGATCACTGTGACCTCACAAAATATGTTTTTGGCTATAACTCATGAATTCATTCACCAATTATGCTGATTGTATAGATCTTCTGTGCTGTTGGGTTGAAGATGTGTGTGAAGCGTCTGTGTTGTAGAATGTGCAGCTTCTTTGCAGCAACATCCATATTTGAATCATTGTCTGCTGTCATGGACACACATGAGTCTGGACAGACATGGATGTAAACTGTAACTGCAAGTTGACTGGTGAAGCATACGACCACGAGGCAGTAATTCTGGTGATGATTCGGGTTTTAATTAGTTTTAATTCTTTGTGTTCTTTTTCTATTCTTAACTATTTTCAGTCTGTCAAAACAGAATATTTCAAACTGTTTTATCATCAGATCCATAAAGTAAATATAAAGTGTCCTCTTTGACAATAACATATTTTGTAATATATGTGTCATGTCAGATTTACTCAGTGTGGAATCTCAGAGACTGACTGTGAAGTCGTGGCCTCAGCTCTGAAGTCCAACCCCTCCCATCTGAGAGAGCTGTCCCTGAGCAACAACTACCTGCAGGATTCAGGAGTGAAGCAGCTGTGTGCTGGACTGGAGAGTCCAAACTGCAAACTGGAGACTCTGAGGTCAGTTCACTTGCTTATGTAGGTGTTTTGTTTGTTTGTTTGTTTGTTTGTTTGTTTTTTGGTACATATAATATAAATCCTTGACTGAGGTTAGAAAGCTTTCAGTTTTTCAGAAATGTTGTGTCTTTCCAAATGTCTGAACAGTTGGTTATGAAAGGCAGAGAAATGATGATTTTGAACATTTAGACACCATCAAGTTTGAGATTTATCCAAAGAGAATTTAAGATTCCTGAGGTTCTGAGGTTTTTTGTTTTCATGTTAACGTCACATAATCATTTGAAGTCACAGACCTTTAGACTGCAACAATAAGCAAATAAATAGTCTGCACTGGAAACATCTTGGACTTTAAGGACAGCTTGATATTTGTCACACTCACACGCCCATTAGGACTGCACCATTAATGATCTGGATTCATACGTCTATGTGATCTCATTTCTAAATGACAATGATTCACTCGCTCCTGTTTCCCTATGCATCCATGTGTTGACTGATGTGCTGTGGAACAATCCCAAGTGTTTCCTCTATCAGTGGGATCCCCCACCCCCCTGAAAGAAACCAAATATTGTATTTCTGTGCACTGGTTTGATTTTAGCTCAGTGTGAGAGTCTTGACTGTGTTTTCCTGTCGCTGAGCTGCGTTTCTCTCCTTCCTCCTCGACCCACACAGGTGACGAGTTAACAGCCTCTGGTGACATTACTGTAAGTGGGATAAAATCTTCCAAACGTGTCATTTATTATTGTAATCCACCTAAAACCAAAGACAGACACATGTTGACTCCAAACTAGTCGAGTGGAAGCTGACAGGCTCCGCCCCCTCCAACAAGTGTGTGTTAAGGCTCAACTGGTGTCTGGAGTTTTAAAAGTGTCTGTGTGTTCAGAAGTTTTGTATCTTTGAACTGAATCTCTGTGGTTTGAAGTTTAGTTTCTCTCCTGCGTTGCTGTTTGTACTTTCAGATATCTGCCTTATTTTACCGTTTCATGTTCGCTGTCAGACGGATAAGATTGTTATGAAGTCACTGCAGATGAAAACCCAATATTTTCTGCTTTGGCTGCTTCACAATAAAAGCTAAACAAAGCTTAAATAACAAAACAACATGGGACTTTTATTGTGAAGAGTTTATAGGAAATGACACGTCCACTGTTTTACAGCCTCATAACTCAAGACAAGCGCGTCATATAATGGTCAGTGTGTGTTAATTATTCTAAAACTGGAACTTTACATTCTGTTTTTTATGCCTCCGCCCCGGCGATAGCCGTGACTGGGGACATTATGTTTTCAGGTTGTCCTCCTGTCTGTCCGTCCATCTGTCCATCTGTCCATCTGTCCCATCCTTGTGCTTTCTGAAGAAGAATTTAAGGGAGTTTCTTCAAATTTGGCACAAACGTCCACCTGAACTAAAACTTATGAGATTTTGGTGGTCAAAGACTAAAGGTCAAGATCACTGACCTCACAAATTATGTTTTTGGCCATAAGTTCAGAATTCATATGCTAACTATGACAAATTTTCACACAAATGTCTAACAGGATAAAAAAAATAAGTGATTAAGTACTGGACCAATCAGCCTCATACTTTGTGTGACATTTATGACTGTATGTTCAATGATCTCTTGTGGTTGATAGGAAGCTTTGGGCTCATTTTTAAATGTAGCATCAACAGATTAATTCCATACAGGATATCTTATGATTCACTAAATCTGGGCACGATACGAGATGATTTAGTCCTGTTTTTTAGTTGTTTTTTTAATCTAAGCTGCCATCTTGACTGTCAGGAAGTCAGGAGGGACAATTCCACTGGTCGCAGCTGAGCAGCATGTGTTGTTGTCTAGAGACACAGCTGTAATGCAGTCTCCTGGCAGAGGTCTGCACTCTACTGAGTGCACTTTGTAGTTGATGTCTGTAATCATTCCTTCCATCCATACTGTCTGTGAAGCAGTCCCTTTATGACCTGACTCCAATGTTACCAGATGGAGTACAAAATCCACAGTCTTGTTCTGTGTAAAAGTTCAGTTTCAATGAATGTGAGGCTTCAGACGTCTGAGTTACAGTCAGTGTTTTGTGTTTGACAGTGTTTTTCTTGTTGAGCTGCAGAGGAGGAACAGTTACTCAAAGAGAAAGTTTGGTGCTAAACAGTCTGTAACTCTGGTCGACACCCTCTTGATTTGTATAACTCAGACTGCTGAAGCTTCATTTTAGTTTCATGTGAACGTATGAGGACATTTCTTACAGTGTAGCTGAGTTAAGAAGAGACCACTTCACACTCAGTATGGACAGGAGGAATATTTACTGCCACCAATAACTCTTTTAATGTGCATGTGGCTGATGAAGAAACTTGAACCAATGTGTCCCTCTCCTTTTTATTCCATATACAAATACATATAATTTGATACTGACCCTCTAAATACAGACTTGACTGAGATCAGCAGCATGTTGTTAATCTGTGTTGATGTGAATAGGTGAATGAATGTAATAATGAAATAACATGATTCTGTCCCCCCAAAGAGATTCCACCTATCATCGTCACTTTTTAAAGTTTTGGTTTCATGTATCATCATGCTGCAGACTCTCTCCTTCATTCTGCATGCTGACCTCCTCCACACACACACACACACACACACACACACACACACAACAGAGTGAAGTCAGACAACAGCAGTGAGGCTGCGGTGCAGATGAAGGGAGTATAACTTCCAGATTACTCTAGTTGACAACAAGTCCGCTTGTTACTATGAATAAGTGCAATAAAACCTTCAGCAGTAAAAAGCCAGTGCTTTATCAATACACGTGTTCAGCATGTAGAGAGTCATATTTCAATCTGCTCTGTCCCTCATTCACCGCCAGTATAGTTTACAATGGTGGTTTACACAAGCACATCACACTAGTGGGACCAATAGCAAATAGCTAAAAACAAAGTAAATGAAAGCTGTCTGTATGTAGTCTGTTTAACTTAGTTTGTCACTGATGTTAAAATGTAGCTGAGACAGCCTACCTGCAGACAGTGAGTGTCCTCAGTAGAGGTGGGACAGAGAGCAGGATGAATGACTGATACTGATGTCTGTTCTTCATGCTTATATAACGTAAGTCAGTGTTGTGATGTCAGGAGTAATATTTATTTTATTGACATGTTAGGTTTGTTTCCAGTGAGATATTATTGAGTTAATATAGTGACTTTGTTGTTGTTAACATGACTGTATAAAACTATATCCTGTGTATTTTCCTAAACACTTGACCTTAAAGGTAAACGTCAGGAAGTGAGGTGTGTGTGTGTGTGTGGTAGAGAGATAGAGTGTGTTATTAGTTACTGTTAATGTCACTTGTTATGCTTCTGTGCATTGACAGCTCTTCTTCTTTATTCTGTTTCTGCATTGTGTGATGTTCCTCTGTCAGATATGTGACTTTTTTTTATTTTCATTTCCAATGGGACACAAAAACATTGCTTATTTAACGACAGTAATTTGCACTTGTTTAGAAAGTTATCATCACCAATAGCTAAAATCAAAAAGTTTCCAATAGGTTGCCTGCTGCTGAAAATGTCTGGCCCATTGACATTTTCTTGTTTAAAATCCGGCCCAGTTGAATTTGTAATTGAATAGCCCTGCTTGAAACACTTGATTTCAACTTCAATTTACCCTCATGATTCTTGAAATAAGTGATTTGTGTTTGGCTGCACAACATGAGTCTGTGATGATGGAGCCACTGGTGGAGCTGGCAGAGTTTAAGAGGTGAAGTCACTCCATCTTTATTGAAGTAGCAGCACGTTGTCAATGATATTTATGAGAGCTGTTTTTCACTTCTTGTACTGTCCAGTTTTTCACCTGCATCCTGTTGGGATCACCACAATAACACAATGACAAAGTCACTCTACTCAGTTTAGGGCAAAGCTCATTGATCAGGACATAGTAATGTTGAGCTACACATTTAACACCTGAATACATCTGATTGTTTTATTCATGATTTTTATCTACATCATTTATTCTTTATTCAGACTGGAGGACTGCAGTTTGTCAGAGATCAGCTATGGTCCTCTGGCCTCAGCTCTGAAGTCCAACCCCTCCCATCTGAGAGAGCTGCAGCTGAGCTACAACGACCTGCAGGATTCAGGAGTGAAGCTGCTGTGTGATTTTCTGGAGAGTCCACACTGTAAACTGGAGACTCTGAGGTCAGACACCATTTATTACTCCTGTGCTGAGATTATTATGATGTGAAAGTTGTGTTGACACTAAACTGCAGACATCAGGCTGATATTATACTGATCCACAATGAAGTGTATTGTTCTTGTTCAGTGGTTTAATCCATTGACTGTGGCAGAGCAATGTGGAGCTAAAACCTTCAAGATAAACTCTGCAGGATCTTCCTTCAAAACAGTGTATAGACTCATCCAGAAAGAATCCCTCTCAATCATCACTTATGAGCCACTCTCAGTGTGTGCTGGTGTATTTATCTGCAGAGACTCTGCCTTCTGCCTGTGTTTTCTTCCTTTCTCCTTCTTCTCTGTGTTTGGGAAGTTTCTGGGCGTGTACCCCCACAGCGCTCAGGTGAGGTCAGGGCTTTATAAAAAGGTGGTGACCAGGTGGCAGACTGTAAGCAGCAGGAATCAAAGAGATACAACACTGGAAAACACAAATCTAGTGAGAAGAAATGCTAAACAAGAATGAATCTGGGGTTGGCTTTGACTTTCACTTTGACTGGCGAGTGTGTTTACAAAGTGTAACCAACAATCCTGCATAGTATACCTTTAATTTAAGAAGAAAAAATGACTTGAAAATTCACTCCTAACCTTTAAAGCAGGCCTTTTCACTTGGTGGCCTGTGGGCTATATCAGGCCCAGAAGCAACCTCTGAGTGGCCCAGTATAGGGATTGATACTGAGACCCAGTATTAAACAGCCTGGGGCAAAATGAATCAAGACTGTAGTACTAATATGCTCTGTCATTATTGGCTTCTTCATCATTACTTCTTTTTTTATTTCTTTTTATTACATTTTTCAAATAAAGCACATACATATATAAACAAACAAAGCCAACCAACATAAACAACATCTAGACAGAAGACAAGACAGAAAAGTATAGAAGAGAATATCCAGACAAAAACAAAAACACCCCAAAGGATCAAATGCTGCAGTATATTACAACTAAGAATGAACAAGCTAATAAGTTTTAAAAAAGAGATTGTACAGAAATGTGACATTGACATCGACATATGCAGCAATCAGTTGCTGCCCTCCAGGGATAAGCAAGTCACAGGTTCTGGAGGAAAAATTGTAATGGTTCCCAAAGTTGCCAGAACTTGTCAGATTTATTTCTGGTCTATGATAATTCCTGTAAAAAAGAAAAAAAATTTTTTTTTTTTTCATGTATAAAAAAAGAAGTGCATTTGCCAAAGATCCTCTTGCAGATTTTGGTTCAGTTGGCAGAGCTAAATGTTACCTTCAGGTCAGTGGTGTGGTCTAGTTTGTTGTAGTGGGTATACTGTCTATACTCGTACTCAGCCGTCCCAGAGCAACGCGTCTCAGAACAACAAGCATCTTGGAGCATCACCTCATAAGCACCATCACCACCTTGTGTCTGATGCTGCCTCCTAATATGTTGATAACATAAGCAGTCTTTCAGAATGCTCTCAAGATGTATACTGTAGGCTGTGCATTAGTCAATGTGATTCAGATTCACATGTTTTTTTATTCATGTACTAAGAAAACATCTGAATCTGAATCCCATTGACTAATGAACAACATCTGCAGAACCAGGCTAAAATTGACTCCAAAGTATTTCATGAACTGTTTACAATATTCACATCATGGCCAACAAATGCATGAAATACAGAGAAAAGGAGGAAAATATTCTACTCTTGCAATAGCTGACTGACATCTGACAACTACTCATAACTAGCATTACCATATAGTCATTTAATGCTCCAAATATTTGAAAGTCATGCACTTGTAACATGGCCATGAATGAACTCTCATTTATATAGTCACTGACATTATGAATATCAGTTGTTTAGATCCTCTTTGCATGTGCTGACATTTCCCTAACTCTCTGTCCCTCCACTCTAACCAGGGATGCCTGGTCTTAAATTCCCTAGCCTGACTTTCACTCCACAAGGCCGGCCAGGAACTCTCATCTGTCTCATCATCTGAAACAAGGAGATATAAACATTGTGTTCTGTTTATGACCACACACACACACACACACACAGACACACACACACACACACACACACACACACAGTCAGGCAGTATCTAAGTTATCACTCTGTAGTTTTAGATATTGTATAACCGTACATAGTTGTGTGTTTTCCCTGATGTTCATGAACGTGACATACACTTAGGGGCTGAGAAGCCTGTCAGTCATTGTCGTTCCCATGACAATAGGTTGTTTGGCAAAGAGGTGGGTGGGAACTGGGGATGTTCTGAGGGCCAGAGTGTGTAAGCTGCTGAGAGAGAGAGCCGAGCTAAAAGTTGGTCAGCTACTGACTATGACAGAATGTGGTTTGCTTGTGTTGGTGTTGGCTCCGGCCCACAGCAGCCTGATTGTTCTTAAAAAAAGCATCCAGAAACCAGCTGATGGTAGTGGTTTATGTACCGAGGGACGCTACAATATATTAGAATATACCAACAATCCCCTGCTATGCTAATTTCACTCACCGGGTGGCGTTATGGTAGCGTGGGGCTCCTTCTGCGGGGTATTTAGAACAGCCTCAGCTTCATCCTCATCTGGCTGTTTGTGTGTTTTTCTCCAACCTCATCTGCTGCAGCTGCAGCGTCACCCAAAGCGGCTGTGTGTTCAGTGGCACGCTTTGGAAAACACTGAAAAAGTGTTGTCTGGCGTTGTTTTCACTTCATCTCTTGGTAATTCACTCGCTGATTTTCACCTTTGTGCCGAGAATGCCCGCGAAAGAAATTAGTTGCTGTTAGATGGTCACAGGCGACAAAAGCCTCAGAGGTCCAAAAGTCATGTGAACACAGACTGGGTTAATTTAATGACTGAATCAAGGTGTGAAAGCTGTCACAAAATGATGTTAGGTATCCTCGCGCATCAAGAGGGTATATGGAAATCATAAACATTTTCTAGTGAGTATAGGGCGTATACCTGCGTATCACGTAGACTACACCACTGGTAGAGAGATAGAGTGTGTTATTAGTTACTGTTAATGTCACTTGTTATGCTTCTGTGCATTGACAGCTCTTCTTCTTTATTCTGTTTCTGCATTGTGTGATGTTCCTCTGTCAGATATGTGACTTTTTTTATTTTCATTTTAAATGGGACACAAAAACATTGCTTATTTAACGACAGTAATTTGCACTTGTTTAGAAAGTTATCATCACCAATAGCTAAAATCAAAAAGTTTCCAATAGGTTGCCTGCTGCTGAAAATGTCTGGCCCATTGACATTTTCTTGTTTAAAATCCGGCCCAGTTGAATTTGTAATTGAATAGCTCTGCTTGAAACACTTGATTTCAACTTCAATTTACCCTCATGATTCTTGATATAAGTGATTTGTGTTTGGCTGCACAACATGAGTCTGTGATGATGGAGCCACTGGTGGAGCTGGCAGAGTTTAAGAGGTGAAGTCACTCCATCTTTATTGAAGTAGCAGCACGTTGTCAATGATATTCATGAGAGCTGTTTTTCACTTTTTGTACTGTCCAGTTTTTCACCTGCATCCTGTTGACATCACCACAATAACACAATGACAAAGTCACTCTACTCAGTTTAGGGCAAAGCTCATTGATCAGGACATAGTAATGTTGAGCTACACATTTAACACCTGAACACATCTGATTGTTTTATTCATGATTTTTATCTACATCATTTATTCTTTATTCAGACTGTGGGGCTGCAGGTTGTCAAAGATCAGCTGTGGTCCTCTGGCCTCAGCTCTGAAGTCCAACCCCTCCCATCTGAGAGAGCTGGAGCTGAGCTCCAACGAGCTGCAGGATTCAGGAGTGAAGCTGCTGTGTGATTTTCTGGAGAGTCCACACTGTAAACTGGAGACTCTGAGGTCAGACACCATTTTTTACTCCTGTGCTGAGATTATTATGATGTGAAAGTTGTGTTGACACTAAACTGCAGACATCAGGCTGATATTATACTGATCCACAATGAAGTGTGTTTTTCTTGTTCAGTGGTTTAATCCATTGACTGTGGCAGAGCAATGTGGAGCTCAAACCTTCAAGATAAACTCTGCAGGATCTTCCTTCAAAACAGTGTATAGACTCATCCAGAAAGAATCCCTCTCAATCATCACTTATGAGCCACTCTCAGTGTGTGCTGGTGTATTTATCTGCAGAGACTCTGCCTTCTGCCTGTGTTTTCTTCCTTTCTCCTTCTTCTCTGTGTTTGGGAAGTTTGTGGGCGTGTACCCCCACAGCGCTCAGGTGAGGTCAGGGCTTTATAAAAAGGTGGTGACCAGGTGGCAGACTGTAAGCAGCAGGAATCAAAGAGATACAACACTGGAAAACACAAATCTAGTGAGAAGAAATGCTAAACAAGAATGAATCTGGGGTTGGCTTTGACTTTCACTTTGACTGGCGAGTGTGTTTACAAAGTGTAACCAACAATCCTGCATAGTATACCTTTAATTTAAGAAGAAAAAATGACTTGAAAATTCACTCCTAACCTTTAAAGCAGGCCTTTTCACTTGGTGGCCTGTGGGCTATATCAGGCCCAGAAGCAACCTCTGAGTGGCCCAGTGTAGGGATTGATACTGAGACCCAGTATTAAACAGCCTGGGGCAAAATGAATCAAGACTGTAGTACTAATATGCTCTGTCATTATTGGCTTCTTCATCATTACTTATTTTTTCATTTCTTTTTATTACATTTTTCAAATAAAGCACATACATATATAAACAAACAAAGCCAACCAACATAAACAACATCTAGACATAAGACAAGACAGAAAAGTATAGAAGAGAATATCCAGACAAAAAAAAAACACCCCAAAGGATCAAATGCTGCAGTATATTACAACTAAGAATGAACAAGCTAATAAGTTTTAAAGAAGAGATTGTACAGAAATGTGACATTGACATCGACATATGCAGCAATCAGTTGCTGCCCTCGAGGGATAAGCAAGTCACAGGTTCTGGAGGAAAAATTGTAATGGTTCCCAAAGTTGCCAGAACTTGTCAGATTTATTTCTGGTGTATGATAATTCCTGTTTAAAAAATTATTATTTTTTCATGTATAAAAAAAGAAGTGCATTTGCCAAAGATCCTCTTGCAGATTTTGGTTCAGTTGGCAGAGCTAAATGTTACCTTCAGGTCAGTGGTGTGGTCTAGTTTGTTGTAGTGGGTATACTGTCTATACTCGTACTCAGCCGTCCCAGAGCAACGCGTCTCAGAACAACAAGCATCTTGGAGCATCACCTCATAAGCACCATCACCACCTTGTGTCTGATGCTGCCTCCTAACATGTTGATAACATAAGCAGTCTTTCAGAATGCTCTCAAGATGTATACTGTAGGCTGTGCATTAGTCAATGTGATTCAGATTCACATGTTTTTTTATTCATGTACTAAGAAAACATCTGAATCTGAATCCCCTTGACTAATGAACAACATCTGCAGAACCAGGCTAAAATTGACTCCAAAGTATTTCATGAACTGTTTACAATATTCACATCATGGCCAACAAATGCATGAAATACAGACAAAAGGAGGAAAATATTCTACTCTTGCAATAGCTGACTGACATCTGACAACTACTCATAACTAGCATTACCATATAGTCATTTAATGCTCCAAATATTTGAAAGTCATGCACTTGTAACATGGCCATGAATCAACTCTCATTTATATAGTCACTGACATTATGAATATCAGTTGTTTAGATGCTCTTTGCATGTGCTGACATTTCCCTAACTCTCTGTCCCTCCACTCTAACCAGGGATGCCTGGTCTTAAATTCCCTAGCCTGACTTTCACTCCACAAGGCCGGCCAGGAACTCTCATCTGTGTCATCATCTGAAACAAGGAGATATAAACATTGTGTTCTGTTTATGACCACACACACACACACACACACACACACACACACAGGCAGTATCTAAGTTATCACTCTATAGTTTTAGATATTGTATAACCGTACATAGTTCTGTGTTTTCCCTGATGTTCATGAACGTGACATACACTTAGGGGCTGAGAAGCCTGTCAGTCATTGTCGTTCCCATGACAATAGGTTGTTTGGCAAAGAGGTGGGTGGGAACTGGGGATGTTCTGAGGGCCAGAGTGTGTAAGCTGCTGAGAGAGAGAGCCGAGCTAAAAGTTGGTCAGCTACTGACTATGACAGAATGTGGTTTGCTTGTGTTGGTGTTGGCTCCGGCCCACAGCAGCCTGATTGTTCTTAAAAAAAGCATCCAGAAACCAGCTGATGGTAGTGGTTTATGTACCGAGGGACGCTACAATATATTAGAATATACCAACAATCCCCTGCTATGCTAATTTCACTCACCGGGTGGCGTTATGGTAGCGTGGGGCTCCTTCTGCGGGGTATTTAGAACAGCCTCAGCTTCATCCTCATCTGGCTGTTTGTGTGTTTTTCTCCAACCTCATCTGCTGCAGCTGCAGCGTCACCCAAAGCGGCTGTGTGTTCAGTGGCACGCTTTGGAAAACACTGAAAAAGTGTTGTCTGGTGTTGTTTTCACTTCATCTCTTGGTAATTCACTCGCTGATTTTCACCTTTGTGCCGAGAATGCCCGCGAAAGAAATTAGTTGCTGTTAGATGGTCACAGGCGACAAAAGCCTCAGAGGTCCAAAAGTCATGTGAACACAGACTGGGTTAATTTAATGAATGAATCAAGGTGTGAAAGCTGTCACAAAATGATGTTAGGTATCCTCGCGCATCAAGAGGGTATATGGAAATCATAAACATTTTCTAGTGAGTATAGGGCGTATACCTGCGTATCACGTAGACTACACCACTGGTAGAGAGATAGAGTGTGTTATTAGTTACTGTTAATGTCACTTGTTATGCTTCTGTGCATTGACAGCTCTTCTTCTTTATTCTGTTTCTGCATTGTGTGATGTTCCTCTGTCAGATATGTCACTTTTTTTATTTTCATTTTAAATGGGACACAAAAACATTGCTTATTTAACGACAGTAACTTGCACTTGTTTAGAAAGTTATCATCACCAATAGCTAAAATCAAAAAGTTTCCAATAGGTTGCCTGCTGCTGAAAATGTCTGGCCCATTGACATTTTCTTGTTTAAAATCCGGCCCAGTTGAATTTGTATTTGAATAGCCCTGCTTGAAACACTTGATTTCAACTTCAATTTACCCTCATGATTCTTGAAATAAGTGATTTGTGTTTGGCTGCACAACATGAGTCTGTGATGATGGAGCCACTGGTGGAGCTGGCAGAGTTTAAGAGGTGAAGTCACTCCATCTTTATTGAAGTAGCAGCACGTTGTCAATGATATTTATGAGAGCTGTTTTTCACTTTTTGTACTGTCCAGTTTTTCACCTGCATCCTGTTGGGATCACCACAATAACACAATGACAGTCACTCTACTCAGTTTAGGGCAAAGCTCATTGATCAGGACATAGTAATGTTGAGCTACACATTTAACACCTCAACACATCTGATTGTTTTATTCATGATTTTTATCTACATCATTTATTCTTTATTCAGACTGGAGAGCTGCAGTTTGTCAGAGATCAGCTGTCGTTCACTGGCCTCAGCTCTGAAGTCCAACCCCTCCCATCTGAGAGAGCTGGACCTGAGGTGGAACGAGCTGCATGATTCAGACATGAAGCTGCTGTGTGATCTGCAGAAGAGTCCACACTGTAAACTGGAGACTCTGAGGTCAGTAGAGGGTTGGAGTCGGTCCATGCTGGTTTCACCAGTGTTATATTAAACACAGTTAGTATCAGAGCAAAGATCCAGTACGTCTTGTAGACCTCAGACCTTCTCAGTGGCTGAAAGAGGAGAATGGTGACAGTGTTCAGGAGAGGACAGAGAGACAGACAGAGAGAACAGTCAGCCAATCAGATCAGAGAGAAGCTTGTTGAGATCATGTGTTTAAGTTGATGTGAAGACGACTGTTGTTGTGTTCATGTGTACAGGAAGTGAAGCTGGATTACAGCTGACAGCATCACAACATGTATAGAGACAGCTGTCCTCCTTCATCAAACTGTCAGACCATCAAATCTGACCTTGATAATAGGGGACCTGTTATGCTTTCCTGTTTCTGTGTGTGTGTGTGTGTGTGTGTGTGTGTGTGTGTGTGTGTGTGTGTGTGTGTGTGTGTGATGAACATGTAGAACATTTAACATGATATATCTGTCCATCAGTCATTTGTTAGAACAGACTCAGTAAATCCATCATTAAAGTCCATACCTCTGTTTGTGCAGCCATGATGCGTTCAGGACTCTCAGCAGTTTATTTCCACTGTGTACTTGAGTGAAATCTGCAGAGTAAACAGACTTGATGGCCAAAGTCTCTGCAGGTCTGTGAGCTTCCAGCTCAGTGTGTTCACTCCAACACGTTAACATGAGAGCTGGAAGGACGCCGACTACGCTACACAGCCGCTCCACTCTGCTCTGAACAGGAAGTCCCTACTGGTCTTTATACTGGATGTGCTGCACCACTGACTGACAGCTGGTTTATAACTTCCAGGGTTTCCCCCAGTGCTTTATAAGCCTGGCGGGCCGCCAGGCTTTTCTTGCCCCCCCGCCAGGCTAAGCGTCACTTGTTTATTTATTTTAAATAGGTTTTTTTTATGCACCAAAACAGTGATACCAAAGACGGTATACAGAGCTTTTAACCGCATCTGGTGATACGGTTGAAAGCGTGATGGCGACATCTTATGGTCGATACGTGAACACATGGGGGGTGAGAGGTCAGGTGCATTTTCCATCATCTGAACGCCCAAAACCTCTACCTGTCTACACGCTAACAACTTTTACCTGACATGTCACGGAGAAACGGTCAAAAAACTTTGGACACTTTCTTTTTCCGAAGTCGGAGGAGCACTGGAGGAGACGATGAGCCCGCTCGTTCAACCCCAGGCCAAGGGGAGTGCATCCCCGGCGAGCCGACCGAGCCGCGGCTCGATGATGAGGCAGAGCCAGTGCGAGTTAGCACGGATGTTAGCACGTCGTCGGAGCAGCCTTCTGCGAGCCGCGATGGTAAACATCGAACTAGCGGGTTTATTCCAAAATGGTTAGCTGACCCAAAATTGAGCGGATGGCTCTACAAGACCGAGTATGGTAAGCATGTTTTGTACTATATTAAAACATAGCTGTCAAGTCTCCCGTTTTGGCCGGGAAACTACCGTATTTAACCCCTCTTTCCCGCCGTCCTCCCGTATTAGTATTCTCCCGTAAATCTCCCGTATTATAATAAAAAAAAACATTCCTCTGCCTCTCCAAACTGAACTGTCACTAGCCTCGCGAGAACTGCCACCTGCAGTAGCCTGGGTGGCAGTTGTCACGAGGTTAGTGCCGACAACAGGAACAAACCCGGAACAACAACAGAGAGCGATGGATGTACGTGACGAAGGAGAAGACATTCCTGCCAAAAAAACTAAGTCCTGTAAATATCTCGAAAAATGGGACAGCGAATTTACTTTCCTACAGAGGAGCAGGATGGGGCACATTATGAACTGAAAATATGTTTAAGCAATAAGCCCCGAAAAGCCGTGAGTTACAGTGATGTTACAACGGCTGAGGGGCGTTCAGTGCCCCTCGGCCGTTGTAAAATTACTGTTACACACGGTTTCTCAGGGCTTATTGCTTTTATAAAACGGTTACCCTACATATAGCCCATAAAATAAACACACACAAAAAAAAGAATCAACAATTTATTGGTAATAATGCAACAATAAAACTGAGAACTATTCATTCTTCCACCAAGCAAGATGGAGTGGACAGAATGGTTGCCAAGCAACACAGACGCTGACGGAATGCTTGCACTGATCCAACCTGCACCATGTGCAGCAAAAAGTAGAAGAGGTCACACAGCACAGCATACCTCTTCAGCCTCTAAGTTCCCTGGTTTTACCCCTTGGCCATGTTTGCACTTTTTTATTTTTTTGCCTTTTTGTAAGACTCTACGTTTAAGTATTGTTTAAGTATTGGCTTATAATAACACATAATAGTCATAATTTCAAAATTCCTGTCAACTTTTAACATTTTTTTTTTTTTTTACAAAAACACGGTGGGCCGCCGGTGGGCTTCTCTACCACCAGGCTTAGCAAGTTTTCTGGGGGAAACCCTGAACTTCTGTTGTCTTCTTCTCTCATCAGTTGGGAGCCATGAGAGGATCAGCTGTGTCCTGATGATCCAGAGACGTTGAAGCAGCATCAGTTTGTGTGTGACTGGACCATGTTCATTGTGTGTGTGTGTGTGTGTGTGTGTCATTAAGTTTAAATAAGAAATAAAACAATAGACTTTGTTTTTTTTGGTTTTTTTTTTTTTGTCTTTTTATTTCACAAAAGAAAATAACCTTACAATTATCCTTTGTGCAACCCCCCCCCCCCCCCCCCCCCGCCCAGAAAAGGAACAAACAAGGAAACAAAACAAAACAGAAAAAAAAAAAAAATTTAAAATAAATAAATAAAATTAAAAAAAAAAAAAAAATTAGGGGCAACAATAGACAAATAGATGCATACAAATAAATAAATAAATGAATGAATAAATTACAGCAATAGGGCAACATGCAGCCTTCAGCATTTCTCCAAACAAGAGAACAGAGGGAACCAAAATTCATGGAATAGATGACCACGATTGTATTTTTCAAAGTTATTTTTTCTAAGGGTAAGAATGCTGACATCTGATCAAGGAAAATCTTGAAAGATGGAGGGAAATCATTCTTCCAAAATAAAAGTATACATTTCTTTGCAAAATAAGTGACCAGAATTAATATCCTGCATTTTTTGTTATCTAACTGTAAATTATATGTGTCATTTAGTAAATATAAGCTGTTGTTTAACTCAAATTTTATGTTCAAAACTGATTGTGTGAGGGAGTGAATTGAGTTCCAATAACTTTTTAAAAGATCACATTCCCAAAACATGTGCATGAATGATCCCTCCATCTTTTTACATCTAGGACACTTTGGTGAAATATCCTTTGATATTTTATGCATTTTTGTTGGAGTTAAGTAGTATTTATGGATGAATTTGAAATTAGCTTCCTTAATTTTATTACTTGTGAATGGAAAATGTATTCTTTCACAAATATTTAACCAGGCATTGTCTTCTAAATTTCTCCCCAACTCCTTCTCCCAAATATTTTTTAATAATAGGAAAAAGGATTGGCCTTCTCTTGATAAGATATTGTAAAAATTGCTTATCTTTCCTTTAGTTGTGTTTGAAGATAACAGATTGTCTTCGACTTCAGATAATCCAAGCCGTAATTTCTTTTCTTTAATAAGTGAATGAGTAATACTCCGAATTTGTAAATATTTAAAAAAGTGCTTGTCAGGAATGTTATATTCTGATCTTAAATCAATGAAAGATTTCAACTGCATGTTCAAATTTAACAAATCTTTGAATTGTGTTATACCCGAGTTTATCTATGGACCTATGTTAACCATTGTAATTTGAGTGTTCAAGTCTGGATTCTGAAAAATCGGAGAATAAATAGAGGTACATGATGTGATTCCACTTTTTTTTCTACAGTCTCTCCAAGTTTGCAAGGTATTAAAAACAGAGAAGCATTTGTCCATGTTTTTTATCTTTTCAAAGTGATTAATGAATAGTAGGGAGATGAGAGGCAGAGGTTCAAATGGTCTTGCTTCCATCTGAACCCACAGGGACTCATATCGTTCCATTGACCATGATATCAAGTTCCTTAATTGAGCTGCCCAAAAATAATATTGAAGGTTAGGCAGACCAAGACCTCCCATAGATTCTGGCTTCATGAGAGTCTTTAAACTGATCCGAGGTTTTTTATTATTCCAAATAAATCTTGAGAGGGAATTGTTTATTGATTTGAAAAACTCCACAGATAAAAAACATGGAAGCATCTGGAAAAGAAAATTAAACCTAGGAAGAACATTCATTTTAATTACATTTATCCTCCCTAAAAGTGACAATGGCAGGGAGGACCATTTTAGCAGGTCTGATTTGATCTTAAATGTGAGGGGGTTATAATTTTCTGTTAACAATTTATCCAGAGTTGGAGTAATAAATATACCCAAATACTTAAATCCCTTTGGTGTACAGTTAAAACCACAAGATGTAAGCATTTTTTCCGTTGGTGTCATGTGTAAGAAGATAGCATTAGACTTGTTAAAATTTATCCTATATCCTGAATAGCTTCCAAATTGTTTGATTGCATTTTGCAAGTGAGATATAGATTTCTCAGGATGAGTGATATATAAAAGGATGTCATCAGCATATAGGGAAATTTTGTGTTCATTGTTATCAAGTTTTATGCCTTGGATCTTAGTGCTGTCTCTTACACATGCTGCCAGTGGTTCGATCACCATAGCAAAAAGTAATGGTGACAGGGGGCATCCCTGCCTTGTCCCTCTAGTTAAAGAAAAAAACTCAGAGCAATGGCCATTAGTTATTACTGCAGCTTTAGGGCTATTATATATAGTTTTAATCCAATCAATAAAATTACCACCCAGGTTAAATTTATGGAGAACAGAAAAAAGAAAATTCCACTCAACCCTGTCAAAAGCTTTCTCTGCATCTAATGATAACAAGAGAGAAGGCTTCAGCTGGTTATTGATACAATTTATTACATTCAGGGCTCTCCTTATATTATCAGCTGCATATCTCCCCTTTATAGAACCGGACTGGTCTGGATTGATCAGCTTAGGTAGGATGGATTCCAGCCTTCTTGCTAAAAGTTTTGTAATAATCTTATAGTCATGATCCAAGAGACTTATAGGCCTGTATGAAGAGCACTGCAAAGGATCTCTACCACTTTTATGTAAAACACTAATATGAGCCAAGTTCATTGTCTGAGGGAGTAATTTTTTCTTGCAAAAATTGTTCACCATTGACATAAAAATAGGATGGATCTCAGGCCAAAATTCTTTATAAAATTCAACTGAAAAACCATCTGGTCCCGAACTTTTATTTGAAGGCATTGAATTAATTGTGACCAGGATTTCTGTTTCTGTAAATGGTGAATTTAAAGATTGTTGGTCCTGAGCAGAAACTTCAGGTAACTTGATGTTACTGAGATAATTATCCAATTCTTCCTGTGAGTATCCCCCTTGAGATTTATAAAGATTATTATAGAAGTTGAAAAAGGTTTGATTTATGTCTTTTGGGTGGTAGGTTATCTTATTTTCCCTGAGGTGAATTGCTTTAATAGTCTTTTCAGCTTGCTCCTTCTTAATTTGATGAGCTAATAGTTTACCTGGTTTATTTCCAAATTCGTATTCCTTTTGTCGAATATAATTCATTTTTTGTGTGATTTCATCTGATATCATAATATTTAGTTTTGCTCTGGCAGCAGTTAATTGTCTCCAGTTGTCCTCTGTAGATGCATTTTTATGAAGGTTTTCACAATGTGCTACTTCTCTCTCTAGTTCTTTTTTTTTTTTGATAATTTTTTCATGATTTTTAAAAGAAGTCCTCTTAATGTAGCTTTTGCTGCTTCCCAAATAACGCTGGGCTCTAAGGAGGGATTATTATTTTCTTTAATATAGTTTGTTATCCACACACGCATATTTGATTTAAATTCATTATCTTTAAGAAGAGAGGAGTTGAATTTCCATCGTTTGCAAATAAAACTTTTCTGATCAACTTGGATCGTTAGATGGACTCTAGCATGATCTGAAAGGATGGTTGGATTTATTCTACACTTAGATATTGTGTACATGTAGTCAGAGGGAACGAAAAAGTAATCTAAACGGGAGTAGGAATTATGGACGTTCGAGAAAAAAGTATAATCTCTAACACCTGGGTTTAACTCCCGCCAAACATCAGTAAGACCACAGTCTGCACATAATATAGACTTTGTTTTTAATTGTCTGTTTCAAACACAGTGCTGTTGTAGTTACTTTTAGTCTCCAGTAGATGGAGATAATTTTATGCTCCTTAAACATTAATTGACGTTCCAATCCAAAAGGAAGGACTTTATATTTTTTGGTTTCATTCCACAAACACATTTTCCAGGCCTGGAGAAGTCATGGAGTTCCACACACTTATTTTCCAGGTCTGGGAAAATCATAATTTCCCCAAAAGATATAAGACAAAATAAATTAAGCAGAGAAAAAAAGGATAAAAAATTGAGTTCTAAATAAAAATATAAATATGACAAAAAATACAAAACAGATAACACACAAATAAAACAATTCAAAATCTATTTACACTATGTACTCTTCACTTATGCAGATACTGTATGTCCATGATTGATAATTGCACAGAATAATTGCAATATACACACAGTGTGTATATATTTACTGTAAATAAAGAAATATATGAATATTATTTCACAGTAGGAAACTGCACAGGAATGTTACGCTGTATAAATATAAAGGATATAGATAAGGATATTAGCCTATATATATATGACATAGTATACCGTAAACTTCAATTAAATGCCCAGTCCCTTGTACTACCGCAATGTACAAATAAACAAAGGCCTGTCTCAATTAGAGGCCTGGTCTGGTTGCCAAGCAGTTCTTTTTCTTTCTTTTTTTTTTTTTTTTAATTCTTCAGATGTATAAAAGCTGCCTCACATAGCTAACTCGGCTACCTCAAATTATGTGTCCATTCCTTGATTACCCTGTAAGCTATTCATATTCCTTTAGTCCTGAAGGGTCCTCAGATCAAAACAATCAAAAGGATTTTTCATAAAAATGAATCCAAGTTGTGAGTATTGTTTTAACAGGATAAAGTGGTGTTGTGTGGGTATGCCTGGTGCTGTAACTCTTTTTGTGATGATCGGAGCTAAATCAAATTAATGATTCATTATTGGTGTGTTATTTGAAGCCTGATATGTAAACAACTAGTATTTATACTGGTTTAAATAAACAGTTTGATCACATTTCCCATCTTTGTTGTGTAACAGTTTTTTGTTAAAGGAATTAAAGGCCTGTCTCAAATATAGGCCTGATGCTTTTAGTGATTTAAGCAAATAATAGCCCGGGCTACTAACTGATGGGTAAGGATAGTGACATATTTATGAGTCCCTTTTACTAGCACAGTGTGGCCACACATTTTGACAAACAAATGCCTTTTTTTTTTTTTTTTTTTGTAGAAATTCTTCAGATGGACAAAAGCGAGTTGTTGGCTACCTCAGCTTATGTGTCTATTCCTTTATTACCCTGTAAGTTAGTCATATTCCTTTAGTCAGTTTTGTGTGAAAGGAATTAAAGGCCTGTCCCAGATATAGTCCCAGCCTGCTGCTTTCAGTGAGCTAAGCAAGTAATAGCCCGGGCTGTTAATTAAAGTTTTACGGTAATTATATAGGAACAATAACACAGTACAAATATGATGTTTATACAACATATACAATATAATATGCACGTTACATACATAGCTCACAACACATACACACCATATGTGTATAATAATAATAATAATAGCCTAATGTAATTATATGTGCATAAATATATATAATTAGCCTATATGATAGAATGTATAATCGTAGGCTATAAATATGATTATGAATAATTGGAATAATATATTTTTTTTTATTTTAATTTCACACTGTTTTATCTTCAGACAAATGTGTAAACTCACAGCACCTACTAACTATATGTAGTATTTATATTTTATTTATATTATTTGCTTGTTTTTAGCCTGTTCATCATTTGTTTTTGCTGCATTGTCAGTTTTAAATAAAGGTTATTTAAATGTAGTTGAAGTCCACTGATGTGAGCTCTGTGCTGGTCAGTCTAACATCTCTCTCTCTCGCGAGAAACTCTGACCAAAGTCGGGTCCGGTCTGATCAGCCCCAAACTGATCGATGACGCTCTCCTTAACCAGCCAATTACGTGAAGGTAAACAGAGCTCGCGCAGCCGACATGAACCCCCACTGTCCTCGCGCCTGTCGGGAAACCTGGTAGGCTGAATTTAAATTTATTATAACCATTAACAGAACTGTCATCCATTTTTTTCTTCCAGCTGTAAAAGGTGACATATTAGAAACCAGCCCTCCCAAAAACTGCTGACAGTCTCCCTCTGCAATGACAGGCAAGTCTGTGTGTCACACACTCTCTCCATGTCTCCTCTTCACACACACTTGACACATGATGTGGCTCATGTTTAACACTCGCTAACCTTGTCCTGTTAAACCCTGTTGGTCTCTGTCCCGCGCAGATAGAGTGAAAGAGCTGGTGTCAAAGTGCCTGCAGGCCCGGGACATGGCTTACTGTCCCTACAGCCGCTTCCCTGTCGGTGCCGCCATTTTAACAGCAGATGGCGCCATAATTACAGGTAAGAACAGCCCAACAGGTGACCTCTCTCCTCTCTCAGTGCACCCGTACACACTAACTGAAGACACTGTGTACATGTACATTTTCATTTATGGATATACTGTGTTATATATTGCAGCATAATGCAGATATTTTTACACACTTCTTATTTTCATTTTTACTGATAATTCTCTGTGCTGATGGGCTATATAGAAGCAGCTGTTACATATCTCAGTTATCCCCATGGGATCACAGAAGTAGCCTATTTATGATGCCAATATTTTACACTTTGCCTTAATTAAATATTGTACTCTTTAACGCCACTACGTGAACAGAACAACTAAAGTCACCACTTACTGTGCAGATTAAAATGTTCAAAGATACGATAGTTTAACTATCAACAATACATCTAGTAGCTGTAATAATGAAGTAGTTTCACCTCAGTCGGCTACAAAAATAAAATTCAGCTTAAACAGTGATGCACCAGTAAAGATGATCAACAAGTACTTTGACATATAAAAGCATATTTCAATAATACTTCTGTGCTTAACCACTGACGTACGCCCATCAGCAATAATTGAATAATAATAATTATTATTGAATGGCTCGGCGATCATAAGTAAGTGTCATGGTGGTGCAGTGGTTAGCGCTGTCGCCTCACAGCAAGAGGGTTCCTCGTTCGAACTCCAGGGTGAGGCCCTTCTGTGTGGAGTTTGCATGTTCTCCCCGTGTCAGCGTGGGTTTTCTCCGGGTGCTCCAGCTTCCTCCCACAGTCCAAAGACATGCAGGTTAATCGGTGACTCTGAATTGTCCGTAGGTGTGAATGTGAGTGTGAATGGTTGTCTGTCTCTATGTGTCAGCCCTGTGATAGTCTGGTGACCTGTCCAGGGTGGACCCTGCCTCTCGCCGAGTGTCAGCTGGGATAGGCTCCAGCCCCCCGCGACCCCTAATAAGTAATTATTTTTCTGCTCTATCAAAGTCACAATAAAAAAAACTTAACACACATTCCATGACTGAAAACAAGCAGGGAGAAGAAAACAATCTCACTTTACCTGCCTTTACAGTTAATATCCAATACTTACAGTAACTTCAGAAGGAAACATAAATAAACAGAACAATCCGAAGCCATGCACAGTGTCCCCTTCAACAAGGGGACAGCTTCTCCATGACAGCTCCATATAGTCCAAGTGTTCCTTCTTTATACATTTTCTTTAACTGAAAAACATTTAGACAAACCTTGAAACCGTTTTGTAAAGAATTCCACAGTTTAACGCCCACCACTGAAATACACATACAAATACACATATCTGCATATCTGCTCCTCGTCCGGCTGAAAACAAACATAAAGGATAAAGGATGAAAAGCAAAAAGTGGCTTTTAAACGATGCAAATGTTTCCTTTGTTGCGGTGAGAGAGTCCAGAGTCTAAGTATTTGTGTGTCTGCAGGCTGTAATGTGGAGAACGCCTCGTACGGTCTGACAGTGTGTGCTGAGCGGACGGCCATCCAGAGGGCCGTGGTGGAGGGACACAGGCAGTTCACTGCCATCGCTGTGACATGGTGAGACTCTCGGCGTCATGACTCTGGTGACACATTTCTTAAAGCTCGTGTTCTGACGCACTTTTCCTCTCCTCTCCTCTGCAGTGATATCAAAGACCGATTTGTTGGGCCGTGTGGAGCATGTCGACATGTTCTCATGGAGGTGAGACATCTCTGTATGACCAGGAGACAATCTTTTAGTTATAAAGTTCATTCTGTCAATAGTTTACAGTGTAGAAAACTTCATTTCAGAGAACACATTAATAAGTTTTTTTCATTTGTTCTAAGTAAAATCGACTTGAAATAAATTACAGACAAAAATAGCTTAATATGGCATTGATTTTTAGAGTGTATACAAAGCAGGAACACTTTCTCTTCCCCGTCAGACCCATCTTTGGGCGCAGCAGTAGGCGGTATCGATACTAATAACCTAGCACAATAAAATGTTACAGCTTCCTTGTTAAGTAGAGCAGCATTGCTCAGTAAATGCTTTGAGAAAAGGTACTAAAAGGTACCTGTGCTCTCTGTGTGTCAAATCATGATTAAGACAGGCAAACTAACTCAAACACCTTCTTGGTTCCAGAGCACACACAGTCCTTAGTCGGTACCTTCTCCTTCATTACTATGCATCCCTCTCTCTGTCCGTCTTTCCAACCCTTCCTCACTCCTGTTCATCTCCCTCACCAGTTTGGACCAGACTGGATTGTGTACCTGACCAAGCCGGACGGCTCCTACAAGGAAACCAGCCTCAATGAGCTGTTGCCTCTGGCATTTTCTCCAGCTCACCTGGCAAAGGACTGATGAAGCCTCAGCAGCATCCTTAGTCATCACCTGTTAGTGCCTTAGTTCTCTTTTTACCTGTTATGTTACTGAAATTGTGCTACAGCAACACTGCAAGCTAGGAAAATAATAAAACATATTTTGGGCCCTAAAGGTGTGATCATTATTATTGTCATTGTCATTATTATTATTATTAGTAGTAGTAGTAGTGGTAGTAGTAGTAGTAGTAGTGTTTATTTACTTATCGATTTATTTTAATTCGCTATTATTATGAGTAGCAGTAGTAGTAGCAGCAGTAGATTTATTTGTTCCTTTAATTTAGTTTAATATTATTATTATTATTATTATTTATTTTTGAATTTTTAATTTATTGTTGTTATATTATTAGTAGTAGTAGTAATCACATTTATTTATGTAATCACATTTACTTATTTTTCATTTATTTTACTTTATTATTATTATTATTGTTGTTATTATTATTATTATTGTTGTTGTTATTATTATTATTATTGTTATTGTTATTGTTATTATTATTATTATTATTATTGATGGTAGTAGTAATTATTGTAGTAGTAGTAGTAGTAGTGTTTATTTACTTATCGATTTATTTTAATTCGCTATTATTATGAGTAGCAGTAGTAGTAGCAGCAGTAGATTTATTTGTTCCTTTAATTTAGTTTAAATTTATTATTATTATTATTATTATTTATTTTTGAATTTTTAATTTATTGTTGTTATATTATTAGTAGTAGTAGTAATCACATTTATTTATGTAATCACATTTATTTATTTTTCATTTATTTTACTTTATTATTATTATTATTGTTGTTATTATTATTATTATTATTGTTGTTATTATTATTGTTATTATTATTATTATTATTATTATTATTATTATTATTATGCAACAGAGGCCTTACTAGAGAAATCTGAGGATGACGTCTCTGTCAGCCGCGTCATGTGATTAAAAGTGGGCGTGTCCTACCTCTGTTTCCGGAAACATGGAGGCTGTTGTAAGCGATGTGGTAGCGCCAGAAGACCTTTTAGTAAGTTTTCAAATTATTAAACCTCTTTATGTAAATAAAACATGCTTATTAAGACACGAGAGACTCTTACTGACGTCCTCACATCATGTGTTCACTCAGTTAAGGCTGAAATTTGGGGTAAAAAGCGACGTGTCTGAGGATACTTTGACGCGTCACTTAGCAGCTAGCTAATGCTAACGATGATGTTTATGATTAAAACTGATCACAGTGACATCGTAATATCCGCGAATACATTTATATGATTCATTTTAGGAGTGATATGTACTTTTGTTAGCTTCATGTCGTAACAGCTGACTGTTAACTACTCTTTTCTGGTGGGGAAACATTACACAATAAGTGCCTCATCAGCCAAAACAAACACATTAAATGACGTTTAACGGTGATGTTAGCAAAGTATGGTTCCTGTTGCGCTGCCTTCCTGTACAGATAATTCATCACCAACAAATTTAATCCAGTGGTCGCTTCGTTTCGGTTTTGTTCTGACAGAAATTTGAGAAGAAATACAACAGTGAGCTGGTGAAGGGAGCCGTCTCCAAAGAAACAAAGTTTGAGTATGCTTGGTGTCTGATCAGGAGCAAATACACAGAGGACATCAAGAAGGGCATTGTACTCTTGGAAGGTAAGTTAATAAGTAATAAATGGCTTTGTTATTATAGTTACAGCTACATGGCGTAGTACAGATCAAAAGTGTTTTTTAGGTTTGTATTGAGATGTGAGATTTAAAAAAATTAATGTATTGGATGACGATCCTTCTAATCGGAGTATTAAGACATGTCCTGGGACATTTTTTCGTTAAAAAACTTAATGGTGGACAAACTCTGTAAAGGTGACAGTGTTTCTAAATTACTGTAAACATATTTTTGGCCTTACATGTTAACAGTGATACTGACATATCTGTGAGGAAATAAAATTACGTGATAATGTTGTTATTAGTCAGGATACATTTACTGTCGCCATATGACCAATGTCTTTAAATGTCTCAGTGTTACTAAGAAGGGGGACATGACATCTTCACCGTCTGCGTAGTGAGGATTTGCTTTAAAATATTAGCTTTAAAATATTTGATTTGTTTTGTTGTAGAACTTGTTCAGAAAGCATCGAAGGACGACTCCCGGGACTTCTTGTTCTACCTGGCAGTGGCCAACTACAGACTTAAAGTTAGTGTCATTTCTAAAGTCGTGAGAATATTGCTATTGTTAAATTTGCAGGTATTTCTAACTAGAAAAAAATATTCTTTTTGATTTATATATGTAGCCTCACATGTTCATGTTAATTTGTTGACATTAAAATTGTAACATATAAACTATTTTTATGCAGCTCTTGCATTTACAGTATGCACACATCTGAGAGTACTTTCTGTTTTCTCACCCCTGTTCTTTCGTCCAGGAATATGAGAAAGCCCTGAAGTACATCCGAACCCTTCTCAGGAATGAACCAGGGAACAAGCAGGCTCATGAGCTGGAGAAACTCATCGACAAGGCTCTAAAGAAAGGTACGAACCAGTTGTGTAATGTAATTAAGGTACTTGTACTTTACTTATTTCCATGTTCTGCCACTTTGTAAGTCGAGGAAGGCTTTCATTGTAAAGCTTTAGTAGCTTTGCAGACTCAGATTGTTAATACAAAATATGATCAACAAATACATTATGATGTAATAAAGATTAAGATAAAACTTAAATGAACTCTGGGGAAAATTCACAAACTACCCAGCAATATGAAGAGTATTAAATTTAGCCCTGCATTTACCAGCTGAACACATTAATGCATCAGTAATTATAATCTGATAACAAATATTATTCTGAACTCAGCTATTCTGCACAGTGGGTACTTTTTCTTTTTGTACTTTAAGTACGTTTTGATGATGTTAGTTTTTACCTCTACTTGAGTTGCAGTGTAAATGCAGGACTTTATTTGTAACTTGAGTACTACTTTCATTTCAAGGAACAGTGTGTAGGATTTAATGGAATGGAAACTAGCAGTGAGGAATGCAGACTGCAACTGCTGAAACTCCTCCCATGTGCCAAGAGTGAAATCCAAGATGGGGTTTCTTCAGTGTTCATTGTTCAGGAGGTTTTTACGGGGAGCCAAATTAAACAAACTGCAAATTAAACCAGTAAAAACACTGAATAAAGCAGCTTCAAGCTAAAACATCAGTGTTTTTCCGATGCTTCTTGCCACGGAGGGGCCGCAAATTGCGGTGGCCGACATGTACGGCCCTATCTAGAGCCAGTGTTTGGTTTGTCCTTTCTGGGCTACTGTAGCAACATGGTGGTGCAACATGGGGGACTCTATAGACAAGGACCTGCTCCCAATGTAAATAGCGGCTCATTCTCAGATAACAAAAACACATCAATTCTTATTTTCAGGTGATTATACACTAAAGAAAACATTCTTATTATATTATATTCCATCTCTGCCAATATGTCCCCCTAAATCCTACACACTGGACCTTTAAGTGAGAGAAGACTTCGTCCACCACTGGTACAAACCAATCTGAGTCGAAATATAAAAACAGAATTTGACCAGGCATCTGTTGTTTGAGTGTAAATCCACAATGTTGACATTCACGTGTTGTCATCTAGATGGCTTGGTTGGCATGGCGATCGTCGGGGGAATCGGTCTTGGCGTGGCCGGTTTGGCAGGCCTCATCGGCTTGGCTGTGTCAAAGGGAGCTGCTAAATCTTAACCGGGACATGGGACAGCGTGTCTTCATAATGCTGGACTGACACACTGACCTTTCACCTGCAAAAAAATAAATAAAACTCCTCGGCGAGAGCTTGAAGGGTGAAACATTTTGGTTTGAAGTCGTACTACAACACATTAAAGGGTTTGAATGATGCCAGTGAATAACCATATAGTAACAAGGTTGAGATTCACACCTCATATGACATTACTTAGCTGTTAATTCATACACATACATAGCATGGCACTTTCTCATTATTTGTGTAAATAAATAATAATCTAGTCAAGGTGCAGCTCAAATTTATATAATATCTTATTTCGTTTTCACCTCAGCCTAAACTTTCTAAGTTCACATTCACGTTTTGTAAAAAATACCATCATGAAAGTGCAGTTGTGTTTCTGGAACTGATTGTTTTTGACTAAGAATTGCTAAGGAAAGTGTTGTTGATGCAGTTGGAAGTGTAGCTTGTGATGCCAAAAGCAGCAGAGTGATATGTTTGCTGGTGAGGAAGCAGTGACTCTGCCATAAAGCTACTGTGGAGGCAAAGAGGAGACGTTTGTGTTTATTTTGGACATGAGCTTTCTTTTAATTTGTTCTGAATACTACTTTAAATTAAGGGAAGCAGCATACTTACTGCAAGTTAATACCTTTTGTCATTTAAAATGCATTTACCTGCGCTACATTTAATGGGTTTTCCATCTTGTTAAATAAAATGATTTTCAACTGAGGTTTGTGTTCCCAGGAAATTATTGTGGAGCTGTTCAGTGATAACTGTGCCACATACAGGTACGTGTTTGTTTTGAGGTCAGTCTTGAGAGAGGAAGAGTACGGCAGAAATTAGCACAGGAAGTACAGACAACATACAACAAACATACAGTTGACACACAATCAGACATGCTATCAATGGAACAGGCTGTTCTAATTCTCCAAGTCTGGTGGACCCTTGAACATTATTAGATCATGTCCTCTGACGTCTCTAAACAGGTCTGAAGTTACACATTTACAAGTGTCACGTTTTTGTCTAGACAAAAGTCGGGCAAATGTTTGGTGTCTTTGTAAGAAATAATGACAAAAAGATGATCAAAATGGCTGCCAGTTTCACTTGAGTAATTAATTAATTGTTTCAGCTCTAATTGTACATAATGTTGGGTAGTTTAATCCAGTGGTTCTCAACCTATACCCCAACTGTATAATTCTGGTCTTAATCATATCTATTAAGAATCAGAAAGGGATTTATAAATTAATGTAAATAAATAAATTAGTATATAAAAAAGTATTTATAAATCGTGAGGATCTGGGCGTGTGGGTCCCTCAAGAAAAAGGTTGGGTACCACTGATCTAGACCACTGGTTCCGAATTTTTGGCGTCCTGACCTCCACTGGGAGTCGCCAAAGTTTCACTTGGAGTCACGACACCCTCTGGATTTTAAAGGATGCAAGAAAACTTATTTCAGTAAGCCTGTATCTCGACATTTCATTCATTTCTGTGAAGAAAACTATATGAAATCATTATTTTTTTTTTTTTAAAGATTATTTTTTGGGCATTTTTGCCTTTAATGGATAGGACAGACAAGCGTGAAGGGGGAGAGAGAGTGAGGGGGAGTGACATGCAGCAAAGGGCCACAAGCCGGACTCGAACCCGTGCCGCTGCGGCAATAGCCTTCATACATGGGGCGCCTGCTCTACCACTAAGCCACCAGCGCCCCAAAATCATTGTTTTTAAAGTTGAAATTATCATTCAGGATACAGAGTTAAATCTCATGGGATGAGGGCATGTCGAAGACCTGAACACAAGCTACCTTCATGGAGCCTTCGCTCTCTGCTAAACAGCCTCGTCCTGCAAGTATGTATGATTGATAAAAAGAAAAATATAAAACTTAATACACAGAATTGTTGAAAGAGTTAGTAAAAATATCCTCTCTGATGAAATATTCACAGGAAATAATCAGCTCAAAATCAGTCCAAATCACTCGTTTTACACAAACGTCCTCAAGTTAGAGCATTCACTACTTTAGGTAATTATACAGTTTATCAGTTTTTCTGTTCTGTTATTGTTATGCATCGACTTTAATATCAATAAAATATGTCTCTTAGCAAATGTGACAAAGCTAATGGTGTTAACCGGGGGGCAACCAGACGGTGGGCACTACGTTTCTGTGACAACAACATCCTGATGTTAGCGGTAACCACTGTATGAGCGCAGCGCAGAGCGGTGACGATGAGCTAGCCAATAAAATACACACATGCACTTACCACTTTACCACAACAAACCACAAAGAAGCTCAGATTACAACACACACAGAGGTATTATGACCTCATTCTGTGCTCAGGGTGGCCTTACTCCACTATGTCTTTCCATTGCAAATAGTTTTTTGCTGCTATATGAATGTTCCGAAAGTCAAGTACAGACCCTTAATGGAAAAAGGTTGAGAACCACTGATCTAGACATTGTTTCAGAGGAAGAGGAGATTGATGTTTACAAAACGGCATCATCTGCATAACAAGAGATAACAGGGGCCATGGTCACCGAAGCGCTTTTCTTCAAGGTCAGCGTATTTTTTAATACTTTTCAGTGGGAGAGCCACATATTCCCGCTGCGCTACAATTGCTAGTTGGCGTTGTTTTTTAAGATTTTCTAATATGCAAAATACATTTACAATAAGAAAAAAATAGTAATAACAAGAACCCCCACTAATAACACCAAAATATATTAGGTATATGACAATAATGATAGTCAATAGTACATGCACACCAAAAAGAGTAGGCAATACCCACTGCTACTGCAATGAGACGTCCAGCAGTTTATACAGGGACCAGAGGAAACCAAAAACAGTCACCCAGAGGGACTGATAATAAATGGAGAGAGACACACGGGGTCCATTAATTGCAGAGAGTCAGAGCAAATGTGAGGTAGCTAATGTTCTTGTTAGACAACCTGCCCCTCAATATGATTTACAACAAGCTCACAAATGGGTGTTTTTCCCTGAGTGCTGAATGTTGAAATGGTCAACTACAGGTTAAAATGTCGCGCTCAACACTGTCACTTCGGCCACTGAATCACAGTGGAGGAGGGGGAAATGCCACCAAGACAAACCATCACATCTTACGTGTACAAGTGCTGAATAACAGCAGCGATAGAGGAGAACTCTGTTAATATACTGTGTGTATATATATATATATAATGTTTCCTTTCATGAACCTACACAGACTGGTGAGTCCATTCTCTCTTCTTACATTATTACATCTCGTGTTTTCAACTGTTTCGAAAGACCAGGAAACTGTAATTTTCCATTGATGTCAACCTGCACTGGATCAATTCATCAACGTCATTTTCAGAACTATGTTTTGTTGATGTATCAAAGTCCAATTTAAGTCTTATCACCATCATTTATTGACTCTATTAAATTTATGATGAGGTTTAAGTGGACACTGGAGTAGAGTGCCTTATGATGACTATCTAAGATTTTAAGTCTCTCACATTAAGACCAGTCTGTACATGTTTGAACAAAAAAAACGTGCCCGGCCTCGTTAGCTCGCCGCCGATTATCCTCACATCCTGACCCCCAGATAGATTCAAGTCTGCGGCACCGTTTTACGACAGGAAGGCTTATGGAGGCTATCAGTTGTGTGGGGTGTTATCAGCCTCGTGGGGTGTTATTCATTAACTCACCTGACAGCACCGAAACTCCCCAGGGACAGATGAGTGAAAACAATAATCCTCTTTGGTGTGAAAGACGTGATCGAGTGGGTAAACGCAAAGAGAAAATGGGTGTGTAGAGGCCCCCAAGAAATGAGTCTAATATCCAAACAGAGGGGGGGGGAATAAACTTAATCACTAATCAAAGCTGGCATCGTCAGACTCATCCTCGAGTGCAGTTTTAACACACTTTAACATCAATGATTCATGAAAGCCGGTGTAATTCAGATCAGCTTCAGTGAGTTTCAGTTACGAGGGCCAATGTTCATTGAGTATCCGCTGGTTTAAACACATTGCAGGGAAATATTAATGTGTAATCACCACAGAGACAGGGAATACATCTGAGAACATGGTGCATCGGTTAAATTACACCCTCTATGTATGTCATCACACAGTAATTTGAAGTTACTGTATAATCCAGCAGAACAGCAGTTTATTGTCTGTCACCTTATATTACTGCGGGCAGTGACGAGGACAGACAGTACGTTGAGATTTTCGTCACATTTTTATGTGCAGTTAATGTGTAATATTTGTTCCTGGCTTTGATTATTTCCTTCCATCTCTGTACTGTACTATTTGTAGTCTCTTTATTTTATTTGCAGAGCAGACCAGCTGTAGCTAAATCAGTCTTGTAGGAAAACGAAACACTTGCTAGGCTTTGCAGGGTCCAGATTCTTTCTGAGACATGTCATTTTTAGCCACGCTAGCATCATAACTCCATGGATGGCAACGTTGTCGGTCATCACTAGCTTTGAAATATCTCTGCGACAATTTTCGTATGGTCATTCATAGTTCCTAGAGGCTGAATCCCAATGACGGTGGTGATCCTGTTGTCTTTTCCACTGGCGCCAGCACGAGTTTGTCTTTTGTTGTTCATTCATTCATTCATTTTGCGTAGGCTACCACAGGACTGACACACAGAGACAGACAACCATTCATGTTCACATTCTCACCTATGAACAATTTAGAGTCACCAATTAACCTGCATGTCTTTGGACTGTGGGAGGAAGCTGGAGCACCTGGAGAAAACCCACGCTGACACGGGGAGAACATGCAAACTCCGCACAGAGGGGCTCCCCCACCTCGTGGTTTGAATCAGCAACGCTCTTGCTATGAGGTAACAGTGCTAACCACTCCACCACCGTGCTGCTTCTGTTGCTGATATGTTACATTTGCAAGTATCATATCAAAGTTTCTGAAGTGATGTAATACATAAGCTGACTTTTTCATCGGGAGGTGGACGGGATGGTGGATGGTGTGATGCTTTTTAGCCTCCAAACATGGGTATATTTCAGAGACCTGTGGCTCTTTTTCTAGCGGCTTTTTAGCACCAAATGGTGGGTGTTTTGAAGGAACCGTCACTGTTTTTCCTGCAGCTTTTTGGCTGCCAAAAGTGGGTGGTTTATATGTACCTGTCACTGTGTTTCCAGCGGATTTTTGGCCACCAAATGTGGGTGTTCTTTAGGAGCCTGTCATTGTGTTTTCTGTGGCTTTTTAGCCGCCAAACATGGGTGTTTTTTTAAGAACCTGTCACTGTCGTTCCTGCAGCTTTTTAGCTGCCAAACGGGGGGTATTTTTTAGGAGCCCATCACTGTTTTTCTTGTAGCTTTTTAGTCACCAAAGATGGGTGTTTTTAATGGATCTGTCACTGTGTTTCCAGCGGATTTTTGCCTGCCACACGTGGGTGTTTTTTAGGAGCCCATCACTGAGTTTTCTGTGGCTTTTTGGCCACCCAACAGGGGTGCTTTTTAGCAATCTGTGGCTATTTTTCCAGCAGCTTTTTAGCCACCAAACATTGGTGTTTTTTAGGAGCCCATCACTATGTTTACTGCAGCTTTTTAGCCACTAAATGTGGGTGTTTTTGAGAGACCTGCAAATGTTTGCTGCAGCTTTTTAGCTTTTTTTTATCAATCTGTGGCTATTTTTCCAGCAACTTTTTAGCTGCCAAATGTGCATGTTTTTTAGATACCTGTCCCTGTGTTTCCAGCTGATTTTTTGGCCACCAACCATGAGTGTGGACACTGTTACTGTTTCTTGTGACTTTTTAGCTTCCTAATGTGAGTGTTTTTAAGGGACCCATCACTGTGTTTCCTGCGGCCTTTTAGCTGCTAAAGTGGGTGGTTTTAGGAGTCCATCGCTGTGTTTCTTGCAGCTTTTTGGCTGTCAAACATGGATGCTTTTAAGGCACCCATTACTGTGTTTCTTGTGGCGTCTCAGCACTAAAAACGTGGGTGTTTTTAGGGACACTTCACTGTTTTACCACAGCTTTTTAGCTGCCAAATGTAGGTGTGTATTTTAGAGACCTGTTCCTGTGTTTCCAGCGAATTTTTTGTTGCCAAACATGGGTGTTTTAGGGAACTGTCATTGAGCTTTCTGTGGCTTTTTAGCCACCAATCATGGGTGCTTTTTAGCAAGCCACGGCTATTTTTCCAGTGGATTTTTAGCCCCCAAATGTGGGTGTTTTTTAGCCCCCAACTGGGAAAGCGCCGTTCAAAGCAGTTGTTTTTTACCAGGACATTGCTACATTTCCTGCTGGGATGGTGGCAATTAAATTTACAGTGTGAAGGAAAAAACATCCAAAGGTATTATTTATTGAGAGTCAAACACTCATAAACTCATCTAATCTGCTTTGTCAGGACTGTGTGGGTGTGGTTTAATCAGTTGTCAGGCAACATAAGCAACAACTGTCATCGTGTTGTCATTCAAATGTTTCTGCATTCTGATTGGCGTAAAGACGTATATGACGTTACTTTTTTTCCAACTAAGGTCCACTCCAGAAGATCACAGAAACAAAAACGAGACACAGAAATCTCTGGTATGTATGGAGACCCTAAAGTCCCGAAAGGTGATATTTGTTTTAATCTTGTGCACACAATTATCTTGTGGGAACAAGTCATTGTCATGTGCACACAAGATAATTCTTATCTTATCTAGAAAAATATATCTCCCTTTGTGACTTAAGAGGCTCCGTAGATATGAAACAACCAAAACTGTTCATGTTGGATCTCACTGTCCATAGTGATAAGTCTTTATATTAAAAAAAAATGTTAAGGGTATTGAAGCATCTTTTCACTTTTCCATAGTTATTTCCAACAAAACAACCATTAAATGTAGAAAAACATCCACTATACAGTATAATCATAAATATATGATGGTTTATGTATCGGGTAATGTGTGTGTCAATGTATTTTAGTTAAAAAGTCAAATTCTGGGTTTATCTTAAATGTTCTCTGATAAAAAACAGCTAAACACACCATGCATTTCATAGGATGTATTACTATAAAAGAACGCCCCCATCTCTTAAAACAACAACTTTAATCACAATCTTTTACAGCAGTTGTTTATGTTCCTTTCGTAAATAAACGCGCACACTCAGACGTCTTTTATTTTAATTGCATTTATCTCTTCTGTGCGTTCTCACCTGTTCTCCCACGTGAAGCTATTCCTGGAAAGCACATGAAAAAATCATGGGCATCTTTCCAGGTATCACATAAAAAGAAATCACATAAACTTTTGTTTTCACAGACGAAGCCGCTGTCACATTTGCATCTAATAACACAAACTCATCAGCAACCAATGCTGCGGCCAAGTGAGCTGTAAAAGTGGCCTTTGCAAACAGCTCGGCCATAAAGTTGGACGTTTATGGTGCGGCAGGATCTTGTTTCCAGAGGAACTCAGGTGCGGGTAAAGTTGATTAAATAGGCCAATGAGATCAGATTTATTTAGCTGTTGTTTGAATTTATGTCTTTGTAGGACCAAAAGAACGACCTCAAATGCTCCCACAGTGTCCGCGGTGTTAGTCAATGTATTATTCATGGAACGATTCATTTACAAAGATGGACTTTGTGGTTTGACAAAGCACAACAAACAAATAGTTAACCAATGTAAAAAGGAGCCAAAAATAGAATACGTGATTTAAACGCTTCCGGTAACGTCTCAGTAAGCCTTTGTAACAAAGACATTTTGACTTGTCACAGCAGGAAAATCACCGGTGTAAATGTTGAAATAAATGATGATTAAATTTTATTTAGCTGCTTCAGTTTCAGGGTCCTGGTATAGTGCTTTCAAAATGTTAAATATACGCCAGCTGTTACTATATATTAATGTTTTTCGTCCTTCATGCAATAGTGGGTATTTTAACTGAGATAAAAAACAAAAAGTCCTCCAACCCATATGACCACACAGTCAAAGTCATATGTTCAAACTTCTGAATACAACTAACTGGAGCGTTACCAAGATTAGGACACCTACCAGTGGACGAAAGAATAGCTTGAGAATAGCGCTCCACTACCTTGGACGGTTCTAAAAATATTATCGTGTAGCTCTTCTAGACTTTCAGGATGTTATCCATCCGAAAGGATCAAATCCTGATTGTGAAATGAGAAATGAGCCATTTCACGGGGGTTGTGATGCTCAAGAAAATGTATCCACTTATTTACAGACGTCTCTTTCGCCATGTAAGTTTATGAGGAGGGAGGGCAGTCAATGTCTACCTGGCAAGCAAGCAAAAGTACGAGCAAGACCCATTGCTCATGTGAGTACGTCCCGGTAGGAAACACTGTCATAGAAGTTTCAGCAATAGAGAAAGTTACGATGTTACCTTCGTGACATGTGTAGTTGTTCTAATGACGTATTTTTACAGTTTTCCGACAAAGTGCGACTGTCTGCAATTGCAAAATCGTATTTTAAACTTGACAAACATCAAAAAATTATTAAGTCTCGCCCAAAAACTGTATAAAACAATGGATGTAGCTTCTGTGACTTCACTCATGTGGACTGCTGTTTTGAAGCCTCGAGTCTGGCAGTACGGCGGTCGCCATCTTGGTTTTTTGGAGCCAGAAGTGGGGCAAGAGGCACTCAGAGTGTAGCAATGCCTCACAGACAATCACTCAAGCAGCTCCACCCTTAAATATGCGTAACTTTGGGCCTTGATAAAATGTAAACAGGTGAGTTATATAAAAATTAACCCCTTGTACAGTTGTTTTGAATGTTGAAATTAGCCACAGAGACCAAAACCTTTTTTTGTACCAGGTTGGAAACATGTTTATTTCTGCTGTTAAGTTTAGCATTTTAACATGGTCTGTGTGGACTGACTCGTTGTTGGAGCCAGCCTCAAGTGGCCATTTGATGAACTGCGGTTTTCGGCACTTCCTCATTGGCTTTATTTTTCAGCCTCGGAGGATGCTGCTTGGTCTCACAATTGACTACTCTTTTTGTTTTTTCAAAGTAAGGTCCCATGGTGGTTCACGAGAAAGTGAGGGACTTCACCTCTCTGTTGAACTGTTGCCTAGAAGGATCTTCGTCTCTGACTGCGTTTCACTCGACAGCCTGGTTGAATCATTGCACAGCATTTTGTTCTTCATAAAAAAAAAACACCTACACAAAAAGAGGACTTCCTAAAACTTGAAAGCATGTAAGACCTTCCAAACATATAGATTAGCTCTCTCAGAGAAGAGTCCAGTGGCAGAGTCCAAACTCGGTTGCGGACACTTAGATTAAATTTTACAAGTGTTCCTATGTCACAGCGATTAATTTACAAACTTTCCTGCGCAAACACTTCACCACCCACTTCCTTCTAGAAACGTGATGAACAGCCAGGGTCAGGTTTGTTGTTGGCGCTCTATTTCTGGAGCCTCATTTTTGACCTTTAAACAAACGCAGGCGTATAAATCTCCCCACCTCTGCACATTCGAGGGCTCTGTCTGAAATGCGGGTTAAGATTTATCTTGATATTATCAGCGCTGTGAACTCAGTGTGCCCTGGATTTGGCAACACTGACCCAGCAGCTATCAGGGGGATTATTAATGAAGACATACAAACACAGAAACTACAGGGTGACCTGGGAAACTTTAGACCTTTGTCTTTTGATTTTAGCTGTGACTTTGGGCCTTAAAGGGACAGTTCATCCCCAAATCAAAAATACATATGTTTCCTCCTTCCTGTAGTGCTATTTATCAGTCTAGATTCTTTTGGTGTGAGTAGCTGATTGTTGGAGATATCAGCTGTAGAGATGTCTCCTTTCTCTCCAGTATAATAGAACAGATAGATGGCACCTGAGTTGTGGTGCTCAAAGCGCCCAAAAAAATGTATCTGAAAAAACAGCAATGTCTCTTTCCAGAAATCATGACCCGATAACTCAAGATAATTCACTATTTTACTTCTACATAACAATGTGGGATTTATACTTCTGCGTCAAATGCATGGCATTCCTATGGCGTAGGCTCTGTGTTGACGTCACAGCAACGCAGACCTCCTGTCTATTTCTGTAAGCTGAAATCATTTCCCTCAGTGGAAACAAAGCTTTTATTTACTTTAATTTCACAGATAAGAAACAATAAATTGTGAAGACAATAAAGCCTCCATAAAAATAGCATTTTAAGTCTTGTGTGTGATTTATCCTGGCTTCATATGAGCAGAGGAAATCTCTGCTCGTTGTTAGGCTAATTTATACAATGTAAAATGCTATAGGCTTGTGCTAATAACGTTAGCATGTTGTATTTGTTTGGAAAACGTGTTTAGTGTAAGACAGTTGTTTTGTCAGTGAACCTCGTGAGCTGTAATGGAGCCGAATTTTGTAACGTTACCTTTGTTAAATGTTGCTGTTGTCTCTGGCTTCATATGAGTAGAGGAAAAGATTGCTAGCCACTAGGCTAATTAAAACAATGTAAAATGCCATAGGCTTGTGCTAAAAACATTAGCGTGTGTATTTGTGGGGAAAATGTGTCCAGATAAAGACAAGTGTTTGTCTGTGAATGCTGCGAGTTATAGTGAAGCTGATTTGTGTACTTGTGTTTGAAACAGTCTCTATTAAGCCATGTTTAATGTGTGTTTAATGTGTGTTTTGAATCAACTAAACTTTACAGCACTTCACAGAAACCCCAGCTGCCGACTAGTGTGTTGAAGGTGTAACTGCAGAGTGTCACAGACACACCACCACACAAGTATAAATGCTCACAACAGGGTAGGCACTACACAAAACTGACGCACAAGTGTAAATCCCGCTCTACACCCGCCAACTGTATCACTCCACAGAAGGAAGCGTGCATCTACTGCTAGCTCACCTAGCGCCACTGACCTAGCAAATGTTACAGCTCAGCTGAGGAGGACACCATTTATGCTTTTATCTTGCGCTGTCACAAGCACGAGGCTTTTGTCCATAAGTCGATGCTTCCTTCTGCGCAGTGATGCAGTTGGCAGGGTGTAGTTTGGTTGAAAGAAAATAGTTCCTTCATGAAACTGCTCACAACAACGTCTGTGGATTATCTTAAGTAACCAGGTCATGATCTCTGTAAAGAGACATTGCTGTTGACTTTTTCAAATGTATTTTTTTTGGCTCTTTAAGCACCACAAGCTGAGTGCCATCTAGTTCCATTATATTAGGAAGAAGGCAGACATCTCTACGGCCGATATCTCCAACACTCTGCAACTCACACCAAAACATTCTAGACTGATAAACAGCTCTACAGGTAAGAGGAACAATATGTGTTTTTCATTTGGGGGTGAGCTGTTCCTTTAAGTTCGACCAATTCCATGTTGATACCTTTCCAAAATGTTACAAAATCTTGGGTGTGTTGCGCAGTGATTGTGACCTTGTGTCTTATGGCCTTGAGATTTCCGATTTCCAAACCAAAACAATAAAACAAGGTGCAGCTGGCTTTGTTCTGAAAGTGCAGTGCGTTATGTTCAGTATATAAAACGTGGGGTGTAATGATACAACATGTTTGGGTCAGATCCAGCACAAAAATTTTTTAAAAAACTTCTTGTAAATTGCTAATAATGTTTTATGGATTATCAAAGAAAAACAACAGGGTGGAGTGTGTCTAATAAACATACACAGTGCAGTGTCATTAAGAGCAACTGATGACCATTGGACCCTGAGAGTGAGCCGATAAACACCTGTTCAGTTTCAGGGGTGTAAAATGCGAAAGAAGATAGAGTGTGTGTGTGTGTGTGTGTGTGTGTGTGTGTGTGTGTGTGTGTGTGTAAGGGGAGGGGGGAGGAGAGAAAGCAAGTTATATAAATCATTATACATATCTGTTGAGCCAGACACATCTCACACTGGCAGACCAGACACACCACCCACACACTCGCAGATACTCGCTGACTTTGTATCCGACAAAAAGACGCTTCTGATTTCTTAAAGTTTTTAATCGATTTCAGAAACTGAGATCTGGATATACTTCTGTTTGACTGCCGGGCCGAGGACGGGTCATGGATCCAATTGTGGAAGTAGTGGCTCTGTTGCTGGGGTTCATCGGGTGGGTGATGGTGGGGATTGCCCTGCCGAACCGTTACTGGAGAACCTCCACCGTCGATGGAAATGTCATCACCACTTCCACCATCTATGAAAACTTGTGGATGTCCTGTGCGACGGATTCAACTGGGGTGCATAACTGCAGGGAGTTCCCTTCACTGCTCGCTTTGAGTGGTATGTTGACGAAAAAAAAAGTATCATCTAATTGCAATAATTTTTTTAACACAGGCTATACAACTTAAGTTTTTCTTAACTGAAAAAGTCCTAGATAATTTTAACTTAAAGGTTCAGTGTGTAAGATTTAGGGGGGTTTTGTTGTACATAGCAATGAGGATTGCAGATTGCAACAAGCTGAAACGTCTCCTGGTTAGAATTTTTCAGTGTTCATTGTTTAAGAGGTTTTAACCAGGAGCCGAATTATCCACGGAGGTCTCCTCCTCTTTAAAACAAACAGACCAGGTGATTTAAACCGGTAAAAATACTGAATAAAGCAGTTTCATGTGAAAAATCTATGTTTTTCCAATGCTGTTTGGTATGTCAGTGACAGGTGGCTTGCCCACAACATGGTACTGAGTGCTCACCTTTTCTCTGATCTAGACATTCAGTAGGTTTTTTCCAGGAGCGAATTGTCCACAGAGGTCTCCTCCTCTTTATAACAAACAGACCAGGTGATTTGCACCTGTAAAATCACTGAATAAAGCAGTTTGAGTTAAAAAAAAAAAACAGTCTTTTTCTGATGCTGTTTGGCATGTCGGAGACAGGCATCTCGCCTGCAACATGCTCTTGTGTGCTCACCTTTATTCTCTGATAACTTAAGATCCAAATGTTCAGGAGGTTTTTACCACTAGCCGAATTATCCACGTTGGTCTTCCATTCTTCAAAAGAAACAGACTCTGTGATTTAAACCAGTAAAATCACTGAACAAAGCAGTTTCATGTGAAAAATCAGTCTTTTTCCTATGCAGTTTGGCATTTCAGAGACGAGCAGCTTGCCTGCCACATGCTGTTGTTTGCTCACCTTTTTCTCTTATAACTTATCTAACTTTATTGGGAGCCGAATTATGCGTAGAGGTGTCTTCCTCTTCAAAACAAATGGACCTGATGTTTTAAGTTGGTAAAAACACTGATTAAAGCAGTTTCATGTTACAAATCAGTGTTTTTCCAATTCTGCTCATTGCAGATCGGCCTCTAACTATGAGGAAAAAATATGAAAATATGAATGTTCCTATCTAGAGCCAGTGTTTGGTTTGTCTGTTCTGGGCCACTGCATAAACATGGTGGTGTGATATGGCGATCTCTGTGGATGAGGACCGCCTTCCTATGTAGATATAAACAACTCATGCTAAGCTCGCAAAAACACAACAGCTTTTATTTTCAGGTGATTAAACACACACAAAAAATACTTATATTATATTCCACTCCTGTTAATATATCCCCCTAAATCCTACACACTGGACCTTTAAAGTTATAAAACACAAAAAAATAGCATGCAATAAGAAATAAAAGTTAAAAGACAACTTAAAGATTTCATGGGTCCTCAGACACCCTGAACTTTTGCTCTGTTGAACTTTAGATGTTGATAACGAGATATTTCACAGGCCAACCTCAGATCTTGCAAACTGGCCATAGTGACAAGTTAAAGGTGGTGAATTCAATGGTTGTTTTTGTCTGTCTCCACTCTGCGTTCAGGTTACATCCAAGCATCTCGTGCCTTGATGATCTCAGCAATAGTGTTGGGCACCTTTGGACTGGTGGCAGCCCTGATAGGAATACAGTGTTCCAAGGCTGGAGGGGAAAACTATATTCTCAAAGGGAGGATCGCCGGCACCGCTGGAGTGCTTTTCATACTTCAAGGTAACAAAGACCAAAAAGCAAACACATTACATTTTTTAAGTGTGTTTTTGGAGAATTAAGACCAGTCTAAAGAACCAGTTTGACCCGCTAATACCAGTGGTGGAGAAGTTAAGTAGTAAAAGTCCTGCATTCAGAACTTTACTTAAGGTACAACTGTATTCTTAAAGTACAAAAAACATACTCATCATGCAGAAAAGCCCATTTCAGAATAATATGTATTATATTATTGGATTATAATTACTGTGTTCATCACTCTAATGTTGCAGCTGGTAAAGGTGGAGCTCATTTTATGACCTTATACTGCTGTGTAGCTTGTGAATTTCCCCCTAAGATCAATAAAGTTTTATGGTTGCACTTGTATATCGCCTTTCTAGTCTTCCTAAGCGCTTCTAAACTACGTCCAATCACACACACATTCATACCCTGACCCAGGCTACCATACAACGCACCCCCTAACACAGGCATTCTGGGGTTCAGTATCTTGCCCAAGGACTGAACCGCTGATCTTTTGATTAATGGACAACCAGCTCTACCTCCTCAGCAACAGCTGTCTTGTATGACAAATCATTATCTTAGCCGATAATAATACATCATAATTTATTAGTTAATTGTTAATCTGAATCTGAAAAGTGACTAAATCTGTAAAATAAATGTAGTGGAGTAAAAAGTACAATATTGGCCTCCGAGATGTCGTGGAGAGGAATGGAAATTTTCTATTAAAGTACAAATACCTATTAATTGGACATAAATCCTTGAGTAAATGCACTTAATTGCTTTCCACCACTGCCTAATACAGTATACTATACATAAATAAAGAACTAATACTCAGGTTTTATTGCACATTTAGATCTCCGTAAATTTTGTCCTTGCGTCCTAGAAGAGTTCAGACCTCTGTGAAACAATCTGGAAGCTTCCCCGTTGCTCTCCCAGTGATTAAAAAAATATTTATTTTTCTATTCAAAGGTGTGTGCACGATGATCTCAGTGTCCTGGTACGCCTTCAACATCACTCAGGATTTCTTTAACCCTTTAAATCTCGGGACAAGGTAAGATGGTGGTGGTGGTGGGGAGGGATGACTTACAGGCCTATCATGAAGCTCACATGGGCCCACTGACACTCTGCTGTGTGTCGCAGGTATGAAATCGGAGAAGGACTTTACATCGGCTGGTGTTCAGGGGTGCTCGCCATCGCTGGAGGAGCCTGTCTCACCTGCTCCTGCAAGTTGGGCACACAGGAAAAATAGTGAGTTCAGTTCTAACTGTTGGATTTCTGTCTCCCAAAATATAATATTCAATTATTTATCAATGGATTAATGTTAATAATTGCTTGTAACAATGACTATGTTGCTTTACAACCATGTTCATTGCTCTCCAGCTCAAAAAGTCAATTTAAAATGTAAAAATCATTTATTTGATGTTAAAGAGGGGGATTTATGAAATGATAAACATACAGTATGAATTTACCAATATATCCATAGATTGTTCAAATTACAAATAAATAAAACAATTGATAAATGACAAAATGAAATAATGAATATCTAAATAGATATTTAACTTTAAATGTCAACATGCAGATTCATTAAGGGAATTAATAGCAACATGCATAAATAAATTCATAAATAAATGTACCAATAAAGTTTAGACAAAAAAAAACAAAACAAAAAAAACCACTAAGTTATTTTTATTTCTCTGTATTTATGTAAGAGATCACCATTAATGACACTCTGTTGTGGCAAAACTTTATTGATGATGATCACCTGAATGTGTTAGTAGTGCCAAGTCCATGTATGGAAGCCCATTTCTGCCAATGTGATTTTAACTTTAAAAAAAAAAAAGAAAAAGAAACTTTCTCAAAATAGTGATTTAGTATCTCAAAACAATGGCTCACTTATCTCAAAATAATTACAGGCTTTCTCAAAATAATTACATTTTATCTCAGAACTTTAAGATATCTCGAAATATTGACTGAGTATCATACAATCATGAGTTTATATCTAAAAATAATCACAAACCTTTTTCAAAATATTGACTTAACACCTCAAAAATAATGAGAAACCACACAAATTCATTGTTATGAGAAACTAAGTCATTATTTTGGGACAGTCTCTGATTGTTTTGACATCTTAAGTCATCATGTCAAGAAAGTTCTTTCTATTTTGTGATGCTAAGTCATTAGTCACTAAGACTTAAGAAGTCATTAATTTGAGATAAGTATGTTATTATTTTTGACTTATAAGTCATTATTTTGAGATAAGTATGTCATTGTTTTGACTTCATAAGTAATTCTTTTTATATAGCAAGTCATTATTTGTGAGACTAAGTCATTTTTTAGATAAGTGTCATTATTTTAACTTAATAATTAATTGTTTTAAGATAGGTATGCCACTATTTTACTTAATAACTAATTGTTTTAAGATAAGTAATTATTTTGAGATACAAAGTCATATTCTAAGATAAGTATATCATTATTTCAACTAATACGTAATTATTTTAAGATAAGTAATCATTTTGAGATACTAAGTCACTATTTTAAGATAAGTATGTCATTATTTTACTTAATAACTATTGTTTTAAGATAAGTAATTATTTTGAGATACAAAGTCACTATTTTAAGATAAGTATGTCATTATTTCAACTTAATACATAATTATTTTAAGATAAGTAATCATTTTGAGATACTAAGTCACTATTTTAAGATAAGTATGTCATTATTTTACTTAATAACTATTGTTTTAAGATAAGTAATTATTTTGAGATACTAAGTCACTATTTTAAGATAAGTATGTCATTATTTTACTTTATAACTATTGTTTTAAGATAAGTAATTATTTTGAGATCCTAAATCACTATTTTAAGATAAGTATGTCATTATTTTACTTAATAACTAATTGTTTTAAGATAAGTAATTATTTTGAGATACAAAGTCATATTTTAAGATAAGTATATCATTATTTCAACTTAATACGTAATTATTTTAAGATAAGTAATCATTTTGAGATACTAAGTCACTATTTTAAGAAAAGTATGTCATTATTTCAACTTAATAAGTAATTATTTTAAGATAAGTATGTCATTATTTCAACTTAATACGTAATTATTTTAAGATAAGTAATTATTTTGAGATACAAAGTCATATTTTAAGAAAAGTATGTCATTATTTCAACTTAATAAGTAATTACATATTTTAAGAAAAGTATGTCATTATTTCAACTTAATAAGTAATTATTTTAAGATAAGTAATCATTTTGAGATACTAAGTCACTATTTTGAGATACGTATGTCATTATTTTGATGGAAATTATTATTTTCAGACACTAAGTAATTAAATTTCAAGAGTGTCTCTTTATGATGATTTACAGGATCTTTTTTGTTTTGTTTTGTTTTGTTTCCATCACGCTAGCAGAAATGGGCTTCCATAATGTGCTTTTGTTTCTTATACATGGAAAGTTTTATTCAGGCTCAATTTTAATGACCATTAAGTGTCATTATGCAAGATAAATAAGGTCGTAACAAAAGATTAGGTGAAGTGGAATATAAATCAAAAGCCTGGTCATTGCGAAGTCACGATCCTCTAACCAGCCCTGACCGGGCCTCAGACTGGTCAAGGCCACTGTGTGTAGGATTTGAAAATGGAGTTTGGCTCCCCCCAGTGGTCGGATAAAACCACACTGGTGCAAGTCCACAGCAGTGGGACAAATGGGCTGAGAACACAATATAGACTGCATAAAGTTTCAACGTTGCCTTTTTATACTTTTATTGTGTTAAAGGCCTATTAACGACATTCTGACACGTCTCTGTATTCAAACACAAGTTTAAATTATAAAATTAACAATGGCTGGATTCCATTTAGCTGCTTCAGGATCCTGGTATGGTGCCTGCTGGCCCACTTTCATACTGTTATGACTTAACAGGACTCAGTGTCTAATATTTGTGATCTTATTTTGCAGCCCGCTGGCGTATCAAACCAGAGGAACTGTATACTCTGGACCTGCACCAACCAGAAGCGTGGCTGCAAGCACTTACGGACGAAATGCTTACGTTTGAGCTGGATGTGGAAATGGAACTTTATCCAAGTAAAATCCTGGGGGACATTTTTCACGTCCTGGTGTTCAGTTTCTACCCCTGAGTTGGAGCTGTTTGTCCATGTGGAGAAACACAGAGGTCCATCTTGAAGTAACAGCACCACTGAACTGTATATAATCACAACATCATGTGTGTATTCTGTAAACTGTTAGCTCTGCAGATGTAAAAAAGCTGAACGACTTATCACTGCACAAACTTGCAATGATTCTATTTATGCTTCGCACAAATACATTTACGTACAGCGTTTTCTTTTCAAAGGAGTCCAATCATTTGATGATCTGCATAAACACTTCCAGACATTCGTAAAGGTGAAGGTCAAACTGTGATGATCCAGATATTTGTGTGTTGTTTTGTACAGTTTTATAGATAGTACCTGTGAAAGAGGGCGGAGGACAAGTTATCTTTATTTTGATGTTTTTTGTTTTGTGTTTTTGTACGATTGCGCACAATAAAATGTGTTATGGTAAACATTTCGGCTTGACTTTGTATTAAGCACTCCATTTTTGGCTCTTGTCCATTCAAACATTTTTAGTATGAATCCTTCACGTGGTTTTATAAATGAGACCCCGGGTGTGTGGGTCATGAGTTGAGTATCACTGTCCTACACGCTTGGCACGAGAAAGAAGTTTCAGTTGGATGCAATCTGCAGCCTGACCACTAGATGCCACTAAATCCTACACACCAGACCTTAAAGAGACACTTTGTAATATATCTAAGAAATTTTCACATAATTTTAGGATGCAAATAAGATACTAAGTCATTATTAGGGATACTAAGTTATTATTTTGAGATACATATGTCATTTTTTGACTTAATAAGTCATAATTTTGACTTAATATGTCATTATTTTTGAGATACTAAGTCATTATTAGGATACTAAGTTATTATTTTGAGATACTAAGTCATTATTAGGACACTAAGTGACTATTTTGAGATACATATGTCATTATTTTTGACTTAATAAGTCATAATTTTGACTTGTAAGTCATTATTTTTGAGATACTAAGTCATTATTAAGAATACTAAGTCATTGTTGGGGATACTAAGTTATTATTTTGAGATACCAAGTAATTATTTTTGACTCAATTAGTCATAATTTTGACTTAATATGTCATTATTTTGAGATACTAAGTAAGTCATTATTAGGGATACTAAGTTATTATTTTGAGATACGTATGTCATAATTTTGAATTAATAAGTCATTATTTTGAGATACTAAGTCATTATTAGGATACTAACTTATTATTTTGAGATACTAAGTCATTATTAAGAATACTAAGTTATTATTTTGAGATACTAAGTCATTATTAGGGATACTAACTTATTATTTTGAGATACATATGTCATAATTTTGAATTAATAAGTCATTATTTTGAGATACTAAGTCATTATTAGGATACTAACTTATTATTTTGAGATACTAAGTCATTATTAGGATACTAACTTATTATTTTGAGATTCTAAGTCATTATTAGGATACTAACTTATTATTTTGAGGTACTAAGTCATTATTAGGGATACTAACTTATTATTTTGAGATACATATGTCATAATTTTGAATTAATAAGTCATTATTTTGAGATACTAAGTCATTATTAGGGATACTAACTTATTATTTTGAGATACTAAGTCATTATTAGGATACTAACTTATTATTTTGAGATACTAAGTCATTATTAGGGATACTAACTTATTATTTTGAGATACATATGTCATAATTTTGAATTAATAAGTCATTATTTTGAGATACTAAGTCATTATTAGGATACTAACTTATTATTTTGAGATACTAAGTCATTATTAGGATACTAACTTATTATTTTCAGATACTAAGTCATTATTAGGGATACTAACTTATTATTTTGAGATACGTATGTCATAATTTTGAATTAATAAGTCATTATTTTGAGATACTAAGTCATTATTAGGATACTAACTTGTTATTTTGAGATACTAAGTCATTATTAGGATACTAACTTATTATTTTCAGATACTAAGTCATTATTAGGGATACTAACTTATTATTTTGAGATACATATGTCATAATTTTGAATTAATAAGTCATTATTTTGAGATACTAAGTCTTTATTAGGATACTAACTTATTATTTTGAGATACTAAGTCATTATTAGGATACTAACTTATTATTTTGAGATACTAAGTCATTATTAGGATACTAAGTTATTATTTTGAGATACTAAGTCATTATTAGGGATACTAACTTATTATTTTGAGATACATATGTCATAATTTTGAATTAATAAGTCATTATTTTGAGATACTAAGTCTTTATTAGGATACTAACTTATTATTTTGAGATACTAAGTCATTATTAGGATACTAACTTATTATTTTGAGATACTAAGTCATTATTAGGATACTAACTTATTATTTTGAGATACTAAGTCATTATTAGGGATACTAACTTATTATTTTGAGATACATATGTCATAATTTTGAATTAATAAGTCATTATTTTGAGATACTAAGTCATTATTAGGATACTAACTTATTATTTTGAGATACTAAGTCATTATTAGGATACTAACTTATTATTTTGAGATACTAAGTCATTATTAGGGATACTAACTTATTATTTTGAGATACATATGTCATAATTTTGAATTAATAAGTCATTATTTTGAGATACTAAGTCTTTATTAGGATACTAACTTATTATTTTGAGATACTAAGTCATTATTAGGATACTAACTTATTATTTTGAGATACTAAGTCATTATTAGGATACTAAGTTATTATTTTGAGATACTAAGTCATTATTAGGGATACTAACTTATTATTTTGAGATACATATGTCATAATTTTGAATTAATAAGTCATTATTTTGAGATAAGTATGTAATTATTTTTGACTTAATAAGTCATTATTTCAAGATACTAAGTCGTTATTTTGAGATAAGTACGTCATTAGATTAGATAAATTAGTACATTTACACTTACACTGAATTTGCCTTGGTGTTTTTTGCATACAATACAATAGTGTATTTAGAGGAGTTTGGCACAAACAGGCCTCCATACCTGATTTAAATGATCAGATTATCAGATTTTTGTTTGTTAGAATAAGTTTCGTTTCATGTTCTTGATCCAGAGTTATTTACCTGAACGGATACGGTGTGTGTGTGTGTGTGTGTGTGTGTGTGTGTGTGTGTGTGTGTGTGTGTGTGTGTGTGTGTGTGTGTGTGTGTGCGGCCCATGCAGGGAGTGGGAGTGCCGTCAGGGTTAAAATAGTCCCTCCAATCAGCGCAGCCCACGTCTCCAGACCAACGCGGATGTGCTCTGCGTGGACCAACCACAGATATGTGGGACAGAAAGGGAGGAGACGACGGTACCGGAGGCAAAAAGGTTTCACGTACAAAGTGTACCGGCCGTCAGCTGTTCAGCTTCACCATCATCATGTTACGTGAAGGTGTTTTGAGTTCAACTAAAGCCCACTGAGTCCGTGTCACGGCGGAGGAACTGCTCTTTAACCGTTACCGTTTTAGGGGGGAACCTTTCAGCTGCCGTATTTCCACACGGAACTCTGTCACACCGGGAACATAAATACACCGTCGTAGCCGTTCCTGCGGCGCAGCAGGGGAGGGAAGGATGGAGGTTTAAGGCTGTGTATCACCCGTTTCAATGAAACAAAAAGGCGTTTTCGGTCGACGTGAAAGCAGAGCCGTTAAGTTTGCTGGTTCCGGTGTGAAAGTGTGATTGAACCCGGAGATGGAGTCGTGTCGGCGGACAGGACTCAGCGGGGTCCTGTGCTCCCTGTCACTGCTGTGTGTCATCCTGGATATTCAGCTGGACGGTAAGCCTGGCTTCACATTCACAAATAAGTTTTTTATAACACGAATACAGACGTTTATGTGCGTTTATAACTTCTTTAAAGCCGTTAAAGTTTCCCCAAACTGTCCCGGAGTGTTAGCTTACCGGGTACACTGTTTCCTGCCCCACCATGACCTGCTCTGAGTCACACTGCTTCATTATTACTTTAATAATATTATTATTATGCTGTGAAAGCTCTTATTAACAGGTGTACAAGGTGTTTAAGAGTTGTAGCAGTAATTGAGAACAGTGTGTGGAACTACAGTCCAGACTGGGACCCTCTTTCCTGTCACCTGGACCCCACACCGAACATCATTAGGGACTGTACTCTACTTATCTCAGGAGCTGGTGTGCAGCAGAGGGAACACTATATAATATTTGTCAGGCTTATTTTTTAGTCTTCCTCCATTCAATTTTGGCATGTTACTTGTTCCGCAGTGTAGTCAACACATTGGAAATTAAGTATACAAACCTCCTGAGACCCTGTGTCCTCATATGAGGACATCACATTTCGGGTTTACTTGACCGTATACTTTGTTCCACTCGACTTAGATCTGTTGTCCTTGTTTATGGACACTTTTTTTGTGCCATCTAGTGGCAACAAAAGCACAATACACTAGGGCTGCAACGATTAGTCGACTAATCGATGACTAATTCGCTATTAAAATAATCGGTGACTATTTTAGTAGTCGTCTAATCGGTTTGAGTCATTTTTCATAGAAAAGTATTATAAACGTACCCCAAAATACTCTTGTTGCAGCTTCTTACATTCAAATATTGGCAGCTTTACACACTCTCCCGTGACGGTGAACTAAAACCCTTTGGCGTGAGTACGAAACAAGATATTAGATGACGTAATTTTGGGGTTTGGGAGAGACAGACTGACATTTTTCACCATTTTAACACATTTTTCGATAAAATGATTAGTCAATTAATCGAAGAAATAATCGACAGATTAGTCGTCAATGAAAATAATCGTTAGTTGCAGCCCTACAATACGCTAATCCATGTAAAAACAAGATGGCAGCCATCTCTGCCGAGTCAGTTTGAAGCCGAACCCGACACAAAAGTGGATAAGGTCCAAAACCTGATCACATTTTATGGTTGAAACTTGTTTGTTTTTTTTATGATTAATAATGTCTGTAATTTGATATGGCAACAGATTTGACCAATTTTAGCAACAGTAACAAGATAAGACACTTAATTAGGAAGTACTCGTTTGAAGACATTTTGAAGACGTCAGGAATATTCAACTCGTTTGAGGACATTGGGACCCAATTATCTTTGACAATCTTGAGTTGTTATACTTGACATGTCCTATTGATCCCAAATAGCTAGGAGAAATTAAAAATGTATACCAAACAAAAGTTCGCGTCACAGGAGGATATAATATTTGTCTGAGTCATTTTGTATTCTTCCTCTGTTAAATTTTGGCACACTACTTGTCCTGCAGTGTTGCCAGCACATTGGAAAAAATAAGTGCACAATAATCAGGAGTGGTGTGCTTTGATTTTTCTCAGAGATTCGCCAAACTGTTTTTACGAAAATCACATATGTTCAATTTCTCATTGAAAGTAATGAGAGATTGTCAGACAGTTGATATGAACACAGCTGACATCACTCCTCTTTGGAGCCATACTCAAAAAAAATGTTCTTGTAAAAGAAAAACTATGAAATCTGTGGTTAAAAGACTGTTAAACATAGGCTAGTATTTTTTCTAATCCCAAAAATGGCTTCCACGAATGTGTGTTCCCATACTGGACACATCTTTGTGTTTGTTTTCAGCACAACAAATGCTAATTAAAGTATACTTTGTCTTACTTTGACGAAGAAAATTGATTCAAAGTTTAAATGGTTCACAAGACTTGGGACTTCATTTGGCTAAATGAGCATTTTGATAACTAGTATGGTTTTCATCAGCAATGACAGCAGGCCCCAGGTCAAAATTTCTATTTTTTAAATTTATTTTTTCGTTTTTTATTTTCCATGATGACCCTTCCCGAAGCTACAAATATTTTTCCTTGAGTGGCTAGGGGAAAATGCTTGACTCTCCCTCAACCATAAATAACCATGTATTTATTTATTTATTTTTTTAAATACTCACACCTAATATATGAATCAGAGCCAATGCAACAAGCAGGCAAACAGCACGGGAGTGAGAGTTGAGAGTTACCAAAACAGGCAGCTGATCTCTGAGACAAAATGCAAATCCTCCTTACAAATTGCATCATCATCACAAGAACTGTGTGTGCACTTCAGCATGACAGCCACCTGTCCTTCCACACAAAACCAGTAAAGTTTAATAAGCCTACACGTCACACACACATGCACAAACGCACAAAAATGACAGCACACACAGCTGGAATTAACAACAAGTGCATTTAATAACTGCTTTACCAAATATACTGAACACAACAGTGGCCATATTAGTATCTGGGCATGGTGTACATTATTAGATTTTAAAACTTACCCTTATGTGTTTCAAAGTTAAAAGCTTAAAGTTGAAAATGAAATCCTGGAGTTTAAAAAAAGCCTCGTTGTTATGCGTGTGGAGTGCAGAATTTAAGGATGTGGTTAGTGCAAACTGTTTATTTTTCGGTAAAATTTTAAATGACATATGTAGATAAAATTATTTTGATGACCGAAGCCTTCATGGCTCTGTTTTTACACTTCCTGGTTATGATAAATGTTGTAATTGTCGCGATTTAAAAAACAAACAAACAAAAAAACATGCCTTTCAAACCTGCTGGCAGGTTTTTGGGTTCAGATGGTATTTCAATTAAATACAAATTACAACCATTTAAAGTCGTATGTCCCTCCGCTGAGCCACACAAGTGCTTAAAAAATTATTTGACATGCCTCCCCAGTTTTGCACCACCCATCATTCCACCCTCATAAATAACAAACGGTCCCTTAGCAACCTCTGTGAAGACAAACATAACTGTCTACCCATTCACACACTAAATACAAATATTAGATATTAGGGATGGGTCCCACGGACTAAAATAGTGCTGTATGGTGATTATTTAAATGAAGGATTTATCTGTTTTGCTTTCATATTTGGACCAAGTAAAAAAGGAAAAATAAAGAAAACAATCAATAGTATCAGGGACGTACTAACAGTGGCATGATTAGGAAGAACGTCCATGGAACATATGACAATAATAATTACTGTCCGCAGACAACATTCATATCACAGGCTTATCAGTCGAAGTGATACAAGTCCAAAAAAGATTCCTAACTGGTGACATACTTTTGTTTCTGTTATTCATCTTGTTTACCACACACTCACGAGAAGCCGTTTTAACTGTGGTGATCTGTTTTCTAATTATTTAATTTTTTATGTTGATTTACAGTCCAAAACCTAAAGATATTAAAATTTCAGTCTTGTAAAATGAAAATAAAGCAGCAAATCCACACATTTTTAGAAGAAGGAAACAGAATGATCGACATTTTCTTGTTACATGACTCGTCAGTCGATTTTTTTTTGTCAACTGACAAACCGTTTTAGCTCTAAATAAAAATCCTGTATCATGGTGTGCGTTGTCAGCTCACTGAGGTCACGTCCATATATGGTATGATATTGCTGTTTACAGTCATTTTCTTTTACATAAGAATGTCAGCAAAATTTTACTCAACGTGACGCCAGAATAATCAGCAGGGTTTTCCCGACCATTGGGCGCGGTGCCTAAGCGTTTTCTCACAGCGCCACAGCCAGATGAACAGAAAAAAATACGCTGACTCACATGTTTAATGTCATTTCTAGTCTAATTAAAAGCTCATTGCTCTTTGAAAGGGTGTTCTTGCATTAATATGCTAAAACACCTACTGATACCACTGATTTGATGATATATCAATGGTGTTTTATTTATTGATTTTTGTACATTTTTTTTCTCGGTTTCCTTTTGTTGCTTTTCTTTATTTTGTTTGTAAGATGTTTATGGTCATATTACTGTTGTTGTTGCTGATGTAAAAAGATGTAAAAAAAAAAAAAAAACGCTTCAGTTTCTTGTGTACGGTGATTTTTATTTTATTTTTGTATAATGATGATTTGATGTATCAAATCAGTGCCATAAATTGGTCTGAAAATGACAGTAACACAATTTATCACATTATTTCTAGGACAACATATCGCCCAACAGAAGTAGTAATCATGACAGGCCTAACTGCAGGGATTTAAGACGTTTAAGTGTGTGTTTTGGCTCATTAAACACCTGACAAATTGAGGTGCTTCGTCAGATTGGTCCTGAAATCACATACTGATTTGCAGCATTACCAATAACAGCCTTACACATCTACAGATGGCTTTCTCGGAGTGAAACAGTGCAGCGAAATCATCACGGTTAACACATTTATATCATGTCATGGTATGTAGCATCTTAAAATATCATATAAAATTAGACTGGTGATGACTAAGGTTGGGTACTTGAAGCAAAATAGACTTGGCTTTGACTTCCTGTTTAGCTCATGTGAAATTTAATGAGCAGCCTTTAATTGTGTCCACACTTGTGATTTGTCTAAATATTTCAAGTTACTCACAAACAATTTGTGAGGAGTATAGGTCCTAAACAGGTGTAGCTTGATTGTAATAAAATGGAGTTACTTGAAGACAAACTGAAGCTGGAACACAGTTTGCTGTTATAATGTTGTCGCCATCTCTCTTTGTCAGCGATGTATTTCTAGCGAGGCTCAAGCGCCATCTCATGTTACAGGTGTCTTAGGGGCGACTCATGTCGAGATTGAGCACCACTTGGAGATGGGCCGCAAACTTTTGGCTGCTGGTCAGCTGGCCGAGGCCTTGTCCCACTACCACTCCGCTGTGGGTAAGGTTACACGCACACGCACGCACGCACGCACACGCTGAGACACATTTATACTCTCAACACTGGCTGACATTTACAGCCGGTTTCTCTGCTCTGAAAATGTCTGTAATCTTCTGTACTTCAGCACAGACAGGTTTGTTTTTGCACAATAAGAATGACATTTGGTGCAAAATATTTTTACAGAGGGAGACTCTAAGAATTACCTGACCTACTACAAGCGAGCTGCAGTGTTCCTGGCCATGGGAAAATCCAAATCTGCCCTGCCAGACCTCACCAGAGCCATCCAGCTCAAACCCGACTTCCTGGCTGTAAGTTCGCCCGATCACAACCAGAAAAACTAACAGTATTAAGAAAATAGTGTATCCGTATGAGGGTTACAAAAAAAACCGAGACTGTTCAAGGTGAAAATTCTCCATGGAAATGTATGGAAATTATTGGGAATAAAATGGAAACACATTGGTCATTTGCTCAGGCAGTATTTGCTAAGTTGTTAATTTGCTAGTCTAATTTTATGTGCAATTCCCCCTAAATTAATTCACTATTAAAAGATAAAATTTTATATTGAAAGTGTGAATAGTTTTTGCTTTTTCCTTTCTTTAAAAAATTAACTTCCTTGGGAAATATTTTAGAAATGTACAGATCCTTTGCAACCCTTGGCATACTTTAAAGGGCTAGTTTGTGTCTTTTAAAGCAGGGTTGGATGGGGTACTTTTCCGAAGTCTGTATTTATTACAGTAGGTGGAAGTCGGCACGTCCGTTTTTTGGAGAAGCAGACAGGAATGTTAAAATTAAGCAGTGAACTGCTGTGGATGGGGCCACTGCAAAATGTATTTTAAATGGTAAATGGTAAATGGACTGCACTTGTATGGCGCTTTTCTAGTCCTCTGAACACTCAAAGCGCTTTTACACTACGTCACATTCACCCGCTCACACACACATTCACACACTGGTGGCCGAGGCTACCATACATGGTGCCACCTGCTACTCAGTAACCATTCACACACACTCACACTCCCATCAAGAGCAATTTGGGGTTCAGATTTTGCCCAAGGATACTTCGACATGTGGACTGGAGGTGGACGACCTACTCTACCTCCTGAGCCACAGCCGCCCCTAACAGGTCAACACCAGTGTAAGTGTATGCAATGCTGAGAGTATTATCAATGCCCTACCTTGCCGTCAGATGCGGATTTTCGACAAGCAGTTATCAGCACCTGTTCCCGGTCTATACTCTCGTCAGAGCCACCAGACTTCATTGACCAAACTTTTATTTGTAGGGGTGGGGGAAAATTGATAGAGCATGGTATTGTGATATTTTTGTGTGGCAATATCGTATCGCCACACAGTGCCAAGTATCAATTTTCTTAGTATATAAATCATTAATATGACAAATACAAATTAAACTTTAGGTCGTCTACTAGAATATTATAATCAGTTGCGTTTTCAGTTCACTAGATACATTTTGCTGCTGCAAAAAAATGGCTGAAGTGAGATGAACAGACTGAAAACTTGATCGTATTAGATCAAACAGATGTTGACAAAGTTTTCCTTTGGAGACTTAATTTACAGTTGAAAACAGATAATAAATTGCAATATATTTTTAATTGCATATCGCAACATATTTAAAATCGCAATAATATTGTATCTTGACATAAGTATCCTGATAATATCATATCGTGGATCCTCTGGTGACTCCCACCCTTAGTAATCTTGCTGAACATGGGAGCTGCAGGTCTACCGTTGCCTCGATCAGTTGGCTTGTTTGTGTTATCATGTGACTTTGTTGAATCTGAAGCAATTGTACCCCTTCAACGACAATAACACAAACAAACTAACTGATGGAGGCAGCGGTAGACCAGCAGCTCCTGTGTTCAGTGATGTTAAATCACTGTTTTTCTCAATGGAGTCTGGCTTTAAAGAGAGTGATATAGCGGCTTCAGTTACCCGTGCGAAATCGCAGTCTGACAGCAACGTAAAGTCCTGAAAATACTCTCAATATAATGTGTACTTAAACTGATATTGAGTTTTTTAGGTGGCTAAAATGTGTTTTGCTGCTGCCCTGTCCGCAGCAGTACATTGCTTAGCTTCTGTGTCAGTACTCCTGTCTGCTTCTCCAAACTGGGAGCGTGCCGACTGCCATCTATTGCAGGTAACACACTGACTGTGAAAAAGTACCTCGTACAACCCCACTTCATTAAATTTGAACTGTCCCTTTATATGTATTTTTCCCCAGATAAGTTCACTATGAAGAGGTACAATTTTTATAATTGAAATTGTGAAGTTTTTCAGAAATATAATGGAATTTTACCGACCCTTTGCAACCCTAGTCCTCATGATGTGTCCATATGCTTCTCATATTTCCCTCCGTCTCTTGGGTCTCCCTTTGTTCCTGCATTTTCAGGCCAGGTTGCAGAGAGGGAATATCCTGTTGAAGCAGGGTAACACACAGGAGGCCAGGGAGGACTTTGAAGCCGTGGTGAGTTTAAATCGTAAACCACTGCCTCTGTACTTTGTAGTGTTTTACCTGCAGCAGCCAGAATAATTCATCTGTTTTGTTTTCAGCTGCAGCGCTCCCCAGACCACGAAGAAGCTCAGGACCAGCTGATGAAAGCGAACGAGCTGGAGGAGCTGCAGGAGGACGCCCATGCCGCCTACCACCAAGGAGACTACAGCGCTACCATCAGCGTGCTTGAGAGGGTCATTGAGGTGTGTGTGCGCTCTGGAAAAGGTCTCCTGAAATTAGCCTAAAAAGCCTAAAAAGATCATTATTGATCATTATGGCCTTTGCAGTTGAGTTGAATTACTTTGCACATGTATAAAAGTTTCCACCTTTCTCCAGATCTCACCTTGGGATCCTGAGTCGCGGGAGCTCCGTGCGGAATGTTACATCCGCATGGGGGACCCACAGAAAGCCATCCAGGATCTGACGCCGACCACGAGGCTACGCAACGACAACCGGGCCGCCTTCCTGAAGCTCAGCATGCTGCACTACAGCCTCGGAGATCACCACGAGTCACTCAAGTGAGCTGGAATAAACAAACAACGTGGATTTAGAGTCATGCAAACAAAGCTGATTTTCATCCTGAGGGCATCTGTCTCACCAACTCAAAATGTCCGTCTCGCTCGTCTGTTTGTGTGCAGTCACATCCGAGAGTGTCTGAAGCTGGACCAGGATGATAAAGAGTGTTTCAGCCACTACAAGCAGGTGAAGAAGCTCAGCAAGCAGCTGGACGCAGCAGAGGAGCTCATTCAGCAGGAGAGGTCAGTGCTACAGTAGGATCGGTGCACTTTGTCCTCTGAAATCATGATCTTCCGATGCTGGCCTTACACTTTCAGGTTCTCATAAAATAAAAAGTGTTTAATATTATTGTAAGTTTTTAGTCTGGGTCCATGCTGAAGTTCAATGACGTGAATATTGTCAACAACCAATAGCTGTGCTCTCTCCAGCACCAAACAGGAAGCAGCAAACCAGGTAGAGAGTGAGCATGGGGGAACATGAGCAAGTTCTCTTGTACTGCGGAAACGGAGGAGAAACATGTGGAGTTGTGGAGGAAACAAGAGTCTGTGTTTAATTCTGTGTGTATCTGATCCAACATCCAGCACATATTTTAGTGAGAACTTTTAGTTTTTGAAACGTTTTTCCTCTCATTCCCACGGTGCAGTTAACCAATGGAGGCTGGTTACAAGTTGAGACAACAAAATCCAAATTTTAAGTCTGTACGCAAACACAGTTTATCTTTGTTATTATGTTTGTGCTGAATTGACAAGAGCACTGTCGACATATGACGCCTAGTATCTTGTGTGTCTAGAGTTATGTGTTTTGGCAGACAGGTAAAGAATTGTTAAAATGTCTTATTTCTTAAAGGGAGTTTGGTGTAATATTTTCCACCAGGAGCAGGATGGGAAATAATCTCGAAAGGACTCTAGTTGCTGTCAAATAGTGACCCTGCAGATCCCCGTCTTCCCAAAATCTTATTGTGAGTGACTAAAAACCTACATAGTCTTTAGATATGCGAGGGTGTCACACTTAAGTCTTTTTAAAGTCTTCTAATGTATGGTAGGCATAAAGACCATGTGTCATAAGTCACGAAATTTTCAGTCACACTATAATATTTTGCAAAGACTGGGAATCTTGCAGGGTCACTGTATTTACCAGACTACAACTAGAATTAAAGATTATTTCCCATCCTGCTCCTAGTGGAAAGTTACAAGAGCAAAAACTGTTAAACATTTGAGCAGAAACAGAAGCAGCGTTTGGCCGCAGCTGTCCTTGTGTGAGCAGTGTCTCTCTTTCTTTTAAAAACCAGCTGTGAAGAAATCCCTCACGCATCCGCAAACACACATAACACTGAAAACACAAGATAGATGGCGTCATATGTCGACAGTATTCTTGTCAATTCAGCACCAATATAATCTATAAAGAAACTGTATTTGCTTACACGCTTTAAATTTTGGATTTTGTCATCTCAACGCGCTACCAGCCTGTACTGGTTGCTATTTTAGTCGCAGAAGATGTTGGAATGAATTTCAAAAATTTAGATTTTTCACTAAAAGTTGCATTAAACAGGGAGTCCTGCTCACTCCACAACTCCACCCATTTCTCCTCCTTTCCCACAGTTCAAGAGAGCAGAGACTTGTTCACACTCTTTCGCCTCCCGGGAGTCCCCTCCATGTTCACTCTCTACCTGGTTTGCTGCTTCCTGTTTGGTGCTGGAGAGAGATAGATAGATATTTATGTCATTGAACTTCAATATTTGTACGGGCCAAGAATAAAAACAAAGAAAATACTAAGCGCGGTTGATGTTATCGAAACTTTAGGACGAGAAAAAGGCCGATTGAAGACAGCTATGACTGAGTTTTATGACCACCTTACACCATTAAGATCACCACAACTCTAGCAAAACTAAAAACGCCTCAAGAGTCATTTGGTGTGAAGCTAACATAACATGTATTTGCAGGTGTGAGCTTTGAAATATGCGTCTGTTTGAAACAGAAGATGTCAGCCACTTTATATATTATATTTTTAAGATAAAAGATAGCTGCCTCAAAAAAAAAGGAATCAGTTTGAGTTAGGGCACATACCGTACCTTATACATCCAAATCTAATTTACAACCTGCATGTTACACGTGATCCCTGGACCAGAAATACAAGAAAAAGAAGCTTGCAACCCAACTAGCTAAGCTACTTAATATCCCTCACTGAATTTTCTCTTTACACACAACTAGGTATGAGGAAGCCATTGAAAAGTACGAATCAGTGATGAAGACGGAGCCTAACGTCCCACACTACACTAACCTGGCCAAAGAGAGGATCTGCTTCTGTCTTGTCAAGGTAAGAGATAAACATTTAAATCTCTGGAGTTTGATCTCTAGTCAAGTGATGGTACAGTGTTATAAATGTAAAAAAAAAAAAGTATTGTTAGTCTCTGTGATAAACTGTACAGAAGATGTGACATTTGGTTTGTTAACGGTTTATTACTCACCAAGATTTTTAAATCTAATGTCAGGTATAGTTGCCGTTTCAATATACAAGTTCCAAGGCCACTTAGTTTGTGAGGTGTCTTGGTTTGACTGGTGTTTCTGTTCATTTTCTGAAGATCCACAGCACTCACACGAGGCAGGGAAAAAGCTCAACGAGGTTTATTGAGAATACAATAAAAAGAGAAACCAAACGGCAGGCCAGTTCTTTACAAAATTTCATCTCGTACAGTCTGCTACCGACTCGTTGCTACACTGTAACACTGTATGACACGGTCAGAAACCTATTACGATCCAAACCAACCCAGACTTCATGTTGTCTTTTACGCACAATGTTTTCCACAGTATCCTTTTGTCATGCGCACTATCTGCCTTACAGCACTTTACCTGACGTAAATAACTTGTGCCTCTATTCTAACACAGAAATAAAGTCAATAACATGAGGGTTAGATTTTAGATTTTCTTTCTGGCATCAAACTTGCCAATCCCAGTGCTCAGTGCCAGCTCATTATCCCCTCGTCTCGCCAACTGTAGATTAACTTGGCTCAGGAGGCCATAGACGTGTGCTCAGAGGCTCACCAGAGGGACCCCCGCAACGCCAATGTCCTCCGAGACCGAGCCGAGGCTTACATCCTCAACCAGGAGTACGAGAAAGGTAAGAGGACTCCGTGGACTCTTCTTAGTGACCCTTAGTAAACTGGCCCTTGTCACAGTCATAAGTTGTGTTTGTAAAACACAGATTTAACAGGAAGCAAACAGTCTCTGATTTTAAAACTAGACACACTTGTATAAAGAAAAAGATCTTACATTTGCACGCGCATATAAAAATTCAGCAGGTTCTCCAGGGTTTAAGGTGTCAAAAATACTGTAAACTATCAGGCAAAACACAGATTCAGAAGATTAATTAATAGATTGTAGTATTTTTTATTGTTATTCCCCTCTTAAAATTAAATCAGGTAAAACTTGTCCAGTCCAAATAGATGATAGTTCCATGTTGGAGAAGTGTGAAACGAGGCTGTCTGGCTGCTCTCAGCTTCACAATTGTATTTAATTATTTTGTCTAATCTAAACAAAACAAATGTAGCCTGGAGAAAATGTAATTTAAAAACAAAATTTAGTATTGTTCAGATACAAGAGTGGCAGACAAACGTCTTTTTAAAAGTCTTTAAATATCCGTTTCATTTCAGCCGTGGAGGACTACATAGAGGCGCGAGAGTTTGACGGCGAAGGCGACCGCATGGATCTCAAAGAAGGCCTGGAGCGAGCACAGAAACTGCTCAAAATCTCTCGCAAGAGGGATTACTACAAGATCCTCGGTGTCAGCAGGTAACACACAGTGTGTATTTCCCCCGGACTGAACGCTAAATCCATCCACTGTCGATAAATTTATCAAGCAGATCCCCCTAGATAACTCCCACGCACTTTGTTGTCCTCAGGAATGCAAACAAGCAGGAGATCATCAAGGCGTACAGGAAGCTGGCACAGCAGTGGCATCCCGACAACTTCCAGTCCGAGGCGGAGAAGAAAGAAGCGGAGAAGAAGTTTATCGACATCGCGTCAGCTAAAGAAGTCCTCACTGACCCAGGTCAGGAGCTCAGACGGCTGTTACATTGTCTTTTTAGGAGTTCAGCAGACACTTATTCAGAGAGACCGCCAACAAATGAGCAGCTTTAGTTTTAGTGCCTGTTTTTTAAGGGAATCTTGGTGAGTCTCTTCAAGCGAGTCTCTCTTAAAACAAGAACTCATTCTCAGTGAAAACATCTGAGATTTCAGATTTACCGAAGAGTTCTCGCACAGCTTCTGGCAGCCTGTAACTGTACTGACACTTTCACGCTGCTCATATCTGATTTAAAAGCATAGCTACATATTTGTGTAAGTGTGTTCCAGGAGGTTGTGTTGGTACAAGGTGTCATAATACAACTAAATTACTCAGGTTATCTCAGATTAGTTTGTTTGACGAAATCCAGTATGTCAAGGGGGCCATTATGCTCATGGAAGAGGAGTGTTAGCTTCACGCCTGGGACAGAGTACACACACAGAGACAGGGCTAAACTGTTAAGGCGGATTTTAAGCTCTAAGCAGAGACTACGCTGTTGTGAGCATTTATACTTGTGCGGTGGTGTGTCTGTGTCACTCTGCAGTTACACCTCCAACACACCAGTCTGCGGCGGGGTTTCTGTGAAGTGCTGTTAAGTTTAGCTGATTCAAAACACACATTAAACACACATTAAACATGGCTTAATAGAGACAATTTCAAACACAAGTACACAAATCAGCTTCACTATAACTGGCAGCTTTTCCTCACAAATACAACATGCTAATGTTTTTAGCACAAGCCTATGGCATTTTACATTGTATAAATTAGCCTAGTGGCTAGCAGACTTTTCCTCTACTCGTATAAAACCAGGGACAACAGCAACATTTAACAAAGGTAATGTTACAGAATTCGGCTCCATTACAGCTCACAAGGTTCACTGACAAAACAACTGTCTTATACTAAACACCTTTTCCAAACAAATACAACATGCTAACGTTATTAGCACAAGCCTATGGCATTTTACATTGTATAAATTAGCCAAGCAGCTAGCAGACTTTTCCTCTACGCATATGAAGCCAGGATGAATCACATCGCAGAGCCTATGCCGTAGGTATGGCGTCAGTTTGACACAGAGGTATCAATCCCACTTTATTATCAGCATTAACGGTCCCTTCAAGCAATATTTGATCTAAATTTGTCCCTCCATTCTTGCCATTGTCTTTCCAGAAATGAGGCAGAAGTTCGACGCAGGCGAGGATCCCCTGGACCCTGAAAACCAGCAGGGTGGAGGCGGAGGTGGAGGGCAGGGCTGGCCTTATCACTTCAACCCGTTTGAGTCTGGCGGCAGCTTCCACTTCAAGTTCCACAACTAGAGTGGCGGAGGTGACGAACATGAGGGGGGCGGGGTCGGGGACATTTGGGAAGATCAATAGCGGATTTACGGAGAAGTCTTCCTCAGAACTTGTGCTTCAGCTTGGACACAGTTTTGTCGGTTACTTGAACCTTTTGATTTTTAACGCAGCGGAGGCTTGAGCTGTACAGTGAAAAGAAAATGGACTTCCAGCCACTAACACTAAAGATGTGACCGTGGCTGCTGGCGAATTAACCCGTCGCTGTGGCTGAAGAAAATGAAGTCGCGTGTCAACACTTGAGATCCCAAGAAATGGGAAGGTGGTGGTTGAAAGCAGTCGATGTGGGAGTCTGCTCTTGTTCCTCATTTCTTTCTTTGTGCCATTCTTTGAACCTTTTGTGAAGGGGCTCTTTTTTTAATGCAGTAGTTGTTCAGACAGAATCATAGGAGGACTGTCAGTGTGTTGGTTTCTGCTCACAGTATTCTGTAAAGGAATTACATGTTTACCGATCTCCATACTTTTGACCATGTCAAACCTTCTCTGCACTAGAGAACTGAGATTTTTATACATCACGACATCAGGAGGCATTTTGTTTGAGCTTCTACATTGATGGTGAGTAGGCGAGACTTCAGCACTGTCAAAGGAAACTTGTGGGTGAAATCCTATGGATCTTAAATCAGTGATTGTTTTTGATTTGATTTTATGAGGTAAGTTTGGTAGTTTTCAACCTGAACACTTATTTTGTCAAGTTTTTGTGTCTCAGCGACTAATGGAGACCATTTTTGAAACTGGTCCAGTATTGAGTGAGCGCTGGGGGCACATTCGCACTGTCAATTTACATCTACTAAAAAGTGTTTGTTTTTGTCACTGATAGGCTCTTATTGTTATTCTAAGTGTCTTACATTGTGGAAAGGATCCCTACAGAGATAGACCTTTATGTTAAAGAATAAGATCCACAGCATTGAAATAACCATTTAAATAATTTAAATCAGTTGTAATTTTCGCATGTATAGAGCCAACATATTTCACATCTAACTGGGTAAATTAAGGGTTTATTTTTAACCAAGTTAGACTTGAGGATTGTTCATTTAACCCTTTACAATCTGAGCAAACTGGCTTGATTTGTTTCAAAAACATGGGAAGATGGCAATGAGCAACGAAAGAGCAAATGACCTAAAAAATTTGCAAGAAATTAGTAAAAAGAGAAAATTAAAAACTTAAAATAGTTAAGCAAACAAAAAAATGACCTGAAAAATATGCTTAAAAATTACAATAATTCTGTACTATAATTTTACATATGTAATAATAACTAGATTTTTTTCCCCTTTTTTTTTTTTTTTTGTTTTAAATTTTCTGAATCTACAATTTTTTGCAATTTGTGGGACTTTCCTTACCAAGTTGCTCACTGCGTTTTTTCTTATGTTTTTGAAAGAAATCGCACCAATGTGCTTGAAATTCAAAGGTTTAAATACTTGCAAAAGGCGTCTGAAAGCAGCACAAGAAAAGTGATGTCACTCCAGGTTTTAAAGGGTTAAATGGAGTCTACTGGATTTGGCGGTGGTCATTTTGGGGCCATTTCTAATTTAATAAAAAAAGTCTATCTCTGTAGGGATCACTTCTGTAATGTTGCCAGACACTTAAGATAATAATCTGAGCCTGTCAGTGACAAAACCAAACATTTTTAGTGTACGTACAATTGCCCTTAATAGCTACATTGCTGAGTGTTTTGCTGCTGCCGGCTGCAGCCCTCTCGCTATGTACTGGACCAGTTTTCGCATTAGTGACTTAGACATGAAACATGGGAAAACAGAGTCCAGGTTGAAAACAGAGAACTTACCCTTTAAATAATCATTTATTGTCAGCAGCTATCTAATCAGAATGATGTGTGAATTTCGTATTTCAGTGGAAATATTATATCTTCAACAGGCTTTATACCCAGGTTTGAAATGTTAAGGGCGTAACTGTTAATTAAAACTCTCGTTAAAACGTTTAACTGAAAAAAAAAAAAAGTTAAATATTCCAGACAAAAGCATAGCGATTCATGACTGAGTCCAAGGTTGTAGTACTCCGCTCTTTCCGTTTTCACTCATTTCAAAGCACGTCTTTGAAAACTTGCACTTTTACCCTTTAGTTTGAAAAGCCACTCCACATCTGCTCCACTCCTGACATGTTACTGCAGGCTTTAGAAAAGCCTTTCAAAGACTCTTTACAAACCAAGTGTGTCTTCTGTGCTTCTCTCAAAGCCTCATTTTGGAAAAAAAAAGGTCTATCAGAAAAACGCACATTTTAAATGTGATACTGAGCTGGAGCCTGTGTGTTACATTAGTTACAGCTCTGCGACATATTGTATGTAATTCATAAACGATGTATTTGTATAATTTGTCCAACAGGACGCAACTGAAAATGTAACCAACCACCTTTGTCGACGAGGCTCCAGTTTTACAGCCAGGAGAGACACACAACAGTTTAATAAAGATCTGACTTTCTCAGTGCAAACTAAGTTGTTTCATCACTAACAGCTCAAAGATACAGTGACTGTCACGGCTTTGAATCCCGTCTACTGCTCGACTGTGTGAACCAGATGTGACCGGCTCTTTGTATTTAAGTGGACTGAGCGGGACGGTTTTGTTTCTGGGTTTTCTTTTTAGGGTTTTCTGCTGTTTGTGGCATCAATTTTACTGTTGCCAGACTGAGTCAGCTGACATGCTCAAGCATATTAAAATATTGAAACAATCCAAGGTTGTCCTAATTTCATGAGGCATGGTGTGAAAGGTACAGCTACAGAACAGCTCCCCCTGCTGCTTTTTAGCAGATTTTTTTCCTAAGTTGCACTTGTGTGGAGGGTTAAGTTCAATATTTTTCACCCTGGACTCCATTTTCATATATTTTTGTGTCTAAGTGACTGATGGGAACAACTGTTTTTTTGTTTTTTTTTCAAATTAGTCCAGTTTTGAGAGAGAGAGCTGCAATGTAACCACTCTTGGCATGTTTGCACCGTAAACATGCTTGTTTTTGTCACTGACAGGCTCAGACTGTTATTCTAAGTGTCTGACAACATTATGGAAAGGATCCCTACAGAGATAGACCTTTTTGTTTATCCAGAAACAGCCCTGAAATCGCCATCACCAAACCAACCAGACTCCATTTAATAAACAGTAATTTTAGTGTGTATAGAGTCAGCATATTTTCACATCTAACTGGGTGAATTAAGGGTTTATTTCAACTGAACCAGAGTTGGTGATTGTTGGAACAGTGGAAAGACAAACCAAGACAGCTTTTGTGAGTTTTATATTGTTTCTGTCGACTTTAAATGAAGTGTGTTTTATGATGATAAAATCACTGTTTATTTAAATGGAGTCTGGTGGGTTTGACAATAGTCTGCAGTCGGCAGGGCAAAACAGGCTGCAATGTGCTTTGTCACTGACAGGCTCGGGGTTTTATTTGTAAGTGTCTGACGACGTTATGGAAAGGATCTCTACAGAGAAAGACCTTTTTGTCCAACCACAAACAGCCCAGAATTCGCTATCATCAATTCCACCAAACTCCATTTAAATAAACAGCAATTTTATCTTCATGAAAAACGCTTCATTCAAAGTTGGTAGAAACAAAATTAAACTCAAAAAAGGCCGTCTTGGTTCGTCTCTCCACTGTTCCAACAATCACCAACTCTAGTTTGGTTGAATTAAACCTTTACTTCACCCAGTTAGATGTGAAAACATGCTGACTATATGCATGCTAAAATTACCATTTATTTAAATGGGGTCAGGTGGAATTAGCGATGGCAATTCCTGGTTAAACAAAAAGGATCTTGCTCTTTAACATAAAGGTCTATCTCTGTTGGGATCCTTTCCATAATGTTGTCAGACACATACAATAACAGTCTGAGCCTGTCAGTGACAAAAACAAACACCTTTAGTGGATGTAAATGGAGGGTGAAAACACTCCCAGAGTGGTTACAGTGCAGCCCTCTCTCTCTAAAACTGGACCAATTTAAAAAATTGTTGTTCCTATTCGTCTCTTAGACACAAAAACATGAACGCACAGGGTTCAGACTGAAAAAAAAACCCAACTAAATTACCTTTTAAGAGTACTCCATCAATTTGGCATTGCACTCCTGTAGCATTTTGAAAAACAAAAAAGGATCAAAACTGATGCAGATTTTTCTTTTTTTATTCAGCGCATTCTTCTTGTCAAAATCTGGCGCCTAAATTACCCACAACTTCACTAACTTCACTTCTTACTAGCTCCAAACCCTCAGATGGTTTTCATATTCAAACTTGTCTCCACCCCAGTTGACGAGGCAATTTATGAGACTTTCTTGTGGCTCCCTCTGGAGGCACAAAAGGCTTCATACAGCTTCCTTTACCCGTATAGCTGTACCCTCTGAGGCCTGTAACCAAACTTTGAAGTGAAAAATTGGTGGAGTTTAACTTTAAAAAGCACGTACCGACAATTAAACACAAAGTCTGAAATACACAAATGTATTTTAAAACATCGTGAAACAAAGACATTTACTGTACACAACACTGAATCACCATCTCCACACAAGCTGCTTGCCCACGCCGCACATGGACACATCGTCAAGCTTAGAGGGGATGGCTGAATCCAGAATACTGACACAGGAGTTCTGTATCTGAGGTGAAGTGACCTCCAGTGAAGATGTCCACTCTCCTCTGAGCTCAGCTGCACAGCCTGAGCTCACTGAGAGACAGTCACTCTGAGCGCCGAGTGTCGTCCACACAGGAAGGGTCTTCATCAGTGGTTCGCTCCGAAGCCTTGTGTGTCTTCCAGACTGTCTGCCTCCACCTCGATGGATACCACGTGGTGACCGGGGATCATGGCCAGGCCCAGGACTCTGGGTTCACCCTGTGAGAAAGTGTCTGGAGACAAAAATACAACTTTATAAACACGGCCACAATGTATAAAAAGGATGATGCTGATGTTATTTAGCATGATGCAATAAGCTTGTCTTCATCCTGGTTGGACATCTTCAGTCCTCACCCACCTGTGGATTTGAGGAACTCCTGAGCTGACCCAAGGATGACGTTGCAGTCTCGGTCCGTGCAGAGGAAAAGCCCCACCAGAGTCCGTCCGTCTGTCATGCGGATCCTCATGTTCTTGTTCAGGAGCCCCTCCAGTTTCTGCCGGGCCTGAGACGACGAGGACACCTCAGACTGCTCCTGGGTGTGGACAGAAAGGTAAGACACTAAACCAACACCGAACAAAATGGCGGAACAATCAGCCAGTTAACTGAATAACAGGTAAACTAATTTTATTTACTCCCATCTTGTAAACACATTAATAAACTTAGTTAGAATAATAAATGCATTCAGGAAACTGTATGCTAAGTTTCCAAATATAGCTAGATATTTAAAATCCAAGGTTAAGTAGCCTTGTGTGAACAAATATCTGGTATCTATAGGCAAACGTTACATGGTGTTAACAGGTGACAGTTGTATTAGCTAATTCGTTAGCCACCGGCTAGCGTTAGCAACAACCTTAGCCTTAATAATAATTAAATATATTTTAAGCTAACCATATTATCTCCGTTATGACACGTCAAACACCGTGAACAGTAATTTAAAATATAGAAAAAATAAAGACAGACACACATACATGAGTCGAAGGACCGTTTTCCTCAATCATTGTTGCCATAACCCTCCTCCTTCTTCTTCTTCTTCTCCTACATTTGCTGGCGGAGCAATTTGTGTGACGGACCAGCGAAACCGGAAACAGTATCCGGTGTTTTTCTTAAAGAGACCGCCGCCATGAAGATAGTGATGGAGCAGAAAATAAAATAACACTCACGTTTATCATTAAAATGTAAAATTAAATGAAGCATGACGTCGGTTGCTTATTGTAGTTGGAAGAAGGGGCAACAAACAACAAATAGGAAAAATTAAACGTAAGAAATAACCTGTAAACACCTGAGCTTTACCATTAATCAGCTGAATTTGGCTGCATCTTCTGGGTTTTTTTCGGTCATTCTTATTTGTCCCCATGATAGACTTTCTCATGTTTTCTTTAAAATGTGTCGCATATTTATAACAAATGGCTTTAAGTATAGGTTAACCAACCAAGCGTCTCCTAATGGATGTGGGATCTTGACAAAAAAAAACATTATTCACTGTGTCCCTGCATTCATTTTCAGTCCTGTCATTAGATTCTCACCCTCTTCTTTCTCCGTTAGGCTAAAATATGAATAAAGTTAGTCTGATCAAAAGAAAAAAAGGGGAAAAAAAACTGTTTTATGTGTAAACAGTGTAAAGGTTAGTCAGATAAATCTGGATCACTCACAGAGCTCTTGCTAACTTGGCTCAAAAAAATCCCACCCTGTTACCAAACAATTTACAAGTGCAGTCATCCTGTAAAAAACATTGTTCTACTTGAAAATCCAATAAACAAAGTGGAGACAGTAGTAGTAAGACATCAGCAGACCTCTTGTTTTATATTTGTGATAAAACCATTAAAATAATTAGCTTTACTCCATTCGTTGACTACTTCTGTTTGTCTGAAACGTCCAGTAACGGATGTCAAATGAACACAACACATATTAAACATTAGTTGACAAAACCACCGGTCATAAATCACCAAAAACCTTTAGTATATTAAACAAGCAGAGGTTCGTTGTATTGCCTCACAATTCACATTTGTAAGAGAGACACTGTTATTTCGTCTTTTAAAAGCTGCACAGTCTCACTATGACACAATGAGTTCCTCGAAAAGTTATCACAGTATCATTGACTGACGTCCCTCGCTGTCTTATACCTGGTGTACCTGTGATTTTTAAAAGTAAATTAAATCAAATATAGTTATTTTGTGTCTCCTACTGACATTTTGAAGCAGAAAGTGTTGAGCAATTACACAGACTGTGCATCATTCCTGGGCAAGAGAAGATAAGATAAGACAAGTTAAGACAAGATGTGATAAGACAAGACATAATTACTGATCCCAGAGTGGAAAACTACAGACCTTAGAACATGTATAATGTTATAGTAATTAAATATGTAGAGAGAATACCAGGAATTGGTCAAAACAATCATCAGTTTCTCAGCTATAGTCTTGATTCAGCCATATGTTTGTGATATGTTGTTTCCTCAGGCTCTGACAAACATTGATCCTCACTGATGACTCACTGAGTGAAGTGCTTCACCCTCAGGGGAGGTTTGTGCTCATGTTCCCCTCCCGACCCTCACAGACTGGGCCAGGAGAGTGAAGAGGCCATGGAGGAGGGAGTAATGATACGAGGCGGGGCTGCTCAACATCTTCACATCACAGTGTTACAGCTGGAGGTGAGCACCATGTGCTGGAATGCATCTTTTTTTTGTTTGATGACTCACTAAGCTGTGACGTCGGCTTTTTATTTCATTTAAAACTTTTTTGAATTTTGACTCAACTGAACATGAAGCCACGTCTACTTGTAGCTGTGACCTTGCATCCATCTCATTCTCATGAACGCAATATCAAGAACAGCTTGATGGAATTTCTTCAAATGTGGCACAAACGTTCACTTGGACTCAGCAATGAACTGATTAGATTTTGGTGGCTAAAGGTAAAGGTCACTGTAACCTTGATGGTCGTATTTTTTGTGAATACAGGATCTCAAGAACACTGTGAGAGAATTTCTTCAAATGTGGCACAAACGTTCGCTTGGACTCAAAATTAACTGATTAGATTTTGTTGGCTAAAGGTAAAGGTCACTGTAACCTCGATGGTCGCATTTTTTTGTGAACACAGCATCTCAAGAACACTGTGAGAGAATTTCTTCAAATTTGGCACAAACGTTCACTTGGACTCGATGATTATTGTGACCTTGCATCCGTCTCATTCTTGTAAATGCAGTATCTCAAGAACTGCTTGATGGAATTTCTTCAAATGTGGCACAAACGTTCACTTGGACTCAAAATGAACTGATAAGATTTTGGTGGTCAAAGGTAAAGGTCACTGTAACCTTGATGGTCGCATTTTTGTGAATACAGCATCTCAAGAACACTCTGAGAACATTTCTTAAAATTTGGCACAAACATTCACTTGGACTCGATGATTATTGTGACCTTGCATCCGTCTCATTCTTGTGAACGCAATATCTCAAGAACAGTTTGATGGAATTTCTTCAAATTTGGCACAAACGTTCACTTGGACTCGATTATTATTGTGACCTTGCATCCGTCTCATTCTCATGAACGCAATATCTCAAGAACAGCTTGATGGAATTTCTTCAAATGTGGCACAAATGTTCACTTGGTCTCAAAATGAACTGATTAGATTTTGGTGGCCAAAGGTAAAGGTCACTGTAACCTTGATGGTCACATTTTTTGTGAATACAGCATCACAAGAACACTGTGAGAGAATTTCTTCAAATTTGGCACAAACATTCACTTGGACTCGATGATTATTGTGACCTTGCATCCGTCTCATTCTTGTGAACGCAATATCTCAAGAACAGCTTGAGGGACATTCCTCGACTTTGGCACTAACATTCACTTGGACTCGATGGTTATTGTGACCTTGCATCTGTCTCATTCTCGTGAATGCAGTATCTCAAGAACAGCTTGAGGGACATTCCTCGAATTTGGCACTAACATTCACTTGGACTCAGCAATGAACTGATTGGATTTTGATGGTCAAAGGTAAAGGTCACTGTGACCTTGATGGTCTCATTTTTTGTGAATGCTATATCTCGAAAACCACCAGAGAATTTCTTCAAATTTGGCACAAACATTCACTTGGACTCACTGTCCAGCGGAAATATTGTCCATCAAAACCTGATATTTTAAGCCAAAACACGATCTTTTCATAACCATATCTGAGTGGTTTTTATGCCTAAACATAACCGCACATTAACGTTTGACATTAAACGTTGCAACCTAAAGAAGGGTAAAGAAACACGATGAACATCTATTCTTTTGTTAAGGTTGCCCTGATAGACGTCCACTGTCTCTCTAGGTGACATGGTCACCTCTTTGCACTTAAAATTCTATTTCGTAGGAAATAAGAAAGATTTGAGGAGGGGTTCTTTTGCGGAAGATTGGGGTTGAGACCTTGCCAGACCCAGAATAAAAGATTCTAAAGCAAATTAAACACTGACGAAATTTCAAGTCTCAAAGGTCAGAGGAAGCCATAATTGGAACCCATTAACTGGCTCATGCACGACTGAACACAAGAAGAATATGTCATACTTTAAAACACTTTTGTCGGGATATGCAAAGATAACTTTTTCTCCTTGGCACCCGCTGCATGAACATTATTTAAGCATTATCTGCTCTCCGGGTCGCCTCGGTTCAGACAGCTCAGCTCTGAATGGAGCACAGGAACCTTCCTCTGTGTGTCACACTGCATAAAATCTGGGTTAGCTACAGCGCAGCACCCAGGGGAGGCGCTTTTTCCTCTCATCCTCGACATGTCTCCCTGCCAAACGGACACAGGGGGTGTCGGAGGGGAGAGGAAAGGGGGGGCCACAGCACAGTAGTGCAGTGTGTCAGGGCCTGCGGCATCTGAGAGAGAGTGCTGGCTAGTTTCAGATGCATAGTGAGACACATGCACAGTCATGGCTTCAGATACCTCACACACACATGGATGCTGTGTGGGTGAGGGTATATAAAGCACACACACAAGTGCACATAAACACACACGTCTCGCCAGCCATCCAATCTGGAGACAGCAGACACCTCTGTGGCCAGAGGCTTCATGGGGGGGCTTCCAGTCAGATGCACTCTCCCTGCACAGATGCACACACACATCTCCTCCTCCTCCTCCCCCCCGTGGGTCTTGCATTGCGCCGTGCCTCTCTTGGCAGATGTAGCCGTTGGATCAGACACTTACAAATTCCTCTCTTGTCGTTTGTGGGCGCGGGGAAGCCGAGCCGGAGCGGCGCAGGCACCTGTTGCAGCAGAGGGAGCACGAGGTGTAATTGAAATGCTTGTTTACATGATATCCAGTTATGGGTGTAAAAAGCCGCAGCTGACAGATAAACATACACAAACAGAATGCAAAAACAATGCTTCGCACAATGAGGCTGCTGTCTTCCCTGCTTCTTGTCGGAAAAGACAGACCAGCCTTGAAAATACAAAGTGAACTCGGGATTGTTCTTAAAATATACCATGAAAGTGACTCCACTCTAACTCGCAACATAAAGAACAAATTAGCATATTTGTTATACACCTATAAATGTGTTGGCTTACAGGTTATTTTGTGGGTGGAATTATTTTGTTTAAGGGTACAAAAGGATTTTATTGAAAGCATAGACTGTAAAAATAACGAACATAGCTGCCATTATGTCACTTATTGGTTTCTGAAGCCTTGAGTTTGGTATTTTGGCCGTCGCCATCTTGGATTTTTAGAGCCAGAGGCGACCCAAGGTGACTGTATGTGGACAAGAGGGTGGATCTGACTCATAGACTGTGGTGACGCCTCGCAGACAGCCTGTCACTCGAAGCCGACACACCCTTAATTATACATAACTTTAAGCCTTAATGAAATTCAAACAGATGAGTTAAATAAAAATTCGCCCAACGTACAGGTTGTCACGAACGTTGAAATCAGCTACAGAGACCAAAACTGTTTTTGTACCAGGCTGTAAACATGTTTATTTCTGCTGTGAAGTTGTGCATTTTAAGATGGTGGCGTATGGGGATTGACTCGCTTCGGGAGCCAGCCTCAAGTGGCCATTAGAGGAACTGCAGTTTTTGACCTGGAGGTTGCCACTTGTACCATTTACTGTCCGCTTGCAGTAACTTTCCAGTTGCATGAATATTTATACCTTGTTAAGTTTATGTCTTGTTTCAACTTACGTATGTGACTGGCGTCCGTAGATCTGTAAATATACGGATGATGCCTCTAGTGTCCTACGCAAAAAAGTGCATTTCTTTACAGATGATAGAAACTACCTGTAGCCATGGGGGAAGAGGCTAATTTTGTCCGTTTTTTGCCATACAGTAGTTTGGAATATACGCTTGGAACATTACTGGGACAAAAACAGGACCTGCCGAGTTCCTGGCGTGTTTTGTGAAATATTCAATAATAAAAAAAGACTTACGATCGGCTGAATGAGTCATAACGACAATCTGACTGTATGTAGGTATAAACATATTTTAGCAAGTTTCTTTTAATCAAACAAACTCACCTGACAATCAACAGGCAACTGGACTGAAGAACATAGCCTGTTAGCTAAGCTAGCACACTGTCATACGGTCTCTCTGAAATCCACCGCAAACGTTCAATTTTTTTAATATACTCGTGGCAAATTTCGGAGCGAAATATTACGGAGGGGAGGAGTTTTGCACATCGGACATCACAGAGATTCCCATAGGAATGATTGGACTCGTCTCCGTACACATACGTAAGTGAAAACGAGGCATAGGCTAGTTAAGTGTTGCCCCCTGATCAGCTGTGTCCAATTCACTGATGGTGTGATAGATAGATAGATAGATAGATAGATAGATAGATAGATAGATAGATAGAAACATGAGAATTAAAAGCACACAGCAGTGAAATGATAGTCCAGTCCTAGGACTTCTACATAGAGCTGTTACTACAGTAAATTGACCCCATGACCCTGAACCTAAAGCAGCTACATGAAATTTACCCCACGTGTATTCACTTTATTATTTACACCATACTGTGACATGTCGAATTGTCTTAAATGAAAAAGGTGTACTCAAGGGCGTAGGAAACAGACGAAATGGGGAGATGAAATTCTTCCTCCACCAGAAAATGACACTTAATTCAAAACACTTCATTTTCTGCATTCTGGTGAATTTTTCTGCATCAATTTGTGGTGGAAATGTCTTTAATTTTGTCAAAATAAAAGTCCTCTGCTACTTTAATTTTTGTTATTAGAGGTGGAGGGCATCTTGAACATGTCCTAGCTTGCCTGAACTGCGCTACACTGCCCTGATATTCTCCAGTGTACGTGCTCCGTTTGGTCCATATGCATAAAGGCTCATGTATGCTCACTGGATATGTATATGGACACAGACGGAGCCTCCTGTCGATATGCCATAGTCATTTCGTCCGTATCTGTGCACGTTTTATGAAAACCTACTGATACGGACAAAATATAGCAGTACCACCAGAGATTGTGAAGCCAGTGTAGCGTCGCTCTTGCAGGTTATGACTGTTGGACACGACGAACACATTTTAAAAATGGCGGACAAATCAGTAATTTAGTGAAAAGGAATTCTCCCTCCACATGTCGTGGGAGGTACATTAATACGACCTCGTCCACCGCCGCCTTATTTGATGTTGTCAGGAACGTTTGACCCTGCCCTCTGGTGCCATCTAGTGGATGTACCTATACTCACGTCAAGGACACAAGGAAGTACGAGGGCAAGTACAAGGGGCATTCGATAGCCTTGGTGTGAAGGGAGTGGCGTGTAGCGTTGCCATACTTTTGAACATTTTGGTGGCACTACCGACTCTGGGTCTGCCCCAGGCAGTGTTGGGCTCGTTACTCTAAAAATGTAAGAAATTACTCGTTACTCTTTTTAAAAGTAATAACATTATTTTATATATTACTCCCTGCCAACAGTAATTTGTTACACTACTCGCTATATTACTTGTCCATTACACCCCTCTGTGTGAACGTCAGGGTGATCACTGGTAAGTGTAGCTAATGCTAGATAGCTTCTTTTTGACCTGGGGGGGTTCAGCTGCCTGTGGCCGGTATTTTCCCAGAGTTCTGCCGGAAAGACGAAGAGTCACCCATGGAGCAACATTTCATCCACCACGAGTAAAATCTAGTTTAGGTTGTTTCACCAGCCGACCTCCGTGGCCGAGGAGGGTTCTCCTTTGGTGGGGTGTATTTCCTGGAGCTTCACGTTGTTGTGTTGTTGGTTGTAGTAGCCGAGGTGTTTCAGACTGGAGGTTTGATGACGTGTTTTTCACAGTGGAAAGAGTTTTAGTCCGAAGACCTGCAGCAACAGTGTTGTTGTCATCTTTCCTCCTGACAAAATCAAAGTAATGGGAATATTTCCAGCCGCTAAGGTAAACGTTTTTTCAACTAGCTTGCTGCTTTAGACGTGTGTGCACAGTGTGACGATTACTAAAATGAGCCAGCCAATGTGATGTTGTATTTCAAGTTGGTAGTGATGTGATAACAAAAGTAACGTTGCAACAAGTTGTGTGGTTAATATTGTTATTGGAATTGCATTAGTAATTAGTTACAGTAGTTGTTACTGGAAAAAGTAATATTATTAGTAGTAACTCATTACTGCCCAACACCGTCAACAGGAGGCGCCCAGGAGGCCCATACCACCTGAACTGACCCCTAAGGAGAGAAGCTGCAAAGGAGCAGTGGCTCTACTCCGAGCTCCCTTCAGATGTCCGAGCTCCTTACTCTGTCTCTAAGGCTGAGTCCAGACAACCTTCTGAGGAAACTCGGCCGCTTGTATCTGCAACCTCATTCTCTCAGTCAGTACCCACAGCTCATGAGGGTGAGGGTCATTGGGACTTTATTATCGTCTCATTTGAGGACATTGAGACTTTATTATTGTCTCATTTGAGGACATTGGGACTTTATTATTGTCTAGTTTGAAGACATTGAGACTTTATTATTGTCTCATTTGAGGACATTGAGACTTTATTATTGTCTCATTTGAGGACATTGGGACTTTATTATTGTCTAGTTTGAAGACATTGAGACTTTATTATTGTCTCATTTGAGGACATTGAGACTTTATTATTGTCTCATTTGAGGACACTGGAACTTTAATATTGTCTCATTTGAGGACATTGGGACTTTATTATTGTCTCATTTGAGGACATTGAGACTTTATTATCATCTCATTTGAGGACACTGGAACTTTAATATTGTCTCATTTGAGGACATTGGGACTTTATTATTGTCTCATTTGAGGACATTGAGACTTTATTATTGTCTCATTTGAGGACATCGGGACTTTATTATTGTTTCGTTTGTTTGAGGACATTGGGACTTTATTTTTGTCTCATTTGAGGACATATTATTTTTCGTTTGTTTGAGGACATTGAGACTTTATTATTGTCTCATTTGAGGACATCGGGACTTTATTATTTTTAGTTTGTTGAGGACATTGGGACTTTATTTTTGTCTTATTTGAAGACATTGGGACTTTATTATCCTTTTGTTGTTTTGAGGACATTTGGACTTTATTATTATTTCATTTGAGGACATTGAGACTTTATTATCATTTTGTTTTTTTGAGGACATTGGGACTTTATTATTGTTTCATTTGTTTGAGGACATTGGGACTTTATTATTGTCTCATTTGAGAACATCGGGACTTTATTATTTTTAGTTTGTTTGAGGACATTGGGACTTTATTTTTGTCTCATTTGAGGACATTGGGACTTTATTATTGTCTCATTTGAGGACATTGGGACTTGATTTTTGTCTCATTTGAGGACATTGGGACTTTATTATTGTTTCGTTTGTTTGAGGACATTGGGACTTGATTTTTGTCTCATTTGAGGACATAGACTTTATTTTTGTCTCATTTGAGGACATTAGGACTTGATTTTTGTCTCATTTGAGGACACTTGGACTTTATTTTTGTCTCATTTGAGGACATTGGGACTTTGTGATTGTCTCATTTTAGGACATTGTGACTTGATTTTTGTCTCATTTGAGGACATTTGGACTTGATTTTTGTCTCATTTGAGGACACTGAGACTTGATTTTTGTCTCATTTGAGGACATTTGGACTTGATTTTTGTCTCATTTTAGGACATTGTGACTTTATTTTTGTCTCATTTGAGGACACTGGGACTTTATTTTTGTCTCATTTGAGGACATTGTGACTTTATTTTTGTCTCATTTGAGGACATTGGGACTTGATTTTTGTCTCATTTGAGGACATTTGGACTTTATTTTTGTCTCATTTGAGGACATTGTGACTTTATTTTTGTCTCATTTGAGGACACTGGGACTTTATTTTTGTCTCATTTGAGGACATTTGGACTTGATTTTTCTCTCATTTTAGGACATTGTGACTTTATTTTTGTCTCATTTGAGGACACTGGGACTTTATTTTTGTCTCATTTGAGGACACTGGGACTTTATTTTTGTCTCATTTGAGGACATTGTGACTTTATTTTTGTCTCATTTGAGGACACTGGGACTTTATTTTTGTCTCATTTGAGGACACTGGGACTTTATTATCCTTGACAGTGTTTAGCTTTATACCTCTCAGGTCCTCCTGATCCCAGACAGCTAGTAAGAAATTAAAAATGCACATTAAACAAATGTCTCTGGAGGACATGAATGTATTTTCAGCCCGTCTCTTTCTGCACAAGCAGCTCATCAGGATGCAGATAATATTTCACATTCTCCTGTCTGACCCCGATTTGGTCGCGAGCTTTTGAATGTGAACGGCAAATCAAAATTCCTTTTGTCAAAACAAAGTGCCCTGAGCAGCCAGTGAGGGCTGGCCGGGCCGAGGGACTCCCATGGCCTTACTGCCATCCAGCCTGCCGCTGCCGCCGCCGAGATTTAGACACCAACAAGAGTTCACTAAACCTCCTGTGCTTGTTTCCAAACCTCTGGATCACACACTGAGAGCTGTTTAACATGGTGCTTTATAAAGAGGGGGGGGGGGCGTAGTTTGCATATTGTCAATTGTTTTCATCCCCACCACAAGTAGTTAATTTTTAAGCAATACAATCTGATGTAAGTCTGGGCATGGCTGCGGCAGATTTTCCCAACCCCCCTCTTTCAATCCCTCCCCAGCACTCACACTCTCTCTCTCTCACACACACACACACACACACACACTGCTCCAAAATATTTTTTATACAACGGTGGGGGCTCGGGAGAATATAAGGTGGCCATATTTGATAGATTTGTGTCGGGCTCTGCAATGCAGAAAGAGAGAGTTGTTGCGCGTGATCTTGCAAGTGACAGTGACACCAGGCGAGTGTGTCGGATTCGTGACTGATCCGGACTTGGAGGGAGAAAAGAGACGAGGGGAGGGTGGAGGTGGTGGAGGAGGAGGTGGAGGTGGAGGGAGGGGGGCAAGACAGAAAAGAAACAAACAAGTAACAATGTAACTTACATGCAGTCACACACCCCTTTCTCTTGTAACAATGTGTACGTTTTTAAGGAGGGAGGGGGCGCGCGGAGGGAGAAAGGGAGCCGGAGAGAGATAGAGAAAGGAGGAGGGGGGTGCGTTCTGAAATAATATAGTCAGCCATTTTTTATGTAAGGGGATTTTTTCTTATTGGGGGGGTTGTTAAAAAATAAATATAAGAGGGCGGCCATCTTTGTTGCTCTGCCTAGTGTAAAATATTTCAAAACGCCCCCCACTTTTTTCTGTGCCGATTTGAATATTAAATAAATATCACACATTCGGGGCAAGAATACGCTTTTTTGAATACAAGGACGGACCCAATGACAGGAATATAATGTCCTCTCCTCTCCGGTCCTGTGAGGAAGACGAGGGCATGGTGGTTAATTCCGAGGGAGGAGATTTTGATGAAGAAGACGACGACGGAGACCTAGACGAGAACGCAAGCGACATAAACTCGCCGGCGGCGCCTCGGGAAACTGCAACACCAGCCGCGCCAGGTACAGTAAAAAAGGAAAAAACTGGCGGACAAGTCGGGAGCGCGCACACGAAATAAAAACACACTTAGTTAGCGGTTGAAAAATGTTGCGAGGAAGCGGCATGTCACAAGTAGAGCCCGCAGTTTGTGCTCCATATCGGCGCCTCTCCAGCTCCGGCACACGGTACAGTAGACAGCAGCGAGTGCGCGCATGCAAAAATAGTACTTTTACTATAAAAAAACACCACCTTTACCCGCCATGGCCTCCTTAACCCCCCAGTTATTGCACCTATGTGTTGTTATAGGTGCCATATTTGCAGCTACAAGAGAAGCTGGAGGAGAAAAAGAAAAAAAAAAAAACAGGGACGAGAGCGCGCTTTGAAACTCCTCTCCACTTTGCAACAAAATGCAAAAAAAATCTGAGTTGTTGTAGTCAATCTCTCCCACTCCACTTCCTCTTCACCTCCAGCACATCCCAGCAAAAGTTTACTGTAAAGTTGCCCACACAGCTGCTTTGCGTCGCGCTTCTTCTTCCTCCAGCATCAAAAGTTGCAGCCTGTTTGTCCCCCAGAGATCCATTTTGACAGCTCTCAGACATGCATGATGGATAAATGAGCAGGGCGCAATAAGGTCGCCCTGAAGGGTTAAAAAAGCTCATGGCTAAGAGAGAGGGCTGGGAAACATGGACTCCCCTGGCCGGAGGCTACATATACTTGACACCCATCAGAGAGGACGCGTTGCAGACATGATGGTGCTGGTGCCAGACACAAACTTGCCCTCCTACCCCATTGTCGCTATGACAGGTCAAAATAGGACACTGCTGCTGCTGCATGCTGCTCTCACAGGACACTGAGGTGTGACCGCTCAGCTCCCTCTCATCACCTCCACAACATGTTTATTAAATGCATTTTAATCCAGCATGGCAGCTTTGTTGCTCCTCTAAGCATTGAAAACAAAAGCAACATGATTGAATGACATTCTGGAAGTTTCTGTGACAGTAGCTGCAGCAGTGAAAGTAAAGGCTGCACAAAGTAGTGGCTGGTTAACCACACTGCAACAGTGCAAGTCAAAAATAGCCGTGCAGCAGCCTTAAGGTTGCAGTTTAGTCATTAAACACGCAGTAACCGGGAGGAAAAGAAGTGTGTGTGGCGCAGAGAAAGTTAAAAGTGCAGATGTCACAGGGGGGAGATGTGAGTTTGCACGAGATAAACGGGACACAAGTGTCATTTCCTGTATGAATATCACAGGAATCAAACACGGCTTTGTCTTTGGAGCTAATTAGCTCCGCCGCCATGCCGGTGCCAGACAGATAAATAGAGCTTCCCCGTCGAGGACCTTAACCCCCTCGCGACCTCCAGCAGCGGTCACAGCGGTGGTCGGGGTCCCCGTGTGGGAATCACAGAGCGGGGAGAGGAGGTGTTCCAGTTCAGCGCACCGTCCCGCTGGCGGCCTCTGAATCACCGAGCCCTGCGTGCGTGCTGCCGCCGCCCCCGGCGCGACTTCGGCGGCTGCGCGCTGCACTGATACGCGGGAAGGGTTGGTTGGGGTGGGAGTGAGGAGGAGGTGGTGGTGGTGGAGGAGGAGGAGGAGGAGGAGGGGGCTGTTGCTGCTGCCGCTGCTGCTGCTGCTGCTGCTGCTGGAGGGAGCGCTCACCAACAAAGGCAGGCAGACAATAAAATCCGACAGAATGTAGCCTATCAAACAGGCTGGTTGCACAGGCCCAGACCGCAGCCCATATTTTGGTTATGCTTTAATGCTTTGCTGCGTTTTGCCTTTTGAAGCTCAGGCTGCTGCTGTTTCTCTGTCTCTTTTCCTACTCCAAGCCAGGTCAGGTTGCAGGTTCAATTGCTTTCCCTGTGGTTGTGATATTGCACAGGCAGCGTGGGGAATAACTGGCCTGATATTTTCACATCATTTGCAGTGAAAGCAGAGATACAGTCATGTATTTTAGATGCTCTGTGGCTGTGAGTCCTCTATTATATAAGAGGGGGGAAGGGGGGGCTGAGGTATTTGTATTCCCTTAAATCAGAAGTTTAAAAAAGTACACACTTTTTTTTTACGCACTAGGACTTACTCTTCAGCTTTGTTTAGGAAGCTGCTAATCACACTTTTGCATCCTCAATATACCAACCCAGGTTGCTAAAATGACCTGGCCCAGCACCGACCTGAACTTGGCACGCTGGAAGAAATAAATCGGGTTGCATCTGGTTGCCCAACTCGGCTGAGACTCGGGATGAATGATGCCCCACAATCGGGCCAAATACGCTGGACTGATTCTGGCTGCTGACATTGCCATCAATTGGCCATTATTAAAAAAGACCTGGCCCAGCTTCGACCCAAACTCAGCATGCTATAAGACATAAGTTGGGCCACGTCTGGGTACCCGACTTGGCTGAGAATTGAGTTGAATGACGCTCCAGAATTGGGCCAGATAAACTGGCTCAAATAGGTTGCTGACATTGACATCACTGGTCCGTAATTAGAAGTGACCCAGCCCAGCTTCGGCCTAAACCGGGCTGCATCTGGTTGCCCAATTCGGCTGAGACTCGGGATGAATGATGCCCCAGAATCAGGACAAATTAACTGTCCAGATTACGGTTACTGACATTGCCATCATTGGGCCGTTATCAAAAATGACCTGGCTCAGCATCTGTCTAAACTCGGCACGCTAGAAGATATGAGTTGGGCCGTGTCCGGTTGCCTTACTCGGCTGAGACTCGGGATGAATGACGCCCCAGAATTTGGCCAGATAAACTGGCTTGATTTGGGTGCCAACAACCAACCAGCTTCGGCCTAACCTTGGCACGCTGGAGGAAATAAGTTGGGCTGCATCTGGTTGCCCAACTCAGCTGAGACTTGGGATGAGTGATGCCCCAGAATCAGGCCAAATAAACTGGACTGATTCTGGCTGCTGACATTGCCATCAGTAGCAGTTATCAAAAAAGACCTGGCCCAGCTTCGGCCCAAACTCAGCATGCTATAAGACATAAGTTGGGCCACGTCTGGGTACCCGACTTGGCTGAGAATTGGGTTGAATGACACTCCAGAATCGGGCCAGATAAACTGGCTTGGTTTGGCTGCGGCCACTGCCATCACTGGGCTGTTATTAAAAATAACCTGGCCCAGCTTTAGCCCAAACCCGGCACGCTAGAAGATGTTAGTTGGGCCGCGTCCAGTTGCCCGACTTACCTGGGCTTTGGATGAATAATGTCCCAGAATCGGGACAAGTATAGTCCTGATTCGGCTGCCGACTACCATCATTGGGCCATTAAAAAAGACCTTGGCCCAGCTTCGGCTCAAACCCGGCATGTCAGAAGAAGTAAGTTTGGTTGCCGGACTTGGCTGAGACTCGGGATGAACAATGCTCCAGAATCAGGCCAGATAAACTGGCTTGATTTGGACGCCAACATTGCCATCATTGGGCTGTTATTAAGAAGGACCCGGTCCAAATCTGGTGTGTTGGAAGAAATAAGTTGGGCTGCATTCGGTTGCCAGACTTGCAGGGACTCGGGATGAATGACAGCCCAGAATCAGGCCAAATAAACTGGCCCAAATTGGCTGCCGACTGCCATCACTGGCCTGTTATGGAAAGTCACCTTGCCCAGCTTCGGTCCAAACTCAGCTTGCCGGATTAAAAAAGTGAGGCCACGTCCGGTACCCTGACTTTGATGAGACTCTGAATGAATTACACCCCAGAATTAAGCCAAATATAGTGGCTGGATTCTGGCTTGAGACACTGCCGTCACTGGGCTGTTATCAGAATGACCTGGCCCAGCTTTGGCCCAAACCTGGTGTGTTGGAAGGAATAAGTCAGGCTGCCTCCGTTTGCCCGACTTGTCTGGACTCAGGTTGAATGATGCCTCAAAATCAGGCCAAATAAACTGTCCCAGTTTGGCTGCCGACTGTCATCACTGGCCGTTATCAAAAGTTACCTGGCCCAGCATCAACCCAAAATTGGCACGTGAGAAGAAGTGAGTTGGGCCACGTCCGCTACCCTGACTTTGATGAGACTCAGAATGAATTATGCCGCAGAACTGAGTCAGATATAGTGGCCGGATTCTGGCTTGAGACACTGCTGTCACTGGGCTGTTATCAAAATGACCCGGCCCAGCATTGGCCCAAATTCGGCACACCAGAAGAAATAAGTCTGGTTGTGTTTGGTTGCTCGACTTTGCTGAGACGCAGGATGAATGACGCCCCAGAATAAGGCCAAATAAACTGGCTCGATTCTGGCTCCTAACACTGCCATTACTGGGAATTATCCCAGTGTGATGGAACCACCAACACCAGCTGTCACATGTACTTACAGCCCTCTGATGAACTGTATCTAATTTACCATGTGTCACAATTCAGACAGGGTCAGAGGTCGCCGAAGCCACCGTGGCTATCATGCAGCTTCTGTTGTGTGTAATTATGTTCAGCCGGGATTAGCTGGGTGTTGGGAAGCTTATTGCTCATCTGATTCTAATAGCTGTCTCGCTTTCTTTAACCCCCGTCTCCCGTCTAGACGAAGAGCCGGAGGTATCGGACAGAGAGGTCCCGCTCAGGAAGAAAGGACGGCCGAAGAAAAAGAGGGACACAAAGAAGAAGGACAAAGAGGGGAAACCGGTCAAAGCAAAAAAACGCAAGAAGATTGTAAGTTTGTCACACGTTTTTTTTCACTTTGTGGACTCCAATACAACGTCTTCATTATTTTTCAATCTCCTCCTCTCTTCAGGACAGTGATGTAGACAGAGACTCAGACAGAGAAAGAGATTACGGTGAGAACTCGGACAGCGTTGCCAGTGACTATGGATCTGGAGAGAAAAAGAAGAAGAAGAAACATAAAGAAAGGAAGGAGAAGAAAACCAAGAAGAAGAAAAAAGTCGACGGGGACCGAGACAGCAGTCAGGAGGAAACAACAAAGGTAAAGAATAACACACACACAAAAAACATCATCTTTGACAAGTGTGCTATCTTTCTGTTCTGACTGGCAGTTTCTTCTCAGCAGCCAATAGAGCAGAAGACCTCAGCCCAGCTGGCAAAGGAGTGGGGTCTGGAGGATGTTGATCATACCTTCACAGAGGAGGACTACAGGGAGCTCACCAACTACAAAGCCTTCAGCCAGTTCATGAGGTGCGGTATTTTTGCTTTCCCATGGTGCTGACGCTGACAGCTGGCTCTAGCTGTTGGTAAAATTGAGACAAGCACTGTGCATGCATACAGCGTTTTTTGCTGCAAGTACTGTGTGCACGGTGATGGAGTTACAGCTATGTGGTGATCATTCTCAACGTTTTTTCCATTCTTATTTTCAAAAGAGCTTGTTAGTGTTTAATTACCACTTGTAAGGTAGCAGGATGTGGTGTTTAAATGTCCTATATTATCTGTTTTTTGCAGATTAAATCAAACAGGATTAAGTCAGGGAGCTGAGTGGAGATAAATTTCACTTAAAGGGACAGTCCACCCCCAAATCAAAAAGACATATTGTTCCTCTTACCTGTAGCGCTGTTTATCAGTCTAGATTGTTTTGGTGTGAGTTGCAGAGTGTTGGAGATATCAGCCGTAGAGATGTCTGCCTTCTCTTGAATATAATGGAACTAGATGGCACTCAGCTTGTGGTGCTCAAAGCGCCAAAACATACATTTGAAAAACTCAACAGCAATGTTTCTTTACAGAAATCATGACCTGGTTACTCAAGATAATCCACAGACCTTGTTGTGAGCAGTTTCATGTAGGAACTATTTTCTTTCTACCGAACTACACCCACCAACTGTGTCACTGCGTAGAACGACAGGGTTCCAGTGGATCTCTAAAAAGTCTAAATGGATTGGATTTGTTAATCTAAAAATAAGGCCTTAATCGGTATTAAAATGTCTAAGAGTGCTTTCAGACCTAGAGTTGTCTTGCTTTGGTCTGAATACGGGAGTAATAGTTGCCTAGAGTTGGTTCGTGTTCTCACGGCAGCATTTACAAGCAGACCAGGTCAAATGCCTTGTGTGAGAAAGCTGCTCTTGATTGGTCAGAATTTCCATGTGGGAAAAATTCAGGAAGTAAAGCAAACGTTGAAGAAGAGTACACTTGCAAGATAAATGTGACACTTTCTAATGTCACAATGGAGGGACAACTACGCAGGTTGATTTTAGCGCTGCTCATCGTGGACTATATTGCTGTCATTGTTCATTTGAGTCAAAGCATACAGTTTGAAAACGAGGCGCGGCTCCAACTAGAAAACAATGTTTTGATGCATTGGATGTGCTGAATGTGCATATTAAGGCAGTACAGGAGGAGGCGCACATTAATAATCCTCCAGGACTGTAACATGCTCATGTTTAACCCAAACAATGTGTCATGTGACTGCAGTTGGTTCAGATCCAGGTCGGAACACGTTCTCACCACAAATGAACCGCACCAGAGTTCGTTTGTAACCGGACCGAGACCACCTCTTCAAGAAGATCTCGGTCCGGTTGTTTTGGTGCGCACCTGAGTGTGATTGCTGTGTTCACACCTGCCCAAACGAACCGCACTTAGGGGGCAAACGAACTTGAGTTTGATTGAACCGAACCAAACAGGGCAGGCGTGAAAGCACCCTTAAATAAGTCTTTCAAAAGTCTTACAAATGCTACGACATGGAAAGTAGGATTTTATTAATTGCTTTCTCTGATGTTTCTTTGTAAAAGCTGAAGTCCGAGGAAGAGTTGTAGGCTCGAAACATCACTACTTGGTGTGTGGACTTATTTGTTTTCTACTGCCAGAAGTTTCTTTGGTTCAGCACCCACTCTATCGGACATTGGGATGTGTGTGTCTTTAGAAGTGTGTTTCATTGTAAAATCAGAAAATAAGTAGTAACGTCTATTTTTTAAAGAATAATTTACCAAATGCCTCTCACAAAAATATCACGTCAGTATAGCAGGACCAACAACGGTCATATTTTGTTTCTGGCTGGCATACAGAGGATCTGCCATCTGCTAGCTAGCTGTCACTGTACCCTGGACAACATGGGGAGGTGTACATTCAACACATACTGGCAATGTAGTAACCAAGATTTCTCGGCATGGTTGAAGCTGGTACAAAGCAATGCGTGGAAGGCCTGATGTGTGTCATGCATTAAGTTTTTAAACTCGGCACGATGAGTATCAAGGCGGTGGAATCCCACATGCAGAGTGAGAAAACTTCTAGCCTACCTTTGCACCCTTCTTTCTATCGGCTCTGGTAGTTACCAGATACGCTCCTCCAAGTGGTTGCTTTGTAATGTACCCTGGCTTTTAACAGATCTGGGGAAAACTGCGTTCTCCTACTCTGCATCTTGGACATGGAACAATCTTCAAAAAGATCTAATGAATTTAAGGGCATCGTAAAGAATGTGGTGATAAAGACATGTGCTTGTTTTTCTTGAGCGGCCATTATGTTTGAAAAGTTGTTGTTTTATTGTGGATGTTTGCATCATATGTTGTATTTGTTGCATTTTAAATGTGTTTTGGTTGGCTGCTACCTCGGCCAGGTCTCTCTTGTAGAGCAGATTTTCAGTCTCTTCAGACTTCCTGGTTGAATAAAGGTTAAATCATATTGTATCTGCCACAAGGCAGAAAAGTCATGTTTTATATTACAGTGAATATATGGGCAAAACTGTCCCTAACCCCAAGTAACTGATGTCGGTTTATGTGTTTTATTTCCTTTCATTTCAGTTTGAAACATTGGTGTTAAATCTAATTTGAAGTGGCATAAAAAAAGTCTTTAATCCTCCTGCGTTAAGCTACAGGAACATTCGAAGGAAGTGTACATCTACTGCTAGCTCACCTAGCACCACTAGCTAGCTAACGTTACAGCTCAGCCAAGGAGGACGCCATTAATGTTTACATCTCATGCTGTCTCGAGCCTCTAGTCCGTGAGTACGTACACACTTCCCTCTGCGCAGTGATGCAGTTGGTGGGTGTAGTTCAGTCGAAAGAAAATAGTTCCTACATGAAACTGCTCACAGCAAGGTCTGTGGATTATCTTGAGTAACCAGGTCATCATTCCTCTGAAGAGCTGTTGTTGAGTTTTTGAAATGTATTTTGAGCACCACAAGCTGAGTGCCAGCTAGTACTATTATATTGGAGAGACGGCAGACATCTCTGCGGCTGATATCTCCAACACTGCAACTCACACCAAAACAATCTAGACTGATAAACAGCACTACAGGTGCTTTTATTTTGAGGTAAACTCTTCTTTAAAAGAAGGACATAAGACAGCAAAGGAAAGGTCTGTGATTGTTATAGAGTGTCCCACAGCTCTTACATGTACTTCTATCCATTGGGTGCAAGGTTAATGTCTGTGCCAACTCACCAGACAAGCCCAGTTTGGAGTGTAAGCTTGTTTATGGCTCTGCGTCTCAGTTCTGCATGTATACATATGCACATGAGCTGTTGTGGAACACAAAATAATGGGCTACCTGTTGTATAAAGTTTCACGCCTGTCACACAGACCAGCCTCCAGCAACAGAAGCTGTCCATGGTGAAACTACCAGCAGCATATTAACACAGATACAGGTGGCGTGGGTTGAAAACAACTTGCCTCTGTCTCCCTCTGGCAGCTGTGTCTTTATCATCCCTGCTAGTCGTGCTGTCAGTGTGTCAGTGGCAGCCTGAGCCTCGGCCTCCGTGGCTGACTCATACCTGCTTTGACTCTGATAACACGAATCCATAATGTCCACTGCTTGTATATGTCGGGAAGTTATTTGGCTGTCTCAGCTCCACTGGCAGCCTGAGCCGGAGTGGAAAACTCAAATGTAAGCCATTCCTGTGACTAATACGTATTATTGACATTTTAATGACCCTGACCTCTCGCTCCCAGGCCGATGATAGCCAAGAAGAATCCCAAGATCCCCATGTCAAAGATGATGACCATACTGGGGGCCAAGTGGAGGGAGTTCAGCTCCAATAATCCCTTCAAGGGCAACGCCGCTGCTGTCGCGGCGGCTGCTGCGGCTGCCGCGATTGCTGTTGCCGAGCAGGTCTCTGCAGCGAACGCCTCTCCTGAGCCACCACCGCAGCCGCCACCGATCAGGAAGGCAAAGACGAAAGAGGGCAAAGGTGAGTTGTTCCTTTCCCTGTACCCCTGCAGCTTTTACATTGGTGAAATGACGCACTTTTCCTTCATATGAGTGTGATAAATTGTTTGAATGTGTGAAAAAGGTTTCCAGTAAAAACAGGACAGTGTGCAGCTTTGGAAGCACATGACGACACAAAAACAGTAATTATCTTTAACATGTGCTGATGTCTTGTGATCAGCTGCTGTTTGCTAATGTTGTGGTTTACATGCTAATACTTTAAACAGGAGAGTCTCGTTGAGATTAAAGAGATAGTTCAGATCTTTTGAAGTGGGGTTGTATGAGGAACTTATCCATAGTCAGTGATCTCAGTCAGCACGCCCCCAGTTTGGAGAAGCAGGCACGAGTACCACTGTGGACAGGGGCCGCAACAAAATACATTTTTGCCACCTTAAAGAATAAATATTAGTATAAGTGTACGCTGTATTTAGAACATTTTCACGGCTTTATCTTGCTGTCAGACAGCGATTTCTGACAGGGAACTGAAACCCTTATATCACTACTTTGAGAGCCAGACTCCATTGAGAAAAACAGTAATTTAACATAGCTGAACACAGTAGCTGTTGGTCTCCCACTGCCTCGATCAGTTGGTTTGTTTTTGTTATTGTGTGACTTTGTTATTTTAAAGGGTGAGTTCATATTCTCCAAAGTCAGACAAAAAGACAAACAAATCAGCTGATTGAGGCGGCAGTAGACCAGCAGCTCCTGTGCTCTGCAAGGTAAAATTACTGTTTTTATCAATGGAGTCTGGCTTTGAAGAGAGCACGAATACCTGCCTCAGTTCTCTGTCGGAGTGGGCCGTCAGACGCTAAGGTAAAGTCGTGAAAAATATTCTGAGTATAGCACACACGTATACTGATATTGATATTTTTTTGGTAGGACTTGTTTTTAGCTGGCTAAAATACGTTTTGTCCACAGAGGTACATTCTCAGCTGGCCACCAATGTTAGATGTTGATATTTGGTAGAGTTTAGGTTGTAACGTTGGGTGAGCAATATTCACTTTGCATTCCAATATCCAATATATGTTAAAGTCCACAATCTGTGCAGTTTTAACTTTAAATTTAAACTACATACATCAGAAAGTAGCAACAGCAGAGCTCTCCAGGTTGATCTCCATCTTTCCTGAACTCTGTAAGTGGTGTTTGTTTTATCTCCAAGGTAACAGATATTAAAGCAAGAGGGTCAAAGTTCAGGGCGTGATGTTATGAGACAGTAGTATGTCCCGATTGTGTGCATACTGCATGCAACAGTACGTACTTTTTGAGGGCAGCTGCAGTACCTACTAAAAGTAAAAAGATAAAGTATGTGATTCAGAACGCACCCTGAATTTAAGGACAACTTCTGATGCTAACGTCAGTTTGCTATGAAATACCAACAACAGATGACGCTGATGTTTTGTCGGTTTTAAGTTGTGTTTTTAGGAGCCAAAATCAAATGTTTTCCAAATGTCTCATGCCAGCTCCATCTTGACGTAAAGTAATAACATTTAGTTGGTGTGGAGAACAAAACCAAGTGTCTGTGACGTGACGTTATATTAACGTCCACAAAACGTGGAATTCTAACGTTGTCAGACATTTAAAATTTCATCAACACAATTTTTTCATTCCAACCAAATTTAGCCTCTGTCCAGTGTAAGGGCACTTTCACACTGGCACTATTTGGTCCGCTTTAAACGAACCCTGGTCCGCTTCCATGGATAGTTCGGTTCGTTTGGAGTGGTGTGAACGCTCATTCGAACTCTGGTGCGGACCCTGGTCCACTTGAAAACGGGGGTCTCGGTTCACTTGTAAGTGAACTCTGGTGCAGTTCGCCTGCAGTCGGAAATGCAAACGGACTATCCAGCGAACGAAAGAGAGGAAGTGACGTAGAGCACAGTGCATTTTGGTGTTTGGTGTTTTTGTGGTGACCTACGAAGCTTTTATTTACTTTTATTTCACAGATAAGAAACTATAAATTGTGAAGACTGTAAAGCCTCCACTAAAATGGCATTTTAAGTCTTAAGGGATTTATATTTGAGAAGAGAAAATCTCCGCTCGTAGCTAGGCTAATTTATAAAATGTGAAATGCTATAGGCTGGTGCTAATAATGTTAGCATTTTGTATTTGTTTGGAAAATGTGTTAAGTGTAAGACAGTTGTTTTGTTAGTGAACTTTATGAGTTGTAATGGAGCAAAATTGTGTGCCGTTACCTTTGTTAAATGTTGCTGTTGTCCCTGGTTTTATACGAGAAGAGGAAAAGATCGCTAGCTGCTAGGCTAATTTATACAAAGTAAAATTCCATAGGCTTTTGCTAAGAGTCCAACATCTTTCTAACGTCACATTGATGTCTGGTGCCAGCTGAGTTGCCTCTGTGGCGGTGCTCCTGCCTGCTCCTCCAAACTGGGGGCGAGCTGACCACCATCTACTGTATGTAATACACTGACTATGTATAAGAACCTCATATAGTCCCACTTCATAAGATGTGAACGATCCCTGTAAGAGTTTTTTTCAAGAGAGACCTTTCCAAGACAGGCAGCAGCATAAATAAAAACACACAGTTACAAACAGAAAACACAAAAAGCGACAACATTAAGAGGAATCTGCCTTTAATTCCTTTAAATGGATTCTTACCATTTAACAAGATTAATTGAGTTCCAAGTCACTCTGAAACATATTCCCTGCCGAGGGTGCTGAATACACAGATACCCTTTTTCCAATTTCTGTATGGACATTTGGAACAGAAGGCGTAAAGAAGTCCTGAGAGTGCAAAGAGTCCTGTCCAGCACTTTTCTGTGTGATAAAGGCACATAGGTAGTATGGGAGCAGTCCAAGAAGTGCCTTATATATAAAGGTGTGCCAGTGGCAGAGCAAAAGCAGGCCATCTACACAGAGAGTGTAACTCACCGCAGTGACTCAGAGCCTTACAAGTGCTAATGAACCTCAGGGAAGCAGGGTAAGCTGTGTCAACCATATGAAGACACTGAGCAGAGGTACGCATATATAATACATCATCATAATCCAACACAGGGAAAAAAATGAGGCGGTGAGAAGTCGCTTTTTTACATCAAAAGAAAAACAGACCCTATGTAGAAAATGAAAACCCAGGATGAAGCATCAGTATAAGACAACAACCTGACCTTATTTACTCTTGCTCCTGTGTTACTCACTGCTCTGTCATTCATTTGTCTTATGATCTTATCTGTCTAGGCCCTGGCTACAAGAAGCGCAGCAAAAGTCCTCGAGTCCCAGAAAAGAAAAAGGCCATGGCAAAGGCGAAAAAGATGGCACCCATTCGTATCAAACTATCACCTATAGGTGCCAAGAGGAAGAAGAGTTGCTCTGTGAGTACAAAGCCTCTCTCTGTCTCCAATCCAGCTTCTTCTTTACCCGTTTCTGATACCTGTTTACTGTTTTCTTCTTCTTTCCTTGACCCTGTCTTTGTTCCCTGTCAGAGCGAGGACATGGACGAGGATGAGTCCGAGCAGGAGGACTCCAGCGTGCACAGCTCCTCGGTTCGCTCCGACAGCTCCGGCCGTGTCAAGAAGAACAAGCGAGGACGGCCTGCCAAAAAGAAGAAGAAAAATACAAGTACAATCACAACATGTTGGTTATATGTACAATATATAATTATAAATTATATTTGGCTGGATTTTTTGAATCGGGGTTGTATGACGTACTTATCCAAAGTCAGTATATTACCTACAGTGAATGTTGGTGGGCACACCACCAGTTTGGAGAAGCAGGCAGGAGTACTGACACTAAAGATAAGTACTGCAGTCAGTTTAAGTCTACGCTACATTTAGGATATTTTAAACATTTTACCTTGCTGACAGCCCTTTCTTACAGGGAACTGAAGCTGTTATTTATCTATCCTCTCTTCAACGTCACCAAACTCCATTGACAAAAACAGTAATTTTACCTCGCAGAACTTGGGAGCTGTTTGTCTACTGCTCTGTCGTGTGACTTTCGTGTTTTAAAGGGTCAGTTCAGATTCACCAAAGTCACACAATAACACAAACTAAATACCTGAGTGTCCCACACTGTTGGCACTGGTCAGCCCTTATTAGTCCAATCAAGCTTGTTTTATTGGTGTCTGAGCTCGTTGGTCAATGAAATCACTCTGACTGCCTGTTCAGCTCAGTGCGTGACAAGATAAACGGAAGCGAGGAAAGCAAACGAACTAAAGGCAAGAGGCTGTGAGACTGAAACAAGTAAGATTATTTTTGTAGTCATTTGCTCTTTAGCAGAAATGGTTTGGAATTGTTAGCATTATTGTTCGTTAGCACACGGTAAATATCATTTGTCCCTTCAACATCAGGTTGTGTTGTCAATGTGCTAACTAGCTAACTAGTGTTTTGAACCTGTCCTGTCGGTCTTCTGGTTTCACTTTTTGAACAACAAGTACAAGGGTGGCACGGCGGTGCAGTGGTTAGCTTTGTCGCCTCACAGCCAGGGGGTTCCAGGTTTGAATTCACTGGCCGGGGCCCCTCTGTATGGAGTTTGCGTGTTCAACCCGTGTCAGCGTGGGTTTTCTCCAGGTACTCCGGCTTCCTCCCACAGTCCAAAGACATGCAGGTTAACTGGTGACTCTAAATTGTCCGTAGGTGTGAATGTGAGTGTGAATGGTTGTCTGTCTCTATGTGTCAGCCCTGTGATAGTCTGGTGACCTGTCCAGGGTGTACCCTGCCTCTCGCCCAGTGTCAGCTGGGATAGGACTCCAGCACACCGCGACCCTAAAAAGGATAAATGGTTACGGAAAATGAACGAATGAAATGAATGAATGACACATACAGACTATTGGGAATTATTTCCTTTCACACAAGCACAAAAACATACGCGCTAGTTGGTTGTTGGCTGTAGTCTTTGTGGTGTGTTCAGGTGCAACTTTCTGTCTTGAAGCGATGAGTTTTTTGATGTTGGTTTGGCGTTTCTGGAAGTGAAAGTTACTGTTTTTATCAAAGGAGTCTGGAGGCTGTAAAAGGAGCAATTTAACAGCTTCAGTTCTCTGTCTAAAAGGGATGTCTAACGCCAAGGTAAAGCAATGAAAATATTCTGAATACAGCTTAGACTTGAACTGATATAGATTGTTAAAGGTGGCTAAAATATGTTTTGCTGCTGCCCTGTTCACGGCGGTACATTGCTTAGCTTCCTGTCTGCTTCTCCAAACTGGGAATGTGCCGACTGCCAGTGTACCTCAAACAACCCCTCTTGAAAAAACCCAAACCATCCCTTCAAGACTCCTGCGCTAAATTTACTCTAATAGATGTTTTCAGTTTGAATTATTTTTGAAAACGAAAAACTAAAAGCTCATTATCAGACATGTTTCAGACGTCTCTCTCTGTGTTTGTCTCACGCCCTGCAGTCCAAGGCGAAGAGGAGGGAGACGGCTACGAGACGGATCATCAGGACTACTGCGAGGTGTGTCAGCAGGGCGGGGAGATCATCCTGTGCGACACTTGTCCCCGAGCGTACCACCTCGTCTGCCTGGAGCCCGAGCTGGACAAGGCCCCCGAGGGCAAGTGGAGCTGCCCGCACTGCGTGAGTACAGGAACACGTCTGTTCCTGCTTTCTATTTATGATTTTCTGCTCAGCATCCTTATTCACATATTTATCTTCAAGTGACGCGTCGACTTGGCAAGGCCGAGTGAGGGAAAAAAAAAGCAGTTTAAAGTGGGTTTGTTTTTACTTGCTCGGAGCTGCGGATGAATAGAGGCTTTGTAGCTGCATCGCAAATCTCAGTGGAAAGCTGGCTGAATTCAGACGAACACAATCCTGTCCAGACAAAGACTGATACCTGAAGTGGTGCTGTGGGTGTAGATCCATTCAGTCATGTCACAAATTAAACCCAATGCTCATTTTTCGGTTACCATGACACAGTTAAGTGTCTTTATACTGAAACAAGTAGAATTAGTCAGCTCGGTGAATCACTGTGAGTTTAATGTGGAGTGCAGAGGTGTTGGTGGAGTTGTGTGCAGGTGCTGGCAACATTTTGAGAGTGAAGAAACACCGTTGAAGCAAATAAATTGTAGTTTAGATCCTTGTGAATTGATCCGTTTTGATTTATAGACGTAGACCTATGATCAGTTCTTACTTGCTGTCGCTAATGTGTGTGATGCAGAGGGGCGTTTCAAAAAATCTGCACTGTGCAAGTTGCGATCATAGACTGTACATAAAGATGGACGACACGTCTGGATACCCAAAGACGCTTTACAGAGAACAACAACAACAAAACAAAAGAAAAAAACAAATGGAATAATCCATAAAAAAGGGAAACGATGCAGAGAGGGAGAAGAACACAGTTTTACGGAGGTGTGTTTTGAGGGATTTCCTAAAGGTGGAGAATGACGGGGAGCCTGTGATGTATTTAGGGAGTGAGTTCCAGAGGGCGGGAGCAGCAATGGAGAAACTCCTGCCACCCCAGGTGCAGTGGTTAGTCCTGGTGGGGGGGCACAGGAGGTTGGCATCAGCAGACCTGAGAGTGCGGGAGGGAGTGTGCCGGTGGAGAAGCTCAGACAGGTAGAGGGGAGCTAGGTTGTGAAGGGCTTTATAGGGGGTTAGGAGGAGTTTGAAGTGGACACGCTGGGGGATAGGAATCCAGGACAGACGTGATGTGGTCACAGGTGCAAGAGTGTGTGAGAAGACGAGCAGCTGCATTCCAGATGTATTGTAGTTTCTTGAGAGTTTTGGATGATGAACGGTAGAGGACACTGTCGCAGTAATCAAGTGTGGAACGCGTGAACAAGTCTCTGCAGCTGATAAGGAGAGGGATGGACAGGGGACACAGGGAATACTGTTTCATAAGTCAGGTATTAGAGATGGGAATTGATAAGATTTGATTGATACCAATGCCATTATTGATTCTGCTTATCCGTGTAATTGTTGGTGTATTGATTCCTGATCAACTTCCTATGGGGAAGAAGTAGACCTCACAGTGTTGTGACCTCACTGACATTTCAAATTTAGATACAGTACCTTGGGGAAAGAAAGGAGCAATGTTGTGGTACAGTGGTTGGTATTGTTGCCGCACAGCAAGAGGGCTTGTGGTTCAAATCCAGGGTCAGGGGTTGAACCCTGTGGTGGGGCATCCCCTCCACACGGAGACGTTACATGTTCTCCTTGTGTCAGCGTGGGTTTTCTCCAGGTACTCCGGTTTCCTCCCACAGTCCAAAGACATGCAGGTTAATTGATGACTCTAAATCCGCCGTAGGTGTGATAGCCTGCCGACCTGTCCAGAGTGTACCCTGCCTCTCACACAGTGTCACCTGGGATAGGCTCCAGCATCGCTTTCAGCATCATTTTAACTGTCGTATTATCTCTGAGTCTGAACACAGTATAGAAACAGTATAAACATGCATGTGACTCTGTTTGCAAAAGCTCCACTGTTTCACTGTTTTCTTAGTCAAAGAAAAAAAGTGCTAAGGCTGCCTGTGTGGGACTGATGTTATTATAATGTAGAATAATTACCCTCAGTGACATACGTGCTGCTCGGTTGGGAAACGGTGGCATTCCTGGAATTTAAACCCATGTTTGGTAGGAAGACGTTTCATCACATTGCGGGTATTTCCACCCAAACTTGAAATGAATATTTTACAGAAGTTACAAGCAAACTTGTTACTTTTCTTTGTGAAGTGAAGCCACACTTGAAACGTTTCTTCCTCTTCGCCATGACTTCCTCCTGCTGCAAGTTTCCAGCAGCATAGACACGAGTTTGTAGTTGTCGTTTTGCAACTGTCTGCATTATGACATGTAGAGTTCTGATGGATCAGACAATTTGGTCCTTGATTCCCATCCCTATCAGGTACTTTATATCAGGTAGCTATGTGCTTTGCTCATCGGCATCTCAGCTGTAACTGTGATGGAAGACAAGTGCTGGTCTTTCACTTTCCCCCCCAAATGAATCTTGCAAGTCCTTGGATTGATCGACGTCTGAGTTCTCGTCATCTTCTTACTTTTTCAGTCATAGTTACTCGAAGCCGGTACCCATGACTGTCACCTGGATATATATTTGACGTGTCACTCAGTTAATAAAATATTTCCTTTCCCAGGAAAAAGAGGGAATCCAGTGGGAAGCAAAGGACGAAGACTTTGAGGACTTCGAGGAGGACAGCGAGGACAGAGTGATATCGGAAGTCAGGGTCGGGGTCCACACTGGGGCGGACGAGGAGGATGACGACCACATGGAGTTCTGTCGGGTGTGTAAAGACGGAGGCGAGCTGCTGTGCTGCGACACCTGCACCTCCTCCTATCACATCCACTGTCTCAACCCGCCGCTGCCGGAGATCCCCAACGGAGAGTGGCTGTGTCCGCGCTGCACGGTGAGCTGCTTCTGTTTTACATCATTACTGTTTGTATCTGAGTCAGGACTCTCCATCTGGTTTAATTGTTGATTGACAGTCTTATAAATTTAGGATTTATGAGTCATTTTTTGATAGATAATGGATTCTATATAACGCCTTATATTTAGAAAATAGGAGTAATATGACAGGGACAGGTTTATGGTAGATTTTAGAGCAACAGTAGAGCAAAAGTCAAATGCAGTTTTTCCTATTTTCTGTTCAAGGCTTTAACACTGATGTTTTTTTTTTTTACTGTGTTGTTTTATTTTGATTTGGAGTAAAACTGTGTCTCCTCTCTCATATAAATCTGTATAATAGATATGCTAACTGCTCAGTTAGTGTCTTTACTTTAGCTTAAGTAACAGGGTTACAGTCAGCTTTTTATGATTTATGCTATTTTATTTCATCTCAATTCAATCAGGCAGTGGTATTGAGATTTAGATATCTTTTCACGAATGAACCCGAGAACTGGAAACATTCTCAAGATCACAATCAGCAAAACAGAAACAATACTACACAATAAAAGAATAAAAGAATCAGAAAATGCATCAGATTTAATCAGAAACAGCCCCAAATCACTATCGTCAAATTCACCAGACTCCATTTAAATGAACGGTAATTTTATCATTGTAAATAGATTTGTGGAGTTTGTTAGTTGCAGCGGTGGGTGTTTGCAGTTGGCTCCACTTTTTAGCCTCTAAACAGCAGCAGAGCAATCAGCCACCGGCCGCTGGACTTCACATCTGATCCCCGCAGGATTCCACTCAGTCTGGTACTGTCTTAGGAAGGTTTATGGGTTGATGGTGTTTGACAGGCGGGTAGGAGGCTCGGTTATCTGTGAGTGTAGCTGTGCTGTAAGGAAACACTCTGAGCTCAGATCAGTTTTCTGTGACAGATTTTGTTTTAGTCATCAACCCTGTAAACATGAGCTTAAACCTCTTGACTGTCAAGTTGCAGATTAAGAAAGAATTCAGGCTTTAATCAAGTTATTTTTCTGCTAGTCAGAGTTTACAATGAACCTGAGTTAAAATCCTGGTTATCTCTGATTAGTTATATGTGGTGTCAAAGTTTTTGAGAGCATAAATAGAGATGTTGAGCTTTTCAAATGACAATTAGTAAGCGTGCGCTTGTAAATCATCCCTTAAACCTGTCAAACACTGCTGGAGAAATGACAGTTTGTGAGGGTTCAGAAATTATTTTTAGTCATAGAAAAAATTGTCGAAATGAATTTTTTATCCAATTTGTCACCTTGATTCTAATTTCTGATTATTGGATTAATTAAAGATTAAAAACATAGAAAACATACTGACTAAAAGTAATCACTTAAATGTCTGAGTTTTCGTCAACTAAACTATGAAGGATAACAATGACTAAAATGTGACTAAAACTAATGAGCATTTTCGTCTCAAGTGTAAGACTTGATCTAAAATAGTTGTCAAAATTAACACTGGCACATGACAAAGACTTCAGGGAGCTGAAGACAGAAATGCTGCAGGATGAGAGTAAAGATCCTCGCATGTTACAATAGACCCTTGGATTATTAAAAGTCAGACTAAAACTACAATGCCTGTCTGCTTACTGTGCTGTCAGTTTACACACACACACACACACACGCACGCACACACACACACACACACACACACACACACACATGCACACCTCAAGAAAAAATCAAAAGTCAGCATCTTGTATTGATAACACAATCAAAATAAGTGGCCATTGTTAAGAAAATAACACTGTTGCTGACTGTGTTGTGTGATTTCCTGCTCAAAGTGGTTTCTTGTGTGCATGTACTGATTTTCAACCAAAATGTCATTAATGCTCCCCAGTGTTGTCTTTTATTCAGGAACATAACACGACTTTGGGGGTTTGTTAGTGTCAGTGTGAGTCCAGATAACTGTAATAGTGATTTGTGCCTCCCAAAGACTTGCACCACTGCTGAAAGCTCCTGCTAATGTCTTTTATTACATTAGAAAAAGTTTATTATCTTAAACAACTCCATTCTACCCTCACTCATGAACAAGACCCCGAGATACTTGAATTCCCTCGCTTGAGGCAGTAACTCTTTCCCAACACGGAGGCCATCCACCATTTTCCGGCAGAGAGCCATGGCCTCAGATTTTGAGGTGCTGACTCTCATCCCAACTGCTTCACACCTGACTTCAAACTGCCCCAGTGCATGCTGGGGGTCACAATGTGATGAAGCCAACAAAGCCACATCATCTGCAAAAAGCAGAAATGCAATTCTGAGGTCCTCAAACCAGACCCCTTCCTCCCCCCTGGCTGCAAAATGGAGCGTGAGATGGATCGCGGTTTGGTGCGGCCATTGTGGTGAAGAGGGAGCTGAGCCAGAAGGCAAAGCTCTCAATTAACTGGTCCATCTACGTCCCAACCCTCACCTATGGTCATGAGCTCTGGGAAGTGACTGAAAGAATGAGGCGGCGGATACAAGCGGCCGAAATGAGTTTCCTCCGTGGGGTGTCTGGGCTCAGCCTTAGAGATAGGGTAAGGAGCTCGGACATCTGGAGGAAGCTTGCATTAGAGCCGCTGCTCCTTTGCATCAAAAGGGGTCAGTTGAGGTGGTTCGGGCATCTGATCAGGATCCTCCTGGGCGCCTCCTGTAAGAGGTGGTTCGGGCACATCCCACTGGTAGGAGGCTCGGGGGCAGACCCAGGACACGCTGGAGGGATTACATATCTAATCTGGCCTGGGAACGCCTTGGGGTCCCCCAGGAGGAGCTGGAAAGTGTTGCTGGGGAGAGGGACGTCTGCGGTGCTTTGCTCAGCCTGCTGCCCGCATGACCTGGCCTAGGATAAGCGGTTGAAAATAGATGAATGAACATATCAAGCCCATATTGGCTCTTCTTTTACATACAGATGTATCAAACATATTTAGCTGAGTGGTACTGAATAAATAGTCTTAGTGACACTTAATTGTGTGACTCCAAACACAGGATCAGTCCACACTGCTTAGGATTAATTATGACCTGTATTTCTGCTCTAGTGTCCACCAATCAAAGGACGTGTCCAGAAGATCCTCCACTGGCGATGGGGTGAACCTCCACCTCCCATCCCTGTCCCGCCGGCTCCTGACGCTCCACCTGATGCCCCCCTGCCGCCACCAATGAAGGGCCGAGCCGAGAGGGAGTTCTTTGTCAAGTTGACCGGGCAGTCGTACTGGCACTGTACCTGGATCACTGAGCTGCAGGTGAGACAGAAAGGATTCAAGTGATGGTCAAATCGAGTCGAGAACTGCTCAGAATTTTGTCCTAAGCCTCATTTTCCTCACCCTCTACTCCTTCTTCCTCCCAGCTGGAGATCTTCCACTCGGTGATGTACAGAAACTACCAGAGGAAGACGGACATGGACGAGCCTCCCAGCCTGGATTACGGGTCGGGCGGAGAGGACGAGAACGGAGTGGGAAAGAGCGAGAAGAGGAGGGCCAAGGACCCCCAGTACGCCATGCTGGAAGACAAGTACTACAGATACGGCATCAAGCCTGAGTGGATGATGATCCACCGCATCATCAACCACAGGTGAGGCTTGTGTGTCAGCACTAGCACACAGTGTCTCGTCTTCTGAAACATTATTTTATTACTTATATAAAGGTCTTTAAAACTAACATGTGAAAGTATTTAATAACTTCATACATGATAAGCGACATGTCTTCAGTTTCTGAGTGTATCGTTGTTGATTTATAATGCAATCCAGGCAAGTGTGATTTATTTACATTTATTAACATCTGCCATTTACTGTTTTTCAGATAGCAGGATTTAGTTTTTGGCCTGTTGTATGAGGTTAAAATAGTCTCATAAGTATTCACAAACACAAAAACCCAATGCACTAGTGGCAGCACTTGGGTTTGTCTTCTTCTTCTGTTTACTTTAAGAGCGTTTGACCTCCATAAATGTTGCATTACCGCCATCTAGTGGAGAGCAAATGGAATTTTGAGCTAACAGTAGCTGCTTAGGTTGTGCTGAGAAATATAAACATTTGAACCAGGGGTGTCCAGCCCGCCAAAGGGTCCAATCCGGCCCACTAGATGACTAGACTAAGAGGTGCCAGGTTTCAGGAGCAAGTTAAACAATATGTTGCCTACTTCATGTAAAATTCTGCGTCAGAGGCTTTTTAACCCTGACCAGAATACAGTTCTCTGATATAACAGGGAGACTTTCTGTGGCCATTTTTAAAGATACTGGACATTGTGCAAAATTTTGTAAAGCAGCAGCTTCAGTTCAAGAGAATCTGTATCAGGAAATCGCCTCACAGCAAGAGGGTTCCTGTTCAGAGCCCTTCTGTGTGGAGTTTGCATGTTCTCCCTGTGTCAGCGTGGGTTTTCTCTGGATGCTCCGGCTTCCTCCCACAGTCCAAAGACATGCAGGTTAATTGGTGACTCTAAATTGGCCTGTAGGTGTGAATGTGAGTGTTCATCCGTTTTGTAAAAGGATGAACGTCTATATAATGTAGTTGTAATTCTTTATTTTCTAGGGAAAATATTGGAGCTGATGGTACTTGCAGGTTATTGTGTGATGGATTTTTTTGTCTGGCCCATCTGAGATCAATTTTGGCTATGTGTGGCCCATAAACTAAAATGAGTTTGACACCCCAATTTAAACTATGTCTGTATGGCCATGCTACACATTGTTAGCTCAGTTCAACTGTTCAGTTCACTTTACTAAAACCATGAGCACCAAAAGATAATTAACTCAGATTTACCGTTATGGTAAACTAGAGACGAAACAAGGTGGTGACTCTCCTTTTCTGAAGTCTGAATATGTGTCCATTCCTCAGTTATTTATATTTCTTTAGTCCATAAGGGTCCACTGATGAAAAGACCTAAAATGTTTGTTTTTTTTTTTTTCATAAAAATGAATCCAAGCTGTAAATAATGTTTATTGTTAACAGGATAAAAAGAAGTGTCAGTATACCGGGTGCTGTAAACTGACAGTCTACTTTGAGTGCATGAGGTTGGACCTAGATGTGCCATCTCTCAAAGCCAGATCAAATGAATGATTCATCATTGATACGTCATTTGTTAGGATAATTTTTATACAAGTAATGTTCACACAGGTTTAAATAAGCAATATGAAAGCATTTCCCATCTTTGTTGAGAAAGAGTTATGTGTGAAAGGAATCAAAAGCTTGTCCCATGAAGATGCCTGTCCCAACGCCGGTTGAGTTCTGTCATTGAAGCAAATGAAAGCCTGGGGTCGGTTGCACAAAGCTCCTTAGGTTAAGATTTTCCTTTAAGTCCTTGTTAAGATTTCCTCAAAACAAAATCAGTTGCACAAAACACCCTTAAGTCTTCTCCTTAAAGTTTCCTTAAAACGTTCACTTAAGTATTTATGGTTTTCTCCTGGTCTTGGTCTTATACATAAGGAATCCCTAGACCGTTAAACAAAAGACCTTAGCAACCAACGCAAGGTTAAAGAAAACCTAAGGTACCTCTGACTCTACCTTAACTTTGAAACCTGAGCAAAGTGGCTTGATTTCTTTCAAAAACGTGGGAAGAAGGCAAAAAGCTACTTAAAAAGTAATGGCCCAAAAAACAGCAAGAAATTAGAAAAAAGAAAAGTTACAGAAAATTACCTTAAAAAATTTGCAAAAAAAGAATGAAAGAAAGAAAAATTAAAAAACAAAAACAAGTAAGGGCATAACCTGAAAAAAGTGCTTAAAATGGTAATACATTTGTAAGATAATTTTAAATACATATTTATGCACATTTTTTCCATAGCTTTTAAAAAATAATTTACAAATCTGCTAACTTCATGCAGTTTGTGCAGTATGGTTTTCTTGTCTTCTTTTCTTCTGCCATTTTTTAACTAACTGTACTAACTGTAAGCCAAGTTTGTGAGACGATAAGACACAAGCATGAGTCCAAGCAAGAAAACAAACAATCTCCATGGAAACTTCTACCACTGTAAAATTTCTTTCAACGCAGTAAATGAGTTAACGGTTTTCCTTAACAAAGGAAACCTTTTAAGGGATTCTGTGCAACTGTATAAGTCCCTCAGTTGAGGATAAATTAAGCCTTATGTGTCATACATAAGGAGGAAACTTTGGTGTTTTGTGCAACCAGTCCCTGGGATATTAGCTGAAGTTTTACAGTTTTGAAATGATGAGTCCCAGAGTCAGATCACTCTGCATTTATTTGTGTGTCTTGAGTTAAGTGACTTCATTTGTGAGACTGTTTTAACACCGCCGTACTGTTGAAGTACAAAATGGTGGTTTACAAAAACCAAATAACGTTCACACAACGTTCAAACACATAACATAAGCACTCACTGTTCTGTGTGTGTCTCCGTGCCAGTGTGGATAAGAAGGGGATGTACCACTACCTGGTGAAATGGAGAGACCTGACTTACGACCAGTGTACCTGGGAGAGAGACGACCTGGACATCCCTGAATTCGCAATTTACAAGGCAAACTACTGGAGACACAGGTAGGACCTGTTGGAAACATATTTCACCCCCACTGACATTATTATGGGAAAAAACAAACCATTTAAGATGTTTTTTTTTTAAACCAGTAGGGTCAAGTGTTTTCAAGAATATCCAAAAGAAATATGCTGATTATGAGACCCAGAATATTGTCATATTTGGAATAATTTGCTGTCCAACAGAGATGCAATAATGAAGGAGGACCCAGACAAACCCAGGAGGATAAGGAGCAAGAACCAGGAGGGTGAAGAGGAGTCTCCTGCTTCACCGGTCACTGATGTGAGTTGACTCTAGTTTCAGTATTTTGTCTTTATAGCTGCGCCCTGTTGGTGTTTTACACCAACTCTCAGTTCCGTCTGACTCTCTGGAGCTTCAGTTGGGTTTAGAAAGACAACTAAAGTGTTTGAAAACGAGGGCATTGCTTTTATTTTTGATATTTAAATTTTAAGTAATGCAACCTATTTATCTTACCTGTTCTCTGATAGGTGATACTATATTCTCTTTATGTGTAAATTTATCCGGTCAGTAGAACATACAGTAAATTTTCAGAAGTTTGTGTAATGGATTGATTTTGTTTTGTCGACCAAAACTAATGTAATTACCCTACACTGATTGCAGCCCATTTTAAAGGGGACCTGCCATGCACATTTTCAGTTTTATACTTGTATTTTGGGTTTCTACAAGAACATGTTTACATGCTTTAATCGTCAAAAACACTTTATTTTTCCTCATACTGTCAGTGCTGGAACAGCTTATTTACCCTGTCTGAGATGCTCTGTTGGCGCCTGTCTCTTTAAGCCCCCCTCGGCCCGTTAACGGAGAATAGCAGCACTTTTTACTGTGGAAAATCAATGATAAAAGCCTCTAAACACAGCGGGACATGTTCCAGCTGGAATATGATTCAAAATCGGGGAGAAATTAACAACATTGAGCAAACAAGATGATGTTTCCCTGATGTTAGCATGTAGCTACATGTAGCAGTGTATTTGCAGCTGGTGAATTACTGTCATGATGTAGAGCGGCGCTTTCTACCCTGAAAAGTCAACAATAAAAGCTTCTAAACACAACTGGACATATTTCAGCAGGATTAAAAATTGGGAAGAAATTAACATGACTGGCAACCAAGATCACCTGGTCGGCTGACATTAGCATGTAGCTACATGTAGCAGTGTGCTTGCAGCCAGAGAATGACTGTGTGACTGTGTATAGCAGCACTTTCTACTGCGAAAAATAACCACTAAAAGCTCTTAACTCAATTGGATCCTGATATTCGGGAGAAATGAACAACATCGGCAATCAAGATCACAGGTTTCCCTGATGTTAGCATGTAGCTACATGTAGCAGAGTGATTCATTTAAACACTTGCTCCTGTCCGGAGCAGATGACCATATAAGTTTAAAATATACTATCAACTGTGTCCCAAACAAAGTTCTCCTCTTTGTTCTCTCCTAGCCTACGATAAAATACGAGGAACAGCCCGACTTTGTGACATCGACAGGTGGGACACTGCACCTGTACCAGCTGGAGGGTCTGAACTGGCTCCGGTTTTCCTGGGCTCAGGGCACAGACACTATCCTGGCAGATGAGATGGGCCTCGGCAAGACCATCCAGACCATCGTCTTCCTCTACTCTCTCTTCAAAGAGGTACTGGAGCCCCCTTTGGTCCCACTGTTGTCTTGTTTCACTGAAAAGACTGCATGAATTGTTCTTCCTCCTCCGTCCCTCAGGGCCACACTAAGGGTCCGTTCCTGGTCAGTGCTCCGCTCTCCACCATCATCAACTGGGAGAGGGAGTTCGAGATGTGGGCGCCCGACTTCTACGTGGTGACATACACGGGAGACAAGGACAGCCGAGCCATCATCAGAGAGAATGAGTTCTCCTTCGACGACACGGCTGTCAAAGGAGGGAAGAAGGCCTTCAAACTGAGGGTGAGGAGGGAAAGAGCCAAAATCTCAGAATTAATTATAAGGATGACAGAAGATAACAAGTAAAACAGACGAGTGTTATCTCGGGCTGGGAGAAAATTAAATACTGTAATTTTATTTTTATCAGTGGAATCGTGAAGTAATTATTTGATCTAATCACGTTATTGTTTTAAATGATTCCTGATAATTCCTTGAAAAGTATAACTCAAAATCTCACATTGATGGGAGCCATAATTAGAAAATTTGCTTTAATCTGATGATGTGTATTGATTTTTAGCCAGAAAGCCCAGCTCTTGTATTTTCATCACCTCCTACAGAAGCCCTGAAGGGACATGGAGAGCAAACATGATTCTTTTGACCTCTTTTCAGTGCATTTGCCTAATTTAAACCTGTTACCGTAAACATTAACGACCATAATGATATTAAAAAAACACATATATTGAAATCTTGAAATAATATAACCTCCTGTCCTCCTTCCTCGTTTGTTTCCCTCAGAGAGAGGCTCCCATCAAATTCCACGTGCTGCTGACCTCCTACGAGTTGGTGACCATCGACCAGACGGCGCTCAAGTCCATCGACTGGGCCTGTCTGGTGGTGGACGAGGCTCACCGCCTCAAGAACAATCAGTCCAAGGTAATTTATTACATTTTTGACAAAAACCCCCAACATTTTTTAAGAATTGTGACCCACGCATGTACTAAGACGGAGATCTTACAGTTGAAAAAAAGCTGGTCAGTAGGGTTGACAGCTTCTTGGCGGTTGGTTGCTATGCTCTTGTGGGACCAAATTCTCATTGGTCACACAGCCGCGTTTTTCATTTATAAGGCGGTGTGTCCACCAATGTTTTTTCCCAGCTGCAAATGCCTGGCGCTTGTCAGGAAACGCCCAGCTGGGAGATCTAGAGCACATTGGAGGCGCAGTGTTTTCTCGGTTGAAACACTTTGGTTGCATCTGGTTGGTATGATACGGAATATCAGTGGAAGTAAAAATGTCGGTACAGTGTTAATTTATGCCCCATTGTTGTTGTTGTTGTTCTGCACTTGTACATTTAGGATGTGACGGTTTGTCTTCGAGGATTTTGTCCCACCCCTCCTCCACTTTGGTTAGACAGATGGGTAGAAAGTGACAGTGACAAGTGCACCGCTTTACCCAAAGTTGAAAATTTTTTCAACTCTCAGCAACTCATTGCTACCAAGATGTCCCACACCTCGTCATGCTGCTTGTGTTTGTAGCATAGTGTAAATATGTGCCGCTCCCATTGCAAAGAATTATCAAAATGTGTTGGCCCCAGGAAAAAAAGCTTTGGTGGAGATACAGTGAAACCAGGCAGAGTGTACTCGGTACACTGTGGCCGGTTTAAATAATCTAGACATAACTTGCAGATTTCTTTCCCCCACTGACCAATCGACTGGTTGAAGAGTAGGGAGAATTGCAGTCAACCTGAGGCCTGTACTACGAAACCAGTTCAACTTACCCAGGATATCTTTTCATTATCCGGTTTGACTAACCCTAACATTGTCTGTCTGGATAACCTGGTCAAAAGAGAACCAGCTTTGTAGGACTGAAAACCCAGAGTGAACCCTGAAGTTACCTCGTTAACTCCAAATCCTGCTTCGTAGCACAGGCCTCTGGAGTCACTGTGGTTGATGACAGCCTTACTCGTCAGCGCTCTCTGGTGGACAAACCATCTAATGGCAACACTCTTTTTGAATTAACTACAATATCTTTGACAGGTTTCGGCTTTTTTTTAATATAGTTCTTCTTACTTTAATTCAACTTAATTTATAGCAAAACAATAAATTCATAGGTCAATGAAAACATTTTGAACAATAGTACACCTGCACCTGCCTTTAGGTCCAATGAGGAAACGTTGAATATTGTTAAAACGTATATAAAAATAACAGCAGATGTATGATGGAGTTTTCTTTTTCTCTGGCAGTTTTTCAGGCGTCTGAACGACTATAAGATCGACCACAAGCTGCTGCTGACGGGAACTCCTCTACAAAACAACCTGGAGGAGCTGTTTCACCTGCTCAACTTCCTCACACCCAACCGCTTCAAGTACGACTTCTGTCTCGCACACACACACACACCAACACACACAGGTATACCTAAAACAGTTATATGCAAAGAATGTTTAAGGGACATCTGGGGCGCTTTGCTTGACCTGCTACCCCTGCAACTTTGTATTTTTTGATACAATACTGTATTTGATTATTTTCGTTTTTAGTGACAGTTAATTGATGGAGGCAGATCATGTGTGTTTTAAGGACCAGTATTATCAGTCCTTCACCCAGTTCCATTTCTCCGTACAGTAACCTTGAAGGCTTCCTGGAAGAGTTTGCTGACATCTCCAAGGAGGATCAGATCAAGAAGCTCCACGACCTGCTGGGGCCTCACATGCTGCGGAGGCTGAAGGCCGATGTCTTCAAGAACATGCCCGCCAAGACCGAGCTGATTGTCAGAGTGGAGCTGAGCCCCATGCAGAAGTACGACACACATCGGAGGGTTCGGGGGGAAATGTGGACATACGCTGGTGATCGACATTTTAACTGATGCCCGTTCCCCTCTAGTTACATCATCAACCATTTAGCCTACATTTTCTTTCTTCTTTAAGACACTGTGAAAATGCGCAGTCGTCTAACTTTTCAAATTCCCAGTATTTAATTATTTACTTTTATTCAGCCTGTATTTAACCAGGTACGTCCCGTTGAGTTCGTCGATAGCACACAAAGGTTACAGCCAAACAACAACACAATAAAAACATAAAAGATGAAGATGTAGAAATATTAGAACTCCTTCGCACAATGACAAGAACCAACCGATTCATTCATCCTTGTACTTATAAGAGCTTTAAAATCAGGCAGAGAGACCACTTCACGTAGTTTAAAATCTTTTTGAAGGTTATCCAAACTAAGTCTTGAGATCTCAGACTGTAGCTACAGTCAGATCTCTTCAATCAAAGTACGAATGTACAAAGGGAGTCTGCCCAGTATGGCTTTATACATGAACAAGTACCAGTGACTGAGCCTATGAAAGGTCAAAGATGGCTGACCAGCCCTGGAATAAAGCGTACAGTTTGTAGTAAATCTCAGTGCACGAAGATAGGCAGTATCTAATGTGCAAACAATGTGCAGATGCACTCATACACAACAGGTCACCATAATCCAGAGCTGGTAAAAACGTAGCAGCAACCAGTCTTCTTCTGGCCTCAAAGGAGAAACAGGACTTGTTTCTGAAATCAAATCTTAACTTCAGCCTTGGCTTTTTAAAAAAGTAACAACCTGAGGTTTTAAATACGGGGAGTCATCACGCCAAATACCGAGATATCTGTAACAAGCGACCACCTGAGCAGTAATCACATCAGGAGTGTTCATAGGCTTCTTCCTGGCATTTGAGAAGTCCGTAACCTTGGTTTTATCAGCATTTAAAACCAACTTTACTTGTGAAAGTTGAATCTGGATAACATTAAAGACAGGCTACAGTTTGGCCTCAGCCTCTGTGATGGAGGAGCCAGCACAATATATCAGTATATCTGGCAACTTATGTTAAAACTTTTATATCAAATTTAGCAAAGTTTGGTTGTGGTTATTTGCATTTTGAAAAGTCTGACAGCTGCTGTGCGAGATAAAAGATTAAAATTCTCACAATATATTAAAACATTTATAAAAATTATTCGATTTAATAGAGTTTAAGAAGCCCCTCACTGAAAATCGAATACATATTTGACATCTAATTTAGTTAATCAATCAAAAATCCTCCATTTCCCGCTGATTAATTAGGTCTAAATTGATTGACAGCAATCTTTACACTTCTGTTTTGCAGCACGAAATTACAAATCTAATGTGTGATATTGAAGTGAGACAATTCCTCAGAAAGTTTTCAGGATGTTTTCATTAAAAATTAAACAATGGAGGGTGGACAGGAGAAAAGGGAAGTTTATCTTGGTCTCTGTGTGTGCGGCGCTGCGGTCATCACGTCCTCATTTGTCTTCACGTTTTTAAATACAGAAAATACTACAAGCTGATTCTGACCAAGAACTTCGAGGCTCTGAACTCGAAAGGCGGAGGAAACCAGGTGTCCCTGCTCAACATCATGATGGACCTAAAGAAGTGCTGCAACCATCCCTACCTCTTCCCCGTCGCCTCCATGGTGAGAGAAACACACACACACACACTCTTATCCTTGACAATAGCCAAAGATAATGCTTTGATAATAAATGCATTTGCTTTGGATTACTCCTGAATTACAGAACAGTGACACCTGGTGGTCATGTCTGGTAGTGCTTTTGTATCATATTTGTATTTTTAAGATGTAGTATACAGTTAAAGCTACAGTTAAGATGCAGACAGGCATTTGCACTTCCTGGCGTGTGTGTGTGTGTGTGTTTGTAGGAAGCCCAAAAAACCCCCAACGGTGCTTACGAGGGGTCGGCCCTGACTAAGGCCTCTGGGAAACTGATGCTGTTGCAGAAGATGCTGAGGAAACTGAAAGAGCAGGGGCACCGAGTGCTGGTCTTCTCACAGGTACACACACGGACACACATGTATACAGTATGCTAAGCACAGGCAAGTACACACACACACCAGATGGACACCTCCCTTCACAGATGTTAAATTACTCCCGAGAGGCCTCCAGAAGGCTCAGAAGCAGATTGATTCCAGCTGCGCGTGGGTAATAGAGTGTAGATGAAAACACACACACAGGTAGGGCTGTAGCAAATATCTTTTTTTTAAAACATTTAAGCCTCTACTGAGATTTTCCAATGATGTGGTCACATTTTTTGACATTATATTTGGGGAAAAAAACAAAAAAAATGTTAAAAATCAACAGAATTTTCAATTAGAATAAAGTGATTCTTTTTGGCCATTGTCTTCATTATGACAGGATTGTGGGTCGTTTAGCTCAGATATTTCTTGACCTCGACAACAAGTCTCCAGTCTTCCAGTCTTTGTCACACATGAGATAGCAACAGAGTTCTCTTAATGCATCCATGGTGAGGAGAGGAGTCGAGCTGCCATAGGAGCAGAGAAGAGGAGCTCTACAGGGGCCAGTATGTACGAGCAGAGAGCGAGTGGGGCAGCAGGCTGGACTTTACAGTGGTGTAAAGTGCCACGAGGCGGCTCGTTCAGGAGCGCTGACACATGTCTAGCTGCAGCCGATGTGGGGTTGTATACTGAAAATAATGGGTTGTTTTTTTTGACATGCTGCGAGTGTGTTTTGACCTCAGTCTTTACTGGGTTTAAACTGAGTGAAAATGCAGCATTCAAATTTTGATTTAGAATTTGAATGTCAGTGTACTGAATGAAGCTTCGAACTCTTCGGTACAGCCCTACACATATGATCAGCTCTCTCTTTCTCTCCTCTGCTTACAGATGACTAAAATGCTGGATTTACTAGAAGATTTCTTGGACCATGAAGGTTACAAGTATGAAAGAATTGATGGAGGCATCACAGGAGCGCTGAGACAAGAGGCCATCGACCGCTTCAATGGTGAGATACTGGATGATGTGCACTCATTACAGCTAAACTTGGTGACTTTTATAATTATAACTTTATGTCCTCTTTGCCAAAACTGCTCCTACATCCACACAGTACACGAGACAAATAGTTTGCCTCCACTTAGTCCTTTAATCTAATGGCATTTGCTAGAATCCTCCATGGCCGTACAAAAACATCCAAACTCAAATATGAATCAAGATTCTGTTACTGCACTGCTTATTGAATTTAAAAAAGAAGGAAAAGTTGTGCAGAAATGGCCTGATATCGAAATCCAAAAATAACAGGACGGTTTAAAGGGATAGTTTTACCTACAGTGGATGGAAGTTGGCACGCCCCCAGTTTAGAGAAGCAGACAGAAGTACTGCCACAGAGGCTAAGCAGTGCTCTGCAGTGGACAGGGGCAGTTTAATCGTGGGTGTCTGCAGGTCCTTAAGAAGCCTTAAAATGTCTTAAATTTAACTTTACGACAGTAAAATCATTAAATAGTCCTAAATTTGAATTTGTGAGGTCTTAACTGCTACAAACATTTTATCTAGTTTCGTTTATACGTTTTTTAAATTATGTTTTGTTAAATTCAGTGCAGCTTTTCTATGTAAAAGTCCACATTTCTAATGTTACAAATCTTTACAAAACTGTAATACTGTCATTTTACTTCATACTTGCATTTACCTGTTGGCAAAATGTCAGATCAACTTAACTCACTCTAGTAACATAAAACATTATTCCTACATTCCTACAAAAATCTGTCCTAAGTTTGGTTAAAAGGTGTCTTGAGCGGGTCTTAAAAAGCATCATAGTTGACTGTCTGATACCTAGACACCCTGTAATCACGCACTATATTTAAAATATATTCACTGCCTTACCTTGTCGTCAGAGAGCGATTTTCAATGGTGAACTGAAGCGCATATCTATGCTCTCTTCAAAGTCACTAGACTCCATTGACAAAAACAGTAATTTTACCTCACAGATAAAGGGAGCTGCTGGTCTACCTTCTGCCTCGATCGGTTGGTTTGTTTGTGTTTTCATGTGACTTTGGTGTTTTAGAGGGTTAGGACAGATTCACCAAAGTCACAAAATAACACAAACAATCTAACTGATCGAGGGAGTGGTAGACCAGCAGCTCCTGCGTTCTGTAAAGTAAAATTACTGTTTTTGTCAGTGGAGTCTGGTGACTTTGAAGAGAGCAATATAACTGATGCAGCTTGTTGCCATCTACTGTAGGTAATACACTGACGATGGATAAGAACCTCATACAACCTCACTTCAGAAACCCTGAACTATCCCTTTAATGTCACTGGCTGTTTGTTTCTCACACACCCTCTCTGTCTCTCTGCTCGCAGCCCCTGGTGCTTGTCAGTTCTGTTTCTTGCTCTCCACCAGAGCGGGAGGTTTGGGCATCAACTTGGCCACGGCAGACACAGTCGTCATCTTCGACTCTGACTGGAACCCTCACAATGACATACAGGTACAGTAGACTGGCAGCTGCAGAGCAAGGTAATGATTCAGTGCTACACATACTCTATGTTTCAGCTTTATCGCTCACTGCGCAGGCGTTCAGTCGAGCCCACCGAATCGGACAGGCCAACAAGGTGATGATCTACCGGTTTGTGACGCGAGCCAGCGTGGAGGAGCGCATCACCCAGGTGGCCAAGAGGAAGATGATGCTGACCCACCTGGTGGTCCGGCCAGGCCTGGGATCCAAAGCTGGTTCTATGACCAAACAGGAACTGGACGACATCCTCAAGTTTGGAACAGAAGAGCTGTTCAAAGATGAAGTAGAAGGTGAGGGGATGGATATTTCGTCAAGGGAAGATTAGTGAAAACATTTAGCTTTAATGTTCGAAGCTGGAGTCGAACATTTGGTCTTATTCTGGTTTTATTGACAACATACATTTGTTTGTTTATTATTTATTTATCTGGAAGAACTGGACATATCACTCCTACTTTTAACTCTAACTTTAATTGGCAGGTATGAAGAATAGTTCAGGGGACAAAGTTGAGGACGAGGGCAGCGTGATCCACTATGATAACGTTGCCATAGAGAGGTTACTGGACCGAAGCCAAGACGCCACAGACGACTCGGACGTCCAGAACATGAATGAGTACCTCAGCTCCTTTAAAGTGGCCCAGTACATGGTCCGAGAGGAGGATAAGGTGAGAGGGAGGAGGTGGAGAGGATGTTACGAATACTATGACAGATGCTTCTTTGATACTGAGCTGAATATTTGGGGATTTTTGACTGTTTGTTGGGGTTGTAATGGAAAGGTTTTTATACCATTTCTGAAATTTTATGGACTGGACGCTGAAAGAGATGGTGCTCCTGGACTGGTGACCTTAAGCCCAGTTTCGGTATGGTACCTTCAGAACCAAAAGTAACCCTTCAGACATGGAACCTAGACCCTAGGTCTGCTTAGCCTTTCCATTGCAAACAGCACTCTTGCATGTGGGCGGGGTTGTTGTCACTCACTGCTCCGTCTAGCACTATATTTCCTCCTTTATCAGTATGAGCCCAGTTTATCGTCCACAGAACGAGGCTGCACGACATTTTTAGAACAAACTAGAACAGGCTGCACTGAGAGTCTCTCTCCATGGGATATTAAACATAGTGGGTTTGTGCATTTAGTCCTTCTCAGGCAAGCTCAGGGGTTTATTGTTGCTGTAGCCCACAGGAACAACGCTCCACGACACTTTTTATTTTCTTAGAGTGAGGATTAGAATATGTCGAAGTTAATATATATTTTTAGAAGCGATTCCAAAATTGTTTCCTGTTTATGTGACCTCATGTTGTGTTAATCATGTCTGCACACTGACTCCAAAACTTCCATCCGTTATTAATGTTTTCAGAACAGTTTGGTAGGTTTTATTTGCATCTGTCAAAAGCCTTCAGTGAGTCGTTCGAACCACGAAGCAATGAAGATAGCTTACTTTAAGTGGGTCAGATAGTAATATTCAGGTGGATGATAGTCAAGGAGGAGGACTGCACACAAGACAGGGAGCAAGCAACAGTGTGGAGACAGAGAGGGAGGAGAGCTCAGCTCCTTCAGGTAGCCACGGTGCCAAATACAAGACTCCTGCAGAGAGTGGCAGCCACCAGGGAGGTAACGTTGAAGCATAAACAAGACTTAAAATAAGAGAGGTTCAGGCATGCAGTTGCACAATTTGAGAGTCGACTCCCTTAAATGTGTGACTGCATGCCTGAGCCTCTCTTATTGCAAGTAACTCCAGAGGATGTCAGTGAAGATCTCAGTCATCCAGGTCATGGTAATCTTAATGCTATATCGTAGGCAACTGGACTTGCTTGGGTTTCTTGAAGACGTTTCGCCTCTCATCCAAGAAGCTTCCTCAACTCAACAGACAGACCATCATTAAACAGAGGAGGTGGCCTCCGACACCATTTATCACCCACCTACAGTCTTGGGATCCTTCCTCAGACACTTAACACCCATTTGCACCTGGAAACTCAGAGCTCTCGTGACCTTAATGACTCGGTAAGGGTTCACATCCACACGGAGTATAAAGCCTGCAACTTCGCACCAGTCATTTAGGACTAAGGAAGCTTCTTGGATGAAACTTCAAAAAACCCAAGCAAGTCCAGTTGCCTATGATATAGACTTACGATAACTCCAGAGGAGAGGTGCAAGGGTGCAAATGTGGCTTTTCATTTTGTCATGTATTGCGAATTTTCGTAACAAATAGAACAATAAAACACATCAGACTCAGTGTGCAAGGTGTAACAAGTTAATTTCAGAGACATTAAATCCGATGATAAAATGACAAATGTCTGCAAGTAATTGTCTCCGATGCTCCAGATCGAGGAGATTGAGCGGGAGATCATCAAACAGGAGGAGAACGTTGATCCGGATTATTGGGAGAAACTGTTGCGGCACCATTACGAGCAGCAACAAGAAGACCTGGCAAGCAAGCTGGGCAAAGGCAAGAGGAACCGCAAGCCTGTCAACTACAACGACGCTGCACAGGAAGACCAAGGTAGGGCCCGGGTTTGGACCTGGTGCTGAGTAAACCCCTGTAAGCTGTTGTATATCAAACTGTGGATTTAACAACAAATCCTCTGTCACATGATCCTATAAATGATTGCTCAAAGTAAGACCGTACTCGTTATTTATTGTCGAGATTTATCTCTTATTTAAGCTTATGATCTTTGTAGAATTAGCAGGACTTTAGATGATGTGTCTTGTGTTTGAGTTACTGCTTGCACAGTGGAGGTGAATGGGCCTGGCCTATTGACAGACCACTATGTGCTGTTTCAGAGTGGCATGCTGACATTTCAGATAACCAGTCCGAGTATTCAGTGGGCTCCGAGGAGGAGGACGAGGACTTTGACGATCGGCCAGAAGGTAAGGAGGAGAAAGAGACATCAACCAGAGCAGCGCTGCTCACCAAACAATGAAAGATGCCTGTTGGAACACACACACACACACACACACACACACTCAGGTCTGTGTTGAATTACAGGTTGAAATTGATTTAGTTGTAACAGTTGCCTGGCAGAGTCGAACATGTTAGATTGCCAAAAATGCAAACAGCCATCCACCTCCTCCCCCCTGAACCTTCAGATAGTTTGAGGAGAACACTCAAAACATCTCTGAAGTTTTGACTCAACACTCACTGTAAATTTCAAGGAATCTGCAAGTCTGCAAAATCCCCCCTCGCCTTACGTCTTGTTTTCCTCTTAGGGACTGTTCGTTATTTATGAGGCCGTAGCAGGTGGTGCAAAACAGGGGAGGCATGTCAAATAATTTTTAAAGCACTAGGGAGGGAATTGTGTTTGTTATTTTGGCTGCAGTGAGGGGCATACATCTTTAAATGGTTGTATTTTGTTTTTCTTTTAAAAACCCTGTGAACTTCAAAACCCTCCAGCAGGTTTGAAAGGCATATGTTCCTCAAAAAAATGCCAAAATTACGCCATTTATCACAGCTAGAAATTTGGAAATTGGAATATTTTGGACGGGTCAGTAGGTTAATTTTTCTGCTCTTCAGTTTTTCTGTGTACCACCCTGGTGGGAGCTAACGTTAGCTAGCGGCTCCGCTCATTTGGCGAATACTGCTTGTAACGCTGTCTGGACTCAACATCTTTGCCTTGAAAACAATGGGCCCACCCTCCTGGTCTCCCCCCAGGTCCTCACAGTCACTCGATTTTGAGCTGCAAACCCCCTTTAGCATTGTTAGCTCAGTTTGTGCCATTAGCAGTGTCAGCACCGCGAGTGGTGCTAACATAGTCAACGTTTAAGGGATTTTGTGGCTCAAGATGAAGTCGCTTACTCACTTGGGCTACCTGGAGAGGGACCACAGGTTGGCCACCATGTACCGCAGCAGCGCCATGGCGTCACTGAGACGGCATACCAGCGGTAATTGCCGAATGATTAGCGCCACTAGCTAGCTCCCACCCAACCCGGCTGGTGCACAGTGCAGAGTGACCAAGGCCTAACGTTAGCTAACCAGCTGAGACTGGGGGGTGGGCAGTGGGCACTATGTTTCCGCATGTTAACACGGCTAGCTGCCTGTCTGTCAGCGAAGCCAATAGAAAATAAAATAAAAAGCAAAATTTACATCACAGCACATTAAAATTTCCCCCTCTCTAATTCGAAAACACTTTGAAATGCGATGCTGAAGCTCCCTAAAGCAATAGAGTGCCGGACTTAAGAAGGTCTCTTGTATTTCACGCTATTTTGTGTTTTTTTTTTTTGTTTGTTTAGCCAAAAATTTAGTGGTCCGATCTATTCCATACAGCTTTAAAAAAGAACTGGGAGAAAAACAGTGGAGAAAATAGTGTGTTTATTTAGCCAGTGAGACAGATTACACATGATTATTGTAGCATATATTACACTCTACTTTAAATTAGGAAAATTTGTCATGACTTTGTAAACATGCCGCGACCTCATTTTTGTCTTTTTTCTTTTGAAATTAATAAAATAAAATAAAATAAAATAAAACAAATTAAATCAAATTGTTTTTAAGTAAAAACTTTTTTTTTTGTTAATTCAGTGGTCAGTTTCCTGTTAATGGGCTATCAAAAAAATAATAAACCAAAACTGACATCCCTATTCTCCAAGTCTCATTTAAAATTGACCAAAAATAAAGATTCTTGCTTGTTGAATTGGCTCCAATACCTACATTTAGTCTGAGTATTAAGAAAATGTGGTTATTTATGGTGAAGGGAAGGTCGTGTATTATCCCCGTCACAGAGGGAGCTTTGGGCAGGGTCACAAAACAAACAACAACAACCACCAAAAAAACAGTGACACTCCAGTCACCCCCCTCCTCTAATAAATAAAGTACAGTCCCTTAACATCCTTTTCTGCTGCCTCGTGTTACCTGCAGGTCGACGACAGTCACGCCGCCAGTTGAGGAATGAGAAGGATAAACCTCTGCCTCCTCTTCTCGCCAGAGTGGGAGGCAACCTTGAGGTTCGTACAGTTCTTTGGATCCAATTCTGCTTCCATTTATTCTATTTTTTTATTGTGATGTTACTGGAATCTGTGGGCTTTGTTTTTAAATTGAACCTAGATATTTTTCTAACAGTCTAACAGTCCTAAATGGCAGCAGGGCTATTACATCTCCAACAACTCCGTACGTTCCAAGCTCATTTATCATAATGATAATGGTGGATGTGATTATAATGGCCCGCATTGTTCAAGAGAGGATTCAACGTTTATTTTAGCGTTATTAGGGAGTCAGAGCTATTCAAAGAAGGCCTTGGAAAGTTTGAAAAATACATGGATGTCTGCAGGAGAATTAAGTTTTCTCATCCTGACATATTCATTTGAAGTTTTCCAGAATAATAACAATGTACCGATACATTTTAGCAGACTGACACTTTTTCCACTGCCCAGATAGTGCCAGCTTCACCCCGAAAAAATATACTGTCATTTCCATAGGTGCTGGGTTTCAACACACGCCAGCGAAAGGCTTTCCTGAATGCAGTGATGCGCTGGGGGATGCCGTCTCAGGACGCTTTCTCCTCTCAGTGGTTGGTCAGAGACCTCAGGGGCAAGACTGAGAAAGAGTTCAAGTAAGGAAAAACTGTGTTTATTGATTTAGATGTAATCTGTCTACAGTTCTGTCGGTCTTTTAATGATATATTTCTCCTCTTCTTCTTCCTCTTCAGAGCTTATGTGTCTCTCTTTATGCGTCACTTGTGCGAGCCGGTGGCTGACGGGGCCGAGACGTTTGCAGACGGTGTACCAAGAGAGGGGCTGTGTCGCCAGCCAGTCCTCACGCGGATCGGCGTCATGTCTCTGGTCAAGAAGAAGGTCAGAATCAGTGCTGTCTTCCTGAGTCCAGACAAATGTGGTCAATGAAGCAAGCTGTGACACTTAAAATGGCAATCCTTAAAGGGACAGTTCACCTCAAAATCATAAATACATATTTTCCCTCTTACCTGTAGTGCTGTTTATCAGTCTAGATTGTTTTGGCGTGAGTTGCAGAGTGTTGGAGATATCAGCCATAGAGATGTCTGCCTTCTCTCTAATATAATGGAACTAGATGGCACTCAGCTTGTGGTGCTCAACGTGACAAAAAAATATATTTAAAAAACTCAACATCAATGTCTCTTTCCAGAAATTATGACCTGGTTACTCAAGATAATCCACAGACCTTGTTGTGAGCGGTTTCACAAAAGGACTATTTTCTTTCAACCAAACTACACCCACCAACTGTAGCACTGCACAGAGGGAAGCGTGCATCCACTGCTAACTCACGTAGCACCACTCTATCTAGCTAACGTTAGAGCTCAGTGGAGGACGCCATCAATGTTTACCTCTGCAGCTGTTGCAAGCTCGAGCCTCTCATGAGTAAAGGCATGCCTCCTTCTGCGCTGTGATATGGTTAGCTGGAGAAGTTCGGTACAAAGACGATCTACCAAAGTACACCCGCCAACGGATGTGAATCTTAACAGCGTCCTCCACAGCTGTGCTGTAACGTTAGCTAGACAACTCACACCAAAACAATCTAGACTGATAAATAGCACTACAGGTTATAGGAAAATATGTATTTCTGATGTTTGGGTGAACTGCAGCCAGCGAAAAATGCTAAAATAGGTTCCTATATTGTTTTGTAGATGCATTTGATGAACGATTGATGTCAGTGTTACCCTCAGTGACAGTTATATTGCATTTCCTGTGATTGCTTTACTGTAAAAGCCATCCCAGTTTGCATCAGCACCAACTTCTGATATCAGAATCAGAAATCAGAATCAGAAATACTCTATTAATAGGTCCAATGTAAAAAAAATACAGAAATATAAGAAGTAAGAATAAGAGTATGAAAAAGAGGTATGGAAATATAAGCAATAAAATAAAATTAAATTAAATTAAATAAATTTAAAATGTACATTAAAATGAAAATAGAAAATAGAATGTGCATTATGCTACAGTGTTTTAACACTTGTATTTAAAATATAGAGATATTAAACAAGAATAGAATAAAGGTAAACATAAGAAATATATATATACAGTTCTGTTCATGATAAAGTTGTGTACTGAAAAAATTGCACAGTTGAATAATTTCACAGAATATTGCCTTGATGATGTTTGGAGAGTGTAAATCAACATTAAAACAAACAATGAAAAACACTAACAAAGGATTACACACGTGTCATTTCGTATGAATTTGTCATGTTTAGGTAGGCAATTAGAATCCACTGTAGCAATGGCAGACTCCGCCACTAACAATGAGCACTGATGTACAGTAGAGCTACAACAACAACTATTTTCATTATCAATGAATCAGACAATTATTTGATAGATTAATGGATCAATAATTTGTTCTATAAAATGTTAGAAAATAGTGAAAAATGTCCATCCTAGTGTCTTTAAAGTTCAAGGTGATGTCTTTAGATGTCTTGTTTGTCGGTCCAGCATCCAAAGATGTTCAGTTTAATATCATATAAAACAGAGAAAAGCAAGACGTCTTCATATTTTTTAGGCTAAAAACAGCATTTTTGACATTTTTACCTGAAAAATTACTTTAACAATAAATTGATTAACACAATATTTGGCTTTTTTTTTTTTTGACAATCGACTAATCGGTTAATTAACTAGTTGCTGCAGCTCTGAGTGTCAGAATTTACATTATTACAAGTATTAAGTGTAGATATTTTGCAGTCAATATAGACAGATGCAGATATTGCAAACAAGTGTTGTTTGACTGTCCACAGTTTTGGTATGTGTGGTCTACTGGGAGCAGCGATGGTTGTAGAGTCTGACAGCAGCAGGAAGGAAGGACCTGTGGTATCTCTACTTTACACACAGCGGGTGAAGCAGCCTGTTACTGAACGAGCTGCCCAGTGCTGTCAGAGTGTCCTGCATGGGGTGGGACATGTTGTGCATGAGGGATGACAGCTTGACTATCATTCTCCTTTCTCGCATCACCTCCACTGGGTCGAGGGAGCATCCCAGGACAGAGCTGGCCCTCTTAATCAGTGTGTTAAGTCTCTTCTGTCAGCTGTTGATCAAGATGTCAATATGTTGCTGCCCCAGCAAACCACTCCATAGAAGATGGCTGATGCCACCACGGTCATAGCAAGTCTTCAAGAGTGTCCCCTGTCCTGCAGAGGACCTGTGTCTCAGGTTCTCTATACCAGTTCTCTGTATTCCTTGTCATCCTTGCCTGTGATGAGGCCGACAATTGTGGAATCGTCAGAGAACTTATGTAGATGGCAGTTGGCTGTGTGGTGTGTGAAGTATAGTTCAGTCAGGAACACTTAATTAAAAGAAAACTTTATTTAAATTTGCAGTATTATATTTGGCGGTGTGTTCTGGGGCCTCTCTGCCTTTTCTCGGGCTTACGCAGAAAGCCACTTCCAGGCATCTACGTGGAAAGCCATAAGGCGGAGAGAGCCCACCTGTCTGCCCTTCCACGTGCAAATAAAGAGGCAAACCTCCCTGCCCTTCGTTGTGCCTACATGAAAAGCCGTAAGGCAGAGAGAGCACACCTGTCTGCCCTTCCTCGTGCAAATGAGGAAAGCCTGAGGCAAAGAGAGCACACCTCCCTGCCCTTTCATGTGCCTACATGGAAAGCCTAAGGCAGGGGGAGTAGCAGCAAAGACCCCCCGGGAACAGAACAGAGCAGCATCAATGACAAACAGAAATGACATTAAGAAGTCAGACACAGCATGAAAAGGAGGAGCTGGGGTGGAGGTGGGTTGCAAAGCAGCTTGCAGAGGAAGCAGCAACAGTAGGCAGCCCAGAGCAGTTTAAATAGGGCGCCCTGAATGAGATTCACCAGTTGGTTGCATAGAAAGGAATCATGTGATCTATCAGCTGACTCCCCTCCATCAATCAGCTGCTCCATCAGTTGATTGGCTGTTTGAGATCAGCTGATGTAGCTGGGATGTGAGCTGAGTTTGACATCGTGTCATGCCTGAACTGATGCTATGCTCAACATCGGCAACTTACATATGAGGAGATTTAAAGCTCAGACTTAGCATAGTCCAGGAATGGACGCCGTTTTATCTTAAAGTCGTAGACAAAGCCGTGAAGTATTAAGTCGAGTTTCTTTAGTTTAAAGTGCTATTTAACATCTCTTAACCATAAAACAGGTGTTTCAGTTTAGGAGAATTATCCTCGGTGCTCAAAACATTATAAAGGTTGCAATCTTGTAATAAGCTCCTGTAAGAGGACTCTTCTCTGGTTCCATCACCCGCCCAAACACATCTGATAAAGCTTGGAAAATAGACTTCCAGTAGTTAGATAATTTTAGACGGAGCCAGAGTATGTGTGCCAGGACAGCAGGGAGCTGCCTTTAATTCAGCAAACTACAAAGACAATATGGTCCTCAGGTCGTAAATTAAATGTCAGAGCTCTTCTTCAAGTGAAGAAATCAGCCATGACATCTTGAAAGATGTTCCGATTACCCTACACCTTCTCTGTGCCAGTTTACTTGAATTTATCGAAACATCTTCGCTCCAGCTTTCAGTCCAACTTGTCGAAACCTGCTGACATCCTGATCTGCTATCTCTGCCAGGGGGAATGTATGATATACTGCCAGGCGAGCAGGGCATGTGGGTGGTGAGTTTAAAGAAGGTGGTATTAGGTAAAGTGAGCGTGTGCCAAGCTTTTTCATTTTGCTGAGTGTTGTGTATCCAGATCCAGGAGTTCGAGCACATCAACGGGAGATGGAGTCTTCCAGAGCTCAAGCCCGAGGTCATCGTAGACAAGTCCTCCTCCAGGGCCTCCTCTCCTGCCGTGAAGACCGCCACGCCCACCCCCGAGGCCAGCTATAATAACACACCTTGCACCTCAAAGCCAGGTAACCGAATGATGACATTTACCAGCAGGGGGCACTCTGTGTAAAGGGCACCAGATACAGCTGAATCTGAGCTACAGTAACACGTGTGTGTGTTTTATGTGTTTATGTGCAGCGACCCCTGCTCCAGCAGACAAGCTGGAAAAGAACGGGAAGGAGGAGGACAGGGAGGAAGGCAGCGAGGCACCGTCTGACAAAGAGAAGGTGAAGGAGAAAGAAAAGGATGAGGGGAAAGAGGTGGACAGCAACAAGACTGCAGACCCTGAAGAGGTGGGACTCTGTCAGCTTAAACATCCACACGCTGTGGTGTTCAGAGGACAACTACAGTTTATACCCCCCCCAACATTAGAACATAAGGCATTATATAAAAACAGAAAATTGTTATTTAAGTAGTGATCATAATAATAACCGTAAAAAAATAATAAACATAATAAACCAATAATAATAATAATAATAGTAATGATAATAATAATAATAATGATGAGGTAAAACAAAAAATAAATAATATAATGTATAAATAAATAATAAAAATAATTACAATGATAATAATAAAGAACTATAAATTAACTAATAATTATTATAATTACTACTAATAATTTTACGTTACAATATATGGAATTATATGAAAACATAAAATAGTTATTTAAGTAGTTATCTTGATAATAACTGTAAAAAATAAATCTAATAATAATAATAATAATACAGTAAAACAAAAATTAATTTTAGAATTTATAAATAAATAATTAATAAAAGTAACAATTACAATAATAAGTAATTATTAATTACAAATAATTTAACGTTACAACATATGGCATTATATAATAAGAGAAAATAGTTATTTCAGTAGTAATCATAATGATAACTGTAAAAAACATACACAAAATAAACAATAATAATCATACAGTAAAACAAAAAATAAATTAAATAATTTATAAATAAGAAATAATAATAATAACAATTAAAAAAAAAAATAATTATTAATTACAAATAATTTAACCTTAGAATATATATGGCATATATATTAAAAGAGAGAATAGTTATTTAAGTAGTAATCATAATAATCATTGAAAAATAACATAGATTAAATAATAAATAATAATAATAATAGTTACAATAATAAATGACTATTAATCACAAATCATTTAATTTAAGCACACATTTAGGACAGGGTACAAAAATTAGTTTTTACATTTTCAAAGCATCTTTGCAAATGACAGGGGGCCAGTTCATAAACAAACTTTAATAATATTTATAAGTATATATTATAAATGAAGTGCTTATTTTCAGCCTTTTGAGGTTTGATGTCCTCACTCATCTTTACAAGAGGCTAATCCATTAGCAGCAGCCTCATGCAGGTCAGGTGAACACAGGAGTGTTTCTAGGTTTTGAGGACATTCGGGGCCTGGACCTCTGTCGGCGGGTTTCAGGCATAACAACCTCTATTTTGCTTTTTTTATGCACTTTGGCACCTGGTTTATATTAAAATCCCAGTGTGAATCAATTTATTTTTATTGTAAATTAAAAAATAGTTGGTGGGCTACTGGGCACTGTACCATGGGCCAGATTTGGCCTGGGGTTGTAAGTTGAGTATCACTGCCATATACTTAACTTTCAACAGTTTTCCTAAGCATGCCATCCCTTTTTTTGTGTTTTTTTTTTTTTTCGTCTTTCCAGTCAGCCATTGGTTTCTGCTCACGTTCATACAGCTTGAAAATTAAAATTTACATTGTTATTGCGTAGTAAAATGCAGACCTCAAATAACCCATGCTCTCAGTGGAATTATAGTGGCATTTTCATTGCCTGTAAAAGAAGAGAAACAAACCAGCATGATCTGGAAAATGGTCATTAAAATGTAAATGTATGAAATTAATCACAAAAATGCTGCAATATAAGAAGATACTGGTGTGGTCTTTTTAAGAAACTACAAAAAGAATATGCTGTTAACTTAATGAACTACATGGGCTTTATCTTACGCCATCTTCAGACCGACACAGTTGTCATTTTCATGGCCAGTGACCACATTGTTTAATAAGAATATGCACTTGCACCCATCTCTGCGTCCATGGGCATGTGGGTCTTATAATGAGGTGTGGTGAGGTGCATTGTTCGAGGCATCAGAAAGAGATTGAGCCATCGACCAACAGAAATCTAATCTAAAGTCAGTGGCGCAGGATTTTCCTGCTGTTAATATTGTCATATAGATGTGTTCAAGGCCGGACTATAATGAATCATGTGAAGTTTGGTGGCGATGGGACCATTTACTCCAAAGTTACAGCAATTTCCTGTTCCATGGCGAGACATCTAAATTCAATGCTCTGCAGCGGGCGTTCCCTTTAACGTGAGGTTGATCTTGTAATAACTTTTGATCACAAACTAGTCAAGCTCGCACAAACCAAATTTGAAGGCAATCCGATGAAATCTGTAGGAGGAGTTTGTTAAAATACAACATGTGGGAAACGCCAAAAATGACCGTGGAATTCAAAATGGCTGAGTTCCTATGTAAAAGGGCGCCTTATTCAGATAGTAGGATGCGCCCTCATAGGCAGGTGCACAACATACATACACTCTGCTTGGTACACACACAGGGATGCGCTGATGTGTTGAGGGTGGATGAAGTAATACAACATAAATAAGGAAAATATTACTTCATTCTGTAAAATGTGAACATAGCAGAGATCAGAGCAGAGCTGCTGTCTGACTCCACATTAAGAGAGATGCTGTGCGCATTTAGACATGAGGAGCAGCGTAACTTCACTGATTATTTCAAAAGCTAAAAGTTTAGTTCTGTTTCCTCTGTCAGATTAATAACTACAGTTTTTAGTTTTGGAATGGTAGACGATGCTCTGATTGGTTGAATTCATGTACTGCCTAAAACACAACACTGGAGTTGGACACGCCCTGTATGCACTTCTACCATGCACTTTAGACCACGCTCTATAGATCGTTTATATAGGGCACAATAAATGGCGGAATAATAATTAAATTCAGTATTTTCAGTTCTGTAAATGCTTATTAAAATTTGACATTTGGATGTTTTCCCACACAACAACAGCCTAGACCAACTCAGCGAGTGACGGCACATTGTGTTACTTTCCGCAGCTTTCCTCTTCCACAAAAGACACATCACAGAGTTCGTCCCCTAGTCAAAAGACCGAAGGCAAAGAGGACCCCGACCTGAAAGAGGAGGAGAAGAAGGAAACAACTGACGCTCCAGCTGCCACAACAGAAGAGAAAAAAGTACAAGAGGAGAGTAAAGAAGAGACAAAACAAGAAACTGAGGTCAAAGAGGAGAAAACAGGTAAAAACAAAAACACAGAAACCTGATATGTTGGTTTGATGAAATCTGACACCCACAAACACATACAGCAGGATTGTTTGGAGCAAAGCAACAATTCCTTGCTTTTGTTTTTTCCCGCAAAAGGAGACAAGGTGGCAGAGGAGAAGGAGAAAGACAAAGAAAAGCGGGAAGAGACACAAACAGCAGCTGAGACGACAGATGCGAAGGAGAAAACCGAGGTGTCTGACGTGAAGAAAGGTACGCCTCACTCTCTGTGACAGTCTGCTGCCATAAATACATAAGCACATTTTTGCTAAATATCTTCTTTCTCTGTAACAGAGGAAGTCAAAGGTGAAAAGGATGCTGGGAAAGAGATCAGAGCAGTGAAGGAGGACCCGCCCAAGGGTAACGGGAGGCCTCCCATTGAGCGACCTCGCTTTATGTTCAACATTGCAGATGGCGGCTTCACTGGTCAGTACTGATTTACAGGCTGTAGTTGTGGAATAGATTCAAGTTTACATACAGTAATGCATTTAAGGATTCTATGTAGGGCACTAAGGTAACTTTCCCCAATTTCACTGGACTTAGATCATCTTTCTCAACAACTTAAACCATCTATGTTGACTAGTTTAACATTTGTTCTGAGCTTTATGGAGCAACTTGTTCTGAAAAAAACAATGAAAAATATCATTTTCTTGCCAAACAATTGTCAAGAATTCGTTCATCTGAAAGAAATGGACCCCAAAACATTACTTTTCTTGTCTTGGATACTTCGATATTTTTACCACCAACTTTTACACGTCAGAACTTTTGAGTTTTCTAAGTCAGAAGCTGGTAATTATGGATGTGACATGGCAATGTGACGTAACATTGATTACACCTGAGAAGCGTGTTTCGTTTTAATGTTCGTTCCTCATTTTGCTGCTTGTTTTCATCTGCTAGCTCTTATCTAGCGCTGTTATCGACAGAGTGTAAGATCAGGTCAGTTGTTGCTAAAACAGAGACATGTCACAAACAGAGTTGATTTCCTTCTGATTTATCTGTTTATAAAAAATGCCATTTCAGTGTCAGAATGTTTAGAAGGGTTGGGCCTTGTGAAAAATAGGCCCAGTATTTACTTCAGTGACTGTGGTGTGAAGGAAACGGGTGCAATCTGTACTCACATTCACTTTTACTATTGAAATGAACAGACTCAGGACTTCCTCTAGTCTCCTAAAGAGGCGGGGCAGTCACGAAACCCACGTGACACAGATACAGGAAATGAATTTAAAGTGGGCCGCCTCAGTTTATCAGTGGTCTCTGTCATACACTGAATCCAGATGTCCGCACTTTACCGCACTTGCAGACTTGCGAACTTTGCGGGCGCGTTACTGGAAAGTTCGGAAATGCTGAGGGCTGTCCAAATCCACAATTCAAGGTCCTCAAGCGGACTTTGTACAGACTTCCAGAGAGTTCACTTGGGGTGCTAAGGCTGCTAAGGTCAGCAGACAAATAGTTATTGATAGTAAGGTCTATTCAAATGTTACTTGAATTGTGTGGGTCAGAAATAATGTGTACCACAACATAATACAGAAATATGTATAAGTATAGGCTGTAGAGGGACTGAAAATTAATTAACTATGGCAGCCTATCAGGCAGTGTAGAGTAATAGGCCAAAAAAATTGGCCGAAAAACAACAAAAGAAGGTCTTCTAATGTCAGTAATGCCCAGTTTATTGAGTCATAGTCCTGTCCTTGTTTACAGACATTTGTTTTTGAACGCATTATGCCTATTAAATAGAGATGTGTCAATATGTTTTTGTTCAGTCACAAAAAAGGCTATACAGATGAGTAAGCACTATTCATCAACTTATATGACGTGTATATGAATATGACAGCAGCCATAGTGGAACATTTCCTTGGCAACGAGCAGTCTCGAGGGTTGTCTATCAGCCACTTGCCCTCGCAGACTTTACGTGATGACAGTGAACTCGTCACAGTGCGTACAACTGAAGTCCGCGAGGTCTCAGTCTGCGAGTCCAGAGGGTGGACATTTGGATTCAGCTCTCGTTCTTCAACCGCTGTTTCTTCCAACACAAGAGGAACGGTGAATGACGTTAGTGTACTGTTGATCGGTTGAACACGAGTCAATGCTGCACTGGAAAATGCCGTTTCTAAAAAACTTGTTAGCCGTGTAAACAACAGGCAACACAAACAAAGCTTGTAACAAATAAAAAATGAAAGAAAACATGGAGGAAAGGACCTAGAGTGAAGTCCAACCGTCTGTTCCAATACCCATACTTTCTGTACTTACCGTACCCACTTTGGATACATAGGGCGTTCACATTACGATTGCGGCGAAAAGACCCAGATGTGTACTCATAACGGCCAAAATTGAGAGTGTGGAACATTGTACACTTTTCGTACTCAACGGCCGCCATCTTAGCTACGTAGCGGAAGAGGCGGGACCACTTACAGGTCAGTGGGCGGAACCACTGACCTGCCGTCTGTTCCAGTTTGTTGGTGGGTGACGTCACTGACGAGTCACAGCCGTAGTCGTGATCGTAACATCCGGTAAGTGCGCCATAGAGTAATGAATCGGAACAGCACTTACTCGCTGAAATATGTGCACTCTGTAAGTGCGGACAGCTGTACTGTGTGTAAGTGTACTCATGGCAGTATAGATTTCGGAACATAGCGCAAGCTTTACTGAGTATATGCAAAGGGTGAAATACAACTCAATTTTGACTTGTCGCAGCAGAACGGGCTGCAATATTCCTATTTGTGATGTAAAAGCAAACTGAAAAAAGCCCCTGAAGGTATGTAGCTCTTGGGGGAGCTCCCCACTGGGCAGTTCCTCTCTGGGAGCCCCAAGGACTGTTTGGTCCGAAAGCATCTAATGTCAGGCTTTGGAGAATGAGATAGCAGTGTGCTCGAGGACCGTCTTCATCATAAGATACTCAAGAAAAATGTCAGCTAATGTCTAAGGTCAGCTTCTAAAGATTCTAGCTGCAAGATCTGAATAGTGCGACTATAACTTGTACTTCAATTTTCAAAGCAAGAACTGCATCCTTATTCATTAGATATACAAAGAAGTCTTTGCATTGCTCAAAACATAAATGTAATATAGCTTAGACAGTTGTTTTCTTTAATATAAATCCTGTAGAATCCCTGAAAGATGAGGAGAGAAAGGTGAAAAGGTGAAAATAACTTATTAACTTGTCTAAACAAGTGACTAAGCAGTCTAAACAACATAAAACCCACCACTAAAACAAAAAACATTCCCCTTGCTTTCCAGAGCTTCAGTGCCAAAGCCAAAAATGATCCCCACCTTGATCACAAACCCAGAAAAGCTCTTTGTGCCGTGGAAACACCTGCAGCCAGGTTTTCAGCTAGCTAAGCACTTTGAGACCAGCCTCATTTTAAAGCTTGTGTTGGCTTCACCCCACAGAGCTGCACACTCTCTGGCAGAACGAGGAGCGCGCTGCCATCTCCTCGGGGAAGATGAACGAGATCTGGCACCGTCGACACGACTTCTGGCTGCTGGCGGGAATCGTGATGTATCCTTGACGGCAGTTGCCCGAGCGATGACCCCGGTGTGTTTATTTTTCTATAAGCCGGCAGAAGCCCAGCGTAATAAGTCAACAAGCCAGCCAGAGCTTAGTAAACACCAAACTGTGTCTGCTGGAAGCCAATGTAGTGGGTCATTTAGTTCATGTTGTTCCCTCTATTATGGTGATTAAGGCCGTGCAGCAGTCACATAAAACTGTTTTCATTACTCTGCGAGATAATCAAGAGGCCTGCTTACACTGAAATTAAAGGGGAGGAACTATTTGTTTCAGAAGCTGCCTGAAATTTTGAGCTAAAATAACTGTAATTTTGTATTTTATGAAGACGGAAAATGAATCACCCACAAAAATCAATATGCAGCTTAAAGGAGGAGCTCAACACTTTGGGCTTTTTTGCTTTCTTAGTAAAGGTCAGATCGATACGACTCTCATGTCTGTTGCTTAATTTAGTATAAAGGCTGGAGGCAGGGGTAAACGGTAAGCTTGGCTCTTAGAGTTTTGATTCTCTGCCAGAACCCAGCTGGGTCTGACCCGCCCTGCTGGATTTGAGATGGGCTTTATTTAGTTTTTCTTAATTCCTGCAGGCTTGATTTATGTGTTTATTTTGTTATTTATTCTAATGTAGACCTTACAGCCTGCGTAATATCATGATGAATGAATGAGCTGTGTTGCCATCAACCTGTCCCAGATACTGCCGCCCATTAATGAGGAGAAATGTTATACAGTCTCTGTTTAATATATATGGCATAAAATGGTTTTTGGGGCGAGAACATTTGGTAGGAGGAGGCCCATGAAGGGGGCGGCACAGTGGTGCAGTGGTTTGCATTGTCGCCTCACAGCAAGGGGTTCAAACCTAGCGTGGGGGAGCCCCTCTTTGTGGTGTCTGCTCGTTCTCCCCATGTCAGCATGGGTTTTGTCCGGGTGCTCCGGTTTCCTCCCACAGCCCAAAGACATGCAGGTTAATTGATTCATTCATTTTCCATAACAGCTTATCCTGTTAGGGGGTCATGGGGGGGCTGGAGTCTATCCCAGCTGACACTGGGCGAGAGGCAGGGTTCACCCTGGACAGGTCACCAGACTATCACAGGGCTGACACATAGAGACAGACAACCATTCACACTCACATTCACACCTACGGACAATTTAGAGTCACCAGTTAACCTGCATGTCTTTGGACTGTGGGAGGAAACTGGAGCACCCGGAGAAAACCCATGTGTACACGGGGAGAACATGCAAAGTCAGCACCCCCCACCCTGGGTTTGAAGCATTGTAGAGATCGCGAATACCAGCAGCCGAAATGAGTTTCCTCAGAAGTGTGACTGGGCTCAGTCTTAGAGATAGGGTGAGGAAGTCGGACATCCGGAGGGAGCTCGGAGTAGAGCCGCTGCTCCTTCACATTGCAAGGGGTCAGTTGAGGTGGTTCGGGCACTGATCAGGATCCTCCTGGGCGCCTCCCTGCTCTTTATGCTAGTCTTTATGCTAATAGCTAATTGTCTCCTGGCGCTAGCTCTAGCTCACAGACTTGATAGCATCTTTGCTAACTCTCGGTAAGAAAGCAAATAAACATATAGCCACATATATATATAAACTTATAGCCAAAATGTTGAGCTCTTGCCTGGTTCATACCTTTTTCTTAAAAAAAAAAACAATAAAAGAAAAAAAACCCTCCTCATTAAGCTTCACTGAGACATCACTTGTATGATGCTAGGTGGGGTAATGGCCCGAATGATGCTGCCTCACACTGTCTCTTACTCAAAGTGTTAAGTGACCCTTGACCCCTGTGCCAGTCACGGCTACGCCCGGTGGCAGGATATCCAGAATGACCCCCAGTTCGCCATTGTCAATGAGCCTTTCAAATCGCAGGCGAATAAAGGCAACTTCCTGGAGATGAAGAACAAGTTCCTGGCTCGACGCTTTAAGGTAAGACGAGACGTAGCTTCACCTCGACTGATAGTTGTGGAGACACAATAGATCTGTGTGCCATTTTTTATTTTGTTTTTTTTTGTACCAGTTTTCTCTTCAAATGTTAATCTGTTAAATAAAGTTATTTAACAAAAGGCGCCAAAGTTGTACATCATTTAAAACAAGAAATAAAATAGTGGTATTCTTAAATTGGCAAAAGTTTGATGTATATCAGAAGATAACGACTATGACCAGCCAAAACCAAATTTCAGGATGTTACAGAGACACATTTCGGTGCCAGCCCTACTTCCATGCAAGCAGTCTATTTTAGTAACATTTCGCAGTGTCTTGAATCACCTGACTCGTTTGATGGTCGGATGACATATGCCCCTAGACCCACATATTGGCTGGATGGTATTGCTGACCGCTGCATTTCTGGAACAGCTCTCATCCTGTTTTTGAGCGGCTCGCATGTTTCAGATCCTGCCTTCAACATCCTCATTTACTGTATCACTGTCTCTTTCACATTTCTCGTTATCTCGCTTGCTAAATTATTGGAGTTTTGGAGGGTTTTTCTTGTAAATCTTTGCAAGACAGCCCAAAATAAAACTCTTTCGCATCAATTTTCCCTCAGTGTATTTTTAGCTGTTGACACACTGACAACAAATAACCACACTTTCTTTTTCCTTTTTTTGTGGAACACACTCCCACAACTGAATCACTGTATGAGTCTTGATTTTCTTTGAAATGCTTGCATTACTGTTGCTATACCAACCGAGAAAGATGCAAACTAGATAACAGTATGACGCAGACATTAAGACATTAAAAACTACACAACAGTGGTGCAAAAAAAAAAAGATAACAACATGCAAAATATAAAGACTAGTTAACAGTAAGGTGCAAAAAAAATAAAAACTAGGTAACTGTAAGGTGCAAAAAATGAAAACTAGCTAACAGTTTGGTGCAAAACATTAAAATCTAGATAACAGTAAGCTGCAAAGAAGACAAACTAGACAACAAGTAAAGTGCAAAAAATTTAAGTTAGATAACAGTAAGGCACAAAATATAAAAACTAGATAACAGTTAAGTGAAAATAAAAGAAAACTCGATGACAGCAGGGTGCAAAAACTTAAAAAAAGATAACAGTAAGGTAGATAACTGTATGGTGCAGAATGTTAAGGTGCAAAACATTAAAAACTAGATAACAGTAAGGTGCAAAACATTTAAATTAGATAACTGTTAGGTGCAAAAGATAAAGATTAGCTAACAGTAAAGTGCAAAAAATAAGACTTGATAACAGTTTGGTGCAAAACGTTAAAATCTAGACAACAGTAAGGTGCAAAAAATAAAAACCAGATAACAGTTAGGTGCAAAAAATGAAAACTAGATAACGGAAAGGTGCAAAATATAAAAACTTAACAACATTTAAGTGCAAAAAATACAAACTCAATGACAGCAAGGTGCAAAAACTTAAAAAAGATAACAGCAAGGTACATAATTGTATGGTGCAGAACGTTAAGGAGCAAAACATTAAAAAACTAGATAACAGTAAGCTGCAAAGAATATAAACTAGGTGACAGTAAGGTGCGAAAAGGTGCAAAATATAAAGACTAGATAACAGCACGGTGCAAAATATGAAAACTACATAACAGTAAGGTGCAAAAAATATAGACTAGATAATAGAATGGTGCAAAAGAATGAAGCTAGATAACAGTAAGGAGCAGAAATGTAAATTTGGTAAAAGTAAGGTAAAAAAAAAGAAAAGCCAGATAACAGTAAGGTGCAAAAAAAATACAATGTGCATAACAGTAAGCTGCGAAAAATACAAGCTAGAAAACAGTAAGGTGCAAAATATGAAAACTAGGTAAGAGTAATAAAATACAGATCTTGATGACAGTAAGTTGCAAAGAGTATGAAGAAGATAGCAGTAAGGTGCAAAAAAATTTAATTAGGTACCAGTAAGGTGCAAAAACTTAAATTAAATAACCATACAACAAAAGACAAGTGAATGATCGTGGTTCAGTGACATCAGTATTTGACCCCTTTGTCCTCCAGCTGTTGGAGCAGGCGCTGGTGATAGAGGAGCAGCTGCGACGGGCGGCCTACCTGAACATGACCCAGGACCCCAGCCACCCGGCCATGGCGCTCAATGCGCGCTTTACAGAGGTGGAGTGCCTCGCAGAGTCACACCAGCACCTCAGCAAGGAGTCGCTGGCGGGCAACAAGCCAGCCAACGCTGTCCTGCACAAAGGTCAGAGAAGATGGGATGATGCCAGTAATTAGGGTGAAAAATCTCTCTCTCTGTTTTTATCTGTCTGTTCAGTTCATATAAAAACAAACATTTAAGCTGAGACAGGCAGGCAGTTTAGACAAAGTGCAAGAGATTGGCAAACAGATAATGGCAGGCGCACAATAAAAGAGAGATACACATCAACACATGTTGTGCAATCCGTCTTCCTTCCTGCTGAGCCCATATCACTTCTGCCTGAAGCTGACTTTAATAAAGCCGAGCAGATAAGCTTACACGCTGTTAAACGATAGCTCCAAACATTTCCTCACTGGCAAGTCTGTCCATGTTTATATTGTTCTGTCGAAAGGATAACATGCTCGGTACACTACTGTTCTGTCTTGTGTTTCAGCACGTAATGGTGCCTGAACTTAATGAATTCTCATAAACATACTTATCGTGTTGCAAAGCGACTCTGCTGCTCTCTAATCAGTGATTAACTCCATGAGGGGATACGATGACAGAGTCATGAGATAATGAAGGATGGGAACGGAAATCTCTTGTAAAAATAGAGTGAGAAATGTGCTTTTTTGGAAATAAAAATACCCCAAACGTTGTTCAGATGAGACTATTAAACAGAACATACCGTGTTCAGACGCCATAAATGATAATAGTAATAATAATAACATTCAAGGAACTAATAAGACATTTTTAACCTCTCCTGCTCCACCCCTCCCTACCATAGATCCATTTTTGTCTAATTTGGGGGACAGGGGATCTTTAGGGGGAGATAGCAGGTCAGCAGTATACGCCACATAGAAGTGGTGAACATCATCTGAAAGCTGGGAACATGGAGATTAATTTGAGATGCAGCTCACCACTGTGTGTCAACATTTCCTACTCATAAATATGCTATGAACATGGTGTTTTGGTTAGGCGCCTATTCAGACTTTGAGCATGGGAGCAGCCATGATATACTTCCATCATAATGCTCTACGCCCCTTTACACAAACCCTCAGTTATGTCTCTTAAGTTATTGCATCAGTTTTTAGGTTGATAACATTTGTAACACAGATTTGTGCTAAATTTAAACATTTTTACTCTCAAGATTTCATACAAAAATGGTCAAAAATCTCTACAAGATACCAGATTTAGGCCCCGATCACACAGAAAGCAGTGCCACTGGTAAAAAAAACACTTACTGTGCCTTTTTATTGCTGCCAGGCAACCACCCCATGACATGTCCTTACTCTAACCTTCCCCTGTAATCAATCTATCATTTATTTATTTTAGTTATTTGACAGTAATTAGTATCTAGTTCCTAAAATGTTGAGGCAGAGGGTACTTGCTGTAGCTCTGGTTGAGGGTGAGAGGCCGTCAGTAAATAGTTTGTTGGGCACAGATAAACAGAGATCTGTGTGGACCCTAAAAAAGAGGGTGGATCATGGGGAGCACCACCAGGTGGTCCAGGAGCTTCTCCTCCACGCCAGTTGGTCCAGGAGCTTCTCCTCAATAATTGTCATTTCCAGGCATATTTTAAGATTACTCGGGTGGAGTTTGATAACCTGCTGTCTATCCTCGGGCCGTAAAGCTCTGGGTATCCAGCAACCGCTACCACCAGTTTCTCCTCCATTGTTTACCAACTGCAAACTTGTTGTTGTGACCACCACAGAAGGCCCGATTAGACAATGGGAAAAAAGATGATGTGGGGCGCTTTTCCCCTCTGAGTTAAAGTTTTCTCAACTCAAGTTCAGAGTGCTCCGACCAAAGCACCAGGCCCTTAGAGAGCAGAAACACGAGGTGTGTTGCAACGCAAAAAAAGCAAGCAAAAAGTTTCATTCTTTTTAAAAAGTGGCCTCCAGCTGCTGAAAGGCTTTCTGTGTGATCAGGGCCTAAGACACCATGACCTCAAGGAACACCAGAGCTGTGATTTGGTATCAAAAACTTTTGACATTTTGAGATTTCTGTAAGAACTGCATATTTCGCTGATTCGAAGGCGAGCACTTCTTTTTTGGAAACTGCTGAGAAACCCTGTTTTTGTCAATACACTTATGAAAGCCAAACATCCTCTGAACGCTCCAGTTCTCTAGTTTGTGGTTGTAAAATCAGGAGGGTCACTATAGGTCATTTTATGCAGTGAGAAATGCTCTCACAACAGTGAAATGGCTACTATGGCGGCTAACATAATCACACATGAATAAAACTGGGCTCATTGAATCCACAAGAGTGTCAGCTTCTCATTCGTACCCCATTAATGCAATTCCAAGATTGTTAAGAGGCTCCAGTGTGCAGAAATATTTAAGCACAATAGGCGAAAATAACACATTTATACTTAAGGTGAAAAACTCTTGGGACAGTCAGTAGGCCGGCTACAGATGTCCTCAGTGTCCTAGAAGGTTCATATAAGCCATTTTCATTCAGATATCTTGAGCTGAGAGGTCAAGGGACCCATGCCAGTTTTCTCCATCGCCGAAACTGAGCCTAACTTGGAGCAATATTAAATCCACTTTCCCAATAAGCTACATGATGTGGTACTAATGGATTCATTAGGTCTTCTAGTTTCATTTGATACCTGTATCTTTACTCTAGCTTTAAAACTCAGCCCTCTACAGCCTCGGAAAGACAGTAATGATGGACGAGGACACCTGCACCTCCGCAGAGTGGAAGAGGTTGAAAACCTTTTAGTGCAGAAGTCGTCAATCTCAATGGTGTCTTGAAAGTTGAAGTGACTCTGGAGGTTAAATGAAATATATAATGTAGTTCCTGAGCATAAACCTTCACAAGGGAACTATATTTTTCTGCATTAATCAATAAAGTATCCATACAAAGTACCAGATGATTGGTAAGAGCTGCCAAAGAAGCAGGAAGTATCAAGCTAAAATGTGCAGTTATGGATCAGAAGTGAAGTACTGAGTCTTTCTTCTTAGTAGTTGTTGATGTTTGTTGTTGTCGTTGCAGTGTTGAACCAGCTGGAGGAGCTGCTGAGTGACATGAAGGCCGACGTGACCCGGCTACCGGCCACGCTGGCCAGAGTCCCACCCATCGCCGCCCGCCTGCAGATGTCCGAGAGGAGCATCCTCAGCCGACTGGCCAGCAAGGGCACTGAGACGCACACACCCCCGGTCAGCAGCAACCAGCAGCTTTTAAACACACACACACTATAAACACACGCTCACATTCACAAGTTCAAACCTGCTTCCAGCTGCCTGCATTCAGTGGAAAAATAATAGATGGAGGGCGGCCAATGAGAAACACAGAGCCCATTATCTTGTCACCCACCTGTGGATTTTCACTCCACAACTGTTTAGTCAGCAGATTTCTTTCTGTCAGCTTACATAACTTAAAAGTGGTTTATCTTATTGTTCGATCACTTATTTTCATAAATCACATCCGACATGCACAAAACCTCTCTTCCTCTTTGCAGCCCATTCCTCCAGGACCCTACGCAACCCCTCACAACTACGGAGCCCCCTTCACCCCTGCACCCCCAAGCGCCCTACTCATGGGAGGGGCCAACTACAGTCAGATGCCGCCTGGATCCTTCATATCAGGTCAGTGTTTGAAGCTCCATCGACATCCTTTAGCACTGATAGTAACGGCTGGGTCAGGAGTTGGATCTATTTTTATAAACTTGCAGACAAGTGTTTCACTACCCCAGAAAAGTTAAAGGGATAGTTTGGATATTTTGAACTGGGGTTGCATGAGGGCATTTTCCATAGTCGGTGTATTACCTGCAGAAGATGGTGGTCGGCACGCTCCCAGTTTGGAGAAGCAGACAGGAGCACTGACACTGAAGCTCAGCAGTGTACTGCTGTGGACGGGGGCAGCAGCAAAATGTGTTAGCATCACAGCAAGAAGGTTTCTGGTTCAAGTTTGCATGTGTGCAGAGTTTGCATGTTCTCCCCATGCAAGCGTGGGTTTTCTCCAGGTGCTCCGGTTTCCTCCCACAGTCCAAAGACATGCAGGTTAATTGGTGACTCTAAATTGTCCGTACGTGTGAATGTGAGTGTGAATGGTTGTCTGTCTCTATGTGTCAGCCCTGTGATAGTCTGGTGACCTGTCCAGGGTGTACCCTACCTCTTGCTCAGTGTCAGCTGGGATAGGCTCCAGCCCCCCATGACCCCTATTTTAATCATTCTAAGTTACATGTGCGCTATAGTTAGAATATTTTGGGTGCTTTATCTTGCCACGAGACAAGATTTTCCGAGATTATCAATACTGTCTTCAAAGCCACCAAACCCCATTGTCAAAAACTGTTATTTTCGGTCGCTGAGCACAGGAGCTGCTGGTCTACCGCTGCCTAGATCGGTTCGTTTGTTTGTGATATTGTGTGACTGTGAAGAATCTGAACTCACCCTTTAACACACCAAAGTCGCACAATAACACAAACTAACTACCTGAGTGAGGCAGTGGTACAACAGCAACTTCCTTGTTTTACAAAGGTAAAATTACTGTTTTTGTCAATGGAGTTTGGCTTGGAAGAAAGAATAGATAACTTTCACTTTTAGTTAAGTCCCCTGACGGAAAGAGCTGTCTGACAGCAAGGTAAAGCGGCGAAAATATTCTAAATATTGCATACAGTTAAACTACTACTGATTTTTTTTTTAGGTGGGCCTTTTTAGGTGTCCACAGCAGTACATTAGCTTCCATAGTCCTGCCTGCTTCTCCAAACTGGGGGCGTGCCAACAGCCATCTACTATAGGTAATAAACTGACTATGGAAAAGTACCTCACACAACCCAACCTAAAACTGTCTGAACTGTCTCTTTAAGATCTCAGGGTTTACAAATATATGAAATATGCCTGATCTACAGATAAATGTGTTTTATATTTTGTTATAGACATCTGGAATTTTTCACCTTATATAAAGGTGCAGCATTTTGGGTTTTGATATTTCAGTCGACGTGTGGAAAAATGTTTTTTTCCTTCTCTGAAAGTGCTTAAGGGGCCAGTTAAGAATCGTTTCAGTCTTCACCTGCCAGCACAGGTGCTCTGTGTGTGAATCTGTGGGTGTGAGAGCGAGAGAGAGAGGTGGATGTGTTCCAGTCAGTAATAACCAAACATCAGAAGGTATTACGGGACCCATAATTATAGCATTCAAGGTAATTTACACAAGAATACCGGTTTGTTTGATGTGTTTGACAGTTGGCAGGCTGGCAGTTAAAGCAAGATTTATGATTCCTTGCGGAGGTGAAGGATTCCCGTGTGTATTCTTTCTTCTTCTTGGTGATAGGAGAGATTTATGGGAAGATTTGGACAGGAAATGGCTGCGCTAGCTCGAGCAGAAAATAGAGATTTATCTAAGTAAACGTGTGTAAAAGGGGCACTCATGAAGTTCTGTTTACTCATAATGAGGACTCAGCCTGTGGAGAGTTTTGTGTAGTATCTTCTGTGGCGCTGGAGCGGAAAATAACCCTGATGACATCATCGTGATGTCATCAGGGTTATCTCTGCTCAGGCTTGTAGGCTACCTGTTTATAACCTGTATTAATAACTGGGGGCATGGAGTTTAAAAGATGCAGGTGAAGAGGGACTAACGAAAGACTGGATTGCGTAACAGGAAATGTAGGATCCAGTGTTGTTGCAGCTTAAAGGGATAGTTTGGACCTTTTTAGGTGGGGTTGTATGAGGTACTTACCCATATTCAGTGTATTACTTACAGTAGATGACGGTTGGCACGCCCCCAGTTTGGAGAAGCAGGCAGGAGTCTGACATGGAAGCCAAGAACTGTGCTGCTGTAAATGGGGGCAGAAGCAAAATGTATTTTAGCCACCTAAAAAACTCAATATCTGTTTAAGTGTACGTTACATTTTGAATATTTTTACTGCTTAACCTTGCTGTCACAAGCCCCGTTTCCACCGAGCAGTACGGTACGGTACAGGTGAAAAGTTGTGGATGGTACCAATGGAACTGTTCCATATCGTCCCCATGTTTGGTCCCCCCTCTGTTGGGGTACCTAGCACACAGATCTAGTACTAAAAGGTGGAGCTGTGAACACTGCAGTCTGATTGGTCAGTAGAGGACGGTCACTCTGATCAGGGCTGAGTTGTGGCTGGTTTTGAGGCTCATGTAACCACTGTTCACACTGTGGAGAGTTTGATTAGTAAACTGTAACTATAAAATGAAAGGATGTTTTGCTGCCTCTCACAGCAGCTGGAGGCGGAGAAAAAATCACTTCATTCACTGGGCCGACTGCCGGCAACTTTTAAGGTGGAATGTTTGCTTGTGAGTTGACGATGTGAATCCATCAACGCACCTTAAATTTCACTGTGACAACTTTGACCATTACTTTAGTTTTTATATGACATACACTTTTAGTAATGAGTGGATATGTGAATTGCATATATTCTAATCAACACTCTAAGAAAAAAAAATAAAGTGTCGTGGATTGTTGTTCCTGTGGGCTACAGCAACACTAAACCCCTGAGCTTGCCTGAGAAGGACTAAATGCACAAACCTCCTATTTTTAAATATCCCAAGGAGAGACACTCTCACTGCAGGCTGTTTTATTTTGTTCTGAAAATATCGGCGTGCAGCCTCGTTCTGTGGACGATAAACAAGGCTTATACTGATTAAAGAGGAAATACAGTGAGTGCTGGACGGAGCAGTGAGTGACAACAACCCTGCCCACATTTAGGAGTACTGTTTGCAGTGGAAACTCTAGGGTCTAGGTACCATGTCTGAAGGGTTACTGTTGGTTTCAAAGGTACCATACTGAAAGTGTTTGGTGGAAACGAGGCTATTGATAGATACAGTATCAGCTGCAGCTCCCTGCTAGAAAGTGCTGTCTGGCGCAAAAGGTAAAGCGGTATAAATGCTCTCAATATAGCGTGCACTTCAACTGATATTGTGCTTTTCAGGTGGCTAAAATACATTTTGCTGCGGCCCCCATCCACAGCAGTGCATTGCTTGCTGGCACTCCTGCTGCTTCTCCAAACTGGGGGTGTACTAGCAGACATGTACTGTGTGCGCTGACTATGGATGAGTTCATACAGCCCCCTCTTTAAAAGGTCTGAACTATCCCTTTAAGCCAAACCAGGGAGTAAAAGACAGGACTGTTTTGGCCTGTGCTGCTTTGATATTCTTCATTTCAATACGTCTCTTGTAAGTCTCAGAGCTTTGTGGAAGAGAAATACAGAAACCCTGTTGTGCTCCTTTAAGTGAAGTTTGTCATAACGATTTCAGCGAGCAGCTCTGCACACACAAAAGATCACAAATTATAAGTTTGTCCAACATTACCGAAAAGGAGATCGTTACCTCAACTTTTTCCATGTTTTTTACCCAACGACAACCTCTAGCAGCTTTAGAAATCTGTACAAGAAAACACACGCAGCCCAGGCTCGCTAATCACAGTTCTTGTGGTCTCTGCTGCCTCAGCGGAGTTAAAGTTTTTGGGAGCAGAGCTACAGAGCCTCCACGACACCCTGACAGAGAAGCACAAATCCATCCTCAGAGATCTGGACTTGATTACTTGGCAACTTGCACTGATGATGGGCAAAACCGGTCCAAAATGTTGCTTCTATTTAAAGATATCATCTGAGGAATTTCATCTTTATATGGTTATGTTGTAGTGGAAAAACATTCAGTCAGGAGAATCAAAATGACTGACTCTGGGAATATTGCAGGAGAAATTTCTATGCACGATAGTTTTGTGATCAAGTCCAGTGTTATTTAACTCTTGTATTTCAATGTAATCCTTAAATATGTGGAGCAAAGAGCTACCTGATGGCTTCTAAAGCAGCTCTGTTATAAGCACTTTGAGTCGACACTTTATCTCCCCAAGCAGCTTAAGTTGTGAAACCTGCAAAAATCCAGAACGGAGTCCATATTGGAAAAACACATCTGTGGCAGAGTTTCTGATGTGGCTGCCAGATAGACACCTGAAATAGACATTACCAAAATCAAACAGGAACGTGCTGCACTGCTATATTAAGGCATTTTCATCTCTTAACATGTCCAACCTCAAAACCTCAATACTCAGCAGTAACGGCACATTGTGCAACAATAAAGCACAGTCTGGAGTGCTATCAAACCTGTCGGGGGAGTGTTTTCTTTCTCAAGCATGTTTATTTTCACTCATGAAGTCCTTTTGTGGCTCTCATTACTTATTGAGTTAAAAGCTGTAGATTTTAAATCATAAAAAGAAGTTCTGTTTTGGCCTCTCGTCCAGCTCTCCTCGCCTGCAGTCTGTCAGAGCGCACTGGCAGTTTTGTGAATTTATTTTCTCATAATTAGTTTGGTAACAGCATATGCTCACCAGACGCACTCCCCGCTCTGCATGTGTGTGCGTGTTGGGAGATGTTTAGATAGCGGCGATGTGGCAGAGATAACTGGTAAAACCTGATATTCCCCAATAGCTTTGCCTTAAAAAAACCCACAACACCCAGCTCTCTCAGTGCAGCCTGCCTCTCACTCAGTGTATCTTGATTTATGTAATTGTAGACTGAGACATCTGTCAAAGGCATTGCATTTTAGAGAGCCAGGGCCTATCTCTGAAAATGTCATTATGCTGTGTGTCTGGCCGTGCCAAGAAAACATTCGGACTTTGTACCAAGGTATTTTGAGAGGGACAGAAACCGCAGAAGGAGTTTGGTTGTGTAAACGTCGTGTTGTGACTTGTGAACCGGCGGAGGGCTGGGCCCCGGCGCTGGCTGTTCAGAAATAGTCGCGCGCGAGTTGTGTTGCTCCGTGGGTTTTTCTTGCTCGCGGGGGCCTCGCGGCGAGCAGCTCGAGCTGAGCGCAGGCCGAGCTGAGCCGAGTGCAGTATGAACATCCTGAACTCTGGCAGGGCACAAGCACGCAGCAAAATGAGGCCACATTTATGGTCTTGATTGGGGTCGTGCTGGACCCTGACCTTTTCAGACTCCAGCCAGGGAGGGAGAGAGTGAGCAGGAGTTAAAACAACAAAAAACTCTGATTGTGCGACCTCCACCATTAATAGCCCTCTCCTGAGAGAAGCTCCCTCGCTTGAGTACACAAAACACATCCAGAAATATGCATGTCTGCCGTGGCACTTTTTACATCCACTACTTTAGCTGCACTCTGTGAACTACAGAATGTAATGATACGCCAAGTGCTCCCATGAAGGATTGTTTCGTGCTGTCTCACACATGCCAATATCCCAGCATTTGCACAATACTTTGAATTGCATTTTTGGAAAACCTGTTTCAGCGATCAGTGCTGCCATGAGGAAGCTACTCATCTTCACTAAAAGACAAAACTCCATCCTGTAGGGGCGTAGAAATTAGAGATTGCCCTTCAAGTGGAGCACACTGGTTCAAGCCCTCATGTCTACAAGCACCCGCGCTGCTGAAGTGTCCTTGAGCAGGACACTGAACCCCCCGCCAGCTGCAGTAGCTCCCCTCTGACCTCTGACCTCCCTGCAGAGGAGGGAGGCAGACTAAAAGAGAATTCCCTACGGGGACCAGTAAAGTGTCACATTATCCTGCTCCCCTCTCCGAGTCTCCACTACAGTCTGCCGCTTGTCTGCCCCCACAGAAGCCGCCGCCGCTGCTGGGGCCACCGGGGGAGCTGCTTGGGGAGCCGCCGGAGGGCCAAACGCTGCTTGCCAGAAGACCAAGGAGCACGATGTGGTGCAGCGGCAGCGGGTGGTGGACCTCTGGAAGGACGGCAAGTCCGAGGGGGCCATTGGGCAGGAGCTGAGGATGCCCAAGTCGACTGTGCACAGCATCATCGTCAAGTACCGGCTCAGCAACACGGTGGAGAACCTGCCGCGCAATGGGCGACCAAAGAAACCCTGAGGAGAGGAGCAGAAAGACAAGAGGACATTTTGGATAAAACGTCCAGGAATGTAACAAAAATGGAGACTGAAAAAGAGAAGCTGGAAAGGAAAAGTCCAGAAAGGACAAAGCACTTTGACACTGCTGGAATGTGAGGAATATAAAGGGAGAAGTAAAGCTCACTGGATCGAATAGGGACTGGAGGCGAAAAAGGGAGAGGACATGAGAAGTGAAAAGACGTGGCGGCACTTGAAAGAAAACAAGCAATCAACTGTAGAGAGGGAGAGGAGGAGGAGAGAGGTCCAAAGTAAGAAGGGAGAGGTGAAAAGCTGGCGCTGAGATCAAGCACTAATGATGCGTGGGGGGGGGGGTGGGGGGCTGAGATGACCTGTCTGGAACAAACAAATCCTCGAGTAAAGGGAAAAGGCGCTACTGAAATAAAGCCCAAAAATCTGACTTTGAGGGGAAAGATGTCTGGACCGAGGGAGGACGGAAAAAAAGACGGTATGTTAATGCAATCACAGGTTTTCAGGAATTCAGATATGAGGGCCGAAATGGAGAAAAATGCAACAAAGGAGGATTTTTTTTTTCCTCTAAAAACTCCTCAGACAGATTTCTTCTTTTTCTGTTTCTCCCTGTGCGCCGAAAAAGATTTCCCCCCGGATCAATTCTTCATCCGCCGGCTGACTGAACAAGCCTGTCCCCTCGCTCTGACCCTGTACTCCCTCATTCCTCCGCAGCCCTCCACTCCTCCGTCTCTCTGCCTCAGTCTCACACACACATTTATATACTGTATATCTATACACTGTGGACCTCACACACAACCTGAAAACCTGCAAAGAACTTAATTTATCTGCTTAGCACAGGCAGATGAAATCCAAACCCGAAATAGAAAGGGATGAACTCAGATAATCTTGCAAAAAAAGGAAAGAAAGAGAAGGGAAAAAAAGAGTTTTCTAAGTTTAAAACACTTCTTCCCATGGACTCTTTTGCCCCAGCATTCCTGAGTCCAACCAAGCATAGAAGCAAGAACCATAGATATAAAAAAAACTCTGCCTTTGTGCAACAATCAGTAGCAACTGTGCTCTGAACCAATTGAGATATGTACTGTATTACAAAGCATATTTACTATTGCACCTTTTTGTGGGGGGGTCACTTAAAGGGGAATATCACTCCACTGAACTCACAGTTTCCTGTTTTTAAGCCTCATTGCAGCAAAAAAAAAAAACAACTCTGTATTTACGAGCAGCTCTTCCCCAAAGCTAAAGACTGTAATCTGTCACTGAAAGAAAAAGGGGAGACTTCGCTTTGAAGCCCAGGGAGACATTTTCGTTCCTCGAGCTTCTTTATTGTGACAGCGTGATGGATTCCACGCTGGAAAATGTCCCCTGATCCCCGAGAAAATAAAACACTCTGGACTGTGTCATCGTTTTTCCAGCTCGGTGTGTGTGCAGTAGAGCTGTACATCAGTGTGACATCCCAGACTAAAGAGCAGGGCAAACTCCTCTGCCTCGTTTCAGCGAGGATAGAGAGGTGAACTATCAGCTTCACAGTCCAAACTTTTCTAGGACGTGCGAGTGTTTTTAAGCTAAAACTGAGTGGTATTTCCCTTTAAGCTGGAAGGACATAAAGACCGGAGAAGTGTGGCAGTGGTGCGGCCTGCAATGAGGACTGTGCTGTGTGTGTGAAGGCTGAGGAATGTGTGTGAATGTGTTTATTTTTTGTACGTGTTTTTGTGCATGTTAGCTCTGCTATTTTTTAAAAACTAGGTATCCTTTAAAATGTTGAATATCGGTGCCAATATACCTGAGCTTCTTTACCAATTCCAAAACACACCTTTTTTGGATGCTACACTTTTAAGAATGTGATATATTATATATTTTTTCACAAATAAGCTAAACTCAGATATTTAAGTTTCAACACAAAGCAACAGCACAAGAATTTAACCTAAATGTGATTGATGCTGTGTCTCAATTCAGATACTTCTGTTAGTACACGTCCATGTAGTGCATGAATTTTGACAGGATAGCGTTGTCTCAAATTGAACGTGGCTGTTGTGCACTCACCAGAAATCACGATCACAACATTTGACAGCTTCTTCTTACATTAAATGGCAAATTGCAACTGGACGTAGCATTACCGCCAACATTTGACCGTGATTGTTGTACGCCAAAATATTGTCCAGCTTGTTTGCTTCCTTGATCGCCACTTTTACGTTTGGTGGTGCCTCCCTTTCCACAACATAGCCAAGATGGCGGACACTGAGGGTGAGAGTTGTCCATAGGGGGTAACGATCTATCGATCTGGATGGATATATGAATTAAGTGATCAACAATCCAGTATCATCTATGCAAAGTGAAAACATCGGTCCGTATCCTCATCTTTAGGATATGCTGGATGGATAGCAAGCATCCGAGAGAAAGATGATGAGGATAGCGTTATTTACTCAGGAATAAATCAGCAGCGTGGAAATATTTTGGATTTCGGAGAAGACACAGGTCAACAGACAGAGCACATGGCGTACAATGCGGTTACGAGATTGAACATGACATAATGTTACCTGCCTGGACGTGCGTCTCACTCCGCTAACTTCTCACTACAGCAACATTAGCTACTCTGTTTCATGGCTGTTTGGAGAAATTGGAATTCAGGTTTACATGAAAACAATCCGCTGAAAACGGAATCGTTTCTCATTTTCGTTTTGAAAAAAGTTCAGCGTTCAGACGATAACGTTTTGATAACCATCACACGGATCCGCAGAAATGACCCAAAACGCTGTAGTATACATGCCAGGCCAGTAGTTGGCAGTGTGACTTTGTAATTAAACAACATGCGCACATGCGCTTCCTTCTACAGAGCGGTGATGTATAAATAAACAAAATGGCGACCGCACTAACGTTTGTCTGGATGGACGATGAGGTGGAGTCGCTACAGTAAATCAACACTTTGCTGGAGAAGCGTTGATAATTTCAAACAGAGCTCGGGAGTCCGACATTGTTGTTGTGATGGTTGACTTTCTCGCACATGCCTAGCGACTGGAGCCGTAATGCGCATTTGTGCGAAAAGTTTACAGAGGAGGTGTATATTGCAAGTTTACATGACAACGGAGACGGAGCTGTTTCCAGAAAAATACACCCTGGAACCCGTTTTCAAAACATTGCGTTTTCAGGCACCTAAAACACTGCTGTCGTGTAAACAATCAGTCAAAACGCAACTAAAGTTTACAGTTTTCAGTTGAAATCGTTGTGGTATAAAACAGATAGTCCTGAAGTTTTAGGAAACAGATGATGGTTCTGGTTTAAATGAAAACCTTTCTCCCAGAAAGAACTTCTCTGACAGACAGCTCTGAAGGCAAACTTGTCCCATGTGCCGTTTTATTTGTGTTAGTGGAGTCAGTTTAAAGTAAACTTTACTACACTCAAGCGATTACAGTTATGTGCGTTATTTATGTGTTGTTTTTACCTTTGTAGCCAACAGTTAAAAAAGAAGGGTATGGCAGCTTCTTCTGTAATGCTTTGTGTTATATCGGCAGATAATATCGTCTTACATCGATCGCAGGCCCCTGAAATGCCATCGAATCGAAAATGTATTGTGACAGAATCTGTAATATCTGCAAATATCATATCGTTGTCCCAAGCATCAATATAATATCGTATCGTGATGAAACTGGGGATTTACACTCCTAGTTGTCCAGTGTTCCACACTCAACTTTTCGACTGTTTAGGACACCATCCGGTGCTCATAGCACACTGCATTTTGCCATACTTTACAGTCTGAAAGCATGCATTGACTCAAAATAGCAAATATAAATATGAAGAACCGAAATTGAGACACAGCAAGTCTAAAATGTGTAAAATGAAAACTGAAAACTGCACCGATCATTATTTTTATGTTAAAAAAGGATCAAGTTACCGTGTATAATGTGAAAGAACAACCTCATAGTGACCAAACCCACCAAGAATTATCGCCTAACACTGCAGTTCCCCTCAGCCTTACAGTTTTACATTTTAGCATCTTTAAGCTCATTATCTTGGTTTGGTTGGTATGTTGGTTCAGTCTCACCGCTCTCAACATTGTTTCCAGCTGCAGGTGGCTGTTTTAGTAGAATAGCTCTAATAAACCCAAACCATGCTAGTATTCCAACAGCTCAAAAATCTGAGGCCCTCATAGTCTGAAAAAGTTCCCATTGGACTGAAAACCCGTTTGTTGGACAGCCTGTCATCTCGTAAACAGCACTCTTCCAGATAGCTAGCTAGATAGCTAGATAGATAGATAGATAGATAATCTCTTCCAGATTAGCACATAGCTAAGTATACGGTAGAATGACATCATAACTGACCTTCCAGCTATGGCGAAGGCATGACCCACCCTACTCTACCTCTAACTGGCTAGTACTTGTTGCCTTCATTGGTTTGCCTGATGAGGTTTGGGCACGTGGAGTGGTTAGGATTAGGGTAAGAATATTTGGGTTAGCTAATCAAGAGGCAGAGTAGGGTGGGTCATGCCTTCGCCCATAGTAAGAATGTCCGATTCTGCTTAAGAATGAACCATGTGCTTCTGTTTTGGTGAGTGTTTACCCTACTTTTCGTAGAAACAGCCCTTCAGAACAATTTGACTTTGTTTTTGGGGCACTGGTCTGTTGGACAAATGATCTAACCATCCAGTGCCACATTTTTTGGACTACTGGGGGGACATTAGCATGACACTGCATACAGTGGGTTTATCAGAGTTTTTTTTTTTTTTTTTTTTTTTACCGAAAACAGCCCAGTATCCCCAAAACAAATGCGCATTGCTCTGAAGGGGCTGTTTCTCCAAAAAATAGGCTACACACGCTTTCAAACAGAAGCACTTGGCTAATAGTTATACAGAATGACGTCACTGGACCTTTCTATGCTACCCTATTTTGCCTCTGATTGGCATACGCTGATATTCTTACCCTAACCCTAACCAATCTCTCTAGTTATACAGACACCTAACCAACCCAACCAATGAACGCAACAAGTACTAGCCAATCAGAGGCAGAGTCCAATGACGTCATTCTGCATAATAATTAGCTTTGTGCTTTGGAGGAACAGCCAGTTGGAACAATGTGCCTTTGTTTTGAGGATACCGAACAAATGGACAAATGTGCTTTCGGACTGTTGAGGCTTTGGAATTATGAGCGATCAGAACAATGTCCCCCTGTGCGCTACCTGTCCAGGACCAAAAAAAATAGGGATTAGCTGGTGAACATAGTGGAGTATTTTGGCGCTAAAGAGCCAGATATTTCCTTCAGTGGTTGGTGGAGACCAAAACTGAGCTAAAATGCGAGAATATTACTCATAGACTCAGTAGGTGGACAGAACTCCTAATGAATGATCATGTTGCTTCGTGTAAGCTGGACCTGTAAATAGGCAGTTAACAGGTGATATCAATGTGCTGCCCCCAAGTGCTCAAAAAGATCATTTAATACAGGTTTAAATCAGGAAATATGCGATGAGAGGATAAGTAACCAAGAAGAACAATCTGACCAACTTTCAATACTTGATGTTTTCAGTATTTTCCATCATGAGTTGTGATACCCGGCCTCAAAAGAAAACACACATCTGTGCACGCACACAGTGGAGCATGGATATGCATGCAAATTAGTTTTTTTTTTACAGTGAGATTTGTGATTGATGATTTTACCCCCAAAGTCTTGCAACACACAGATTTATGAAAATCTTTTCAAGTCTCAGTTGGACAGACTCATAATTCTAAAATCAAACTTGTGCTCTCTGAGCTCCTGAACAGTTGACAGTTCAGAGGCAGGAGGTTGTTCCTGATGAAAGCTTTTGGCAAAGATGCAGACACGCAAAGCTTTTCAGCAAGCAAAAACACTGCGTTTCCTGCCAAGATGGCAGCGTTCTCTTCTATCAGATAGTAGGCAGGACCTACAGGGGAGAGACACGATGGCCAGGAATGTTTTTTATTGCCTTTCCGGACTTGAGATGCTCCATCCAGTGCAATCCAAGAGTTTAATGCATAGGAGATGAATAAAATGGTTAAAGTTTTAGGAATTCTTAGATATATGTCCATGTGTGGGCTGTTGGAGTTATCGTATTTTTACTGCAGCTACAATTATCACTGCCAATGTAATTTTGGAAGAAAATGTTCATTTGTCTAACACTGTCTGCTGCTACTGTGAAGCTCCAGACAGGCTGCAGAGAGAAGTTTGGATGGACAGTCGTGAAGTATTGCAGTGTGGATTTGGCGTTGCAGAGGGAATCCATTATCTGGCGTAATGCAAGTGTCTCATTGAATTCCTTCCCCTGTTTTATCTTCACAGCTCCTTTACCTTATATGCCTTTTTTGTTGAGCCCCAGTCAGACTGGATTTTTGTGTGGCTGACACTGATATTGTTGTTTTTGATGTGAAATTGCAGTCAGCACTAACCTAGGGGACAAATGTTTCATGTGACTGCACCACAATAAAAGCCATCTTTTCGCTAGTGGAACGTTTTTAATGTGAAGCAGCAGACGCAGTAAATGTTAGATTAGAGTTATGAGAGTGAGGAGTTAACGGTGAGGCTGATATCGATGCAGTGAAATTAAAAACAGTCACACTGTGAATCTCTTGTGTAGGTAGATAATTTAAATCAATGGCGGACTCCGCCACCAACAGTATATAGAGAGGTAATTATTGTTTGATTTCATTGAAATCTTAAAGCCCTCCTCCATTTTAAACTGTTTTCTTCTATTTATGTCCCCAAAATGTCTGACCTTGACTATACTGACTTGTATCCGTCCAAACCTTGTCACTGGAGGTGAGAGGTGTTTTCAAATTCTTCCACCGAAGGGGGTGATATCTGTGCACTTCCCTGAAAATCTGAGCTTCAAAGTACGCCAGGCAAGCTAGATTATGTACGTCAGTAATACAAAAGCCAGATACCGACAGGGGAACAGCCTTTGAGACAACACCAGCAAAGAAACCCGAAACCTACAGCCGAGATCTGACCGTCAGTACATAGAGCAGAGTTAGCATTAGCATCGTAAAAGTTTTGACAGCAAACATGGCAGAGTGGAATGTTTTTTATGTAAACTGGACCACTTAAAACACACTGTGACGTTGTAGCGGATAGTACTGCATGTTTTCCAATGCTGTATCAGCCACTGCCATTTTACCTATAAGCTAACAAGCAACTACAAGATGCTAACTACGCTTACTGTTCTGATATGTCTGCTGGCTGCAAATTTTGGTGCACAACAGACTCATCATCTGAGTCTTGATCTGACTGGTAACTAACTGGTTATTTTTTAAGAAAAAAAAGCAAAATTAAGTGAAATACAAGAGGCCTTTGCTTTTAGTCTGGCACTTCTTGGACACACTTTAAAGCGCTAACCATTTGAGGGTGGTGAAATTTAAATTTTTGTGATATAAACTTTATTTTCTGGGCGACAGACAGCTAGCTAGCTGAGTTAATATGCAGAAACATAGCACCCACTGTCCCCCCCAGTCTCCAGTGGTTAGCTAACGTTAGCCTTGGCCACTCAGCCACAGTCCGCTGGGAGCTAGCTTGTGACGTCACACTTATTTGAGTTTACTTCTGGTAATATTGTCATCCAAGTGGTGGAACAGCATTGGCGCAGAAACATGGTGGCCGCCCTCTAGCCTCCCCCCAGGTAGCTGCATAACCCCTTTAGCATTCAGTTTGTTTACATGAGATTAGAGAAACGGATTTATTGTGTTAGTCCGACGGAAACTAGACTTTTGAAATACATGCAAACATGTTAGTTTGACTGAAATTGTACCAAATCGAAGTCGGACTAACGCACCAATGCGACTAGGAATCGAATTTCTCCTGATTGTATAGCCTACAGTCAATGGGACCCAAACGGGCCAAGGCGCTAGGTGCATGCTTCACGGTGTCCGCCCCGGGCTTTGACCAGGAAGTCAAAAGCATTAAATGTGTAGCAGAAGAAGAAGCCGATAACAGCATGACGAAATCTTTTTTTTAGACTGTACATTTTTTGGAAGAACGAATGTATAGAGCTGTTAAGTTGTCTACCATGGTACCAGTCAGCTGCTAGCTAACCGTAGCTAACTTGTTTGTTGATTGTTCAGTCTGAGACGTAAAAGGTCAACCGGAAAAAGGTCCAATACTAACAAGCCGAAAGGGAGCATATCGCCGCCTATCGCAGCGGAGTCGAACATACTTCAGTCAATAAATAATTCCCCTCCCATGCTTGTATACTGGGACAAGGACAGTAGTCCAATTAAATGGCCTTAACTGTGTATGTAAACACACAGTGCTAACAAAACTAACAGTGAAAGTTAGCAATGCTAAATTAAGCCGCTTACTCATTGGAGCGGCCTGTAGGGAGACCTGAGACCTGCGGGTACGCATAATGTTTCCAGAGCAATGCTTTTAGGTCATGATGGCGTTACTAGCGGTAATCGCTGAAATAGTGGCAGCGCTAGGTGCTAGCTAGCTAACAACAGACCCAGGTGGTGGCAGTGCAGCAAAATTAACTGACACGTGTAACTGGTCAAAAATATTCTTGGCAGTTAACCAACTAATGTTAAACATAATATTAATCACAGCAGAGTATATTAACACTTTAAAAGGTATCTTAAAGTCTAACTAGAAATGGATTTCAAACTGAAATAGTATGTTGTCTTATTGAGTGTTTTTAAATCATAAACATTTGGATCCTTTAATTTTTTTTTGAACAATTATAAGCTATGATGCACCGAGCAGGACATTTTAAAGTTTAAAAGCACACTTTTCAGCGCTCTCTGTTGGACAAAGTATGTCATCGCACTTTTGGCATCTTTGTTTTGCTGTTGTATTGACCATAGGGGCGTCACGGTCACTCACTATTTTTTTTTGTCCTCCCCCCGTCCAGCTCCCAGAGCACTCTGCTGTTTTTTCCATCTAATTGTCTCTTTTTTTCCACGTCTCAATCTTCTGCTCCTGCATCTTCGTCTCTCTCTGCACCCGTAATTCCTCTTGCTCTTTCACCCAGTCTTTACCTCGATTTGTTTTGCTCCTTATCAGATTTTGTCTGCCCCAAACACACACACACACTCACACACACACTGACTCTCTTCTTTCTCTCTATCCCCTCTGTTGGCCTCCGCTGGCGAGATGCCACAACTTTTCCCATAAGTGGTCCCCCCTCTGGTTCTAGACACACACACAGTTACCCCCCCCCCACCCCCAAAACGTCTTCAGCTCAATACAGTCCTTATCGCATCTTTGATCTGCACGGGGGTGTTATGACAGTTTATCTTTCCCTGTGGCGCGAGTGAGAGAAGTGCGCTGTTAGTCTATTCCTGGCTTTGTTTTGAAAGGAGCGCTAAACTCGCCGTTCCACTCCCCGAGCAGATTCATGATAGCGCACAAATGTGGGAAGCTCAGATCCCTGAGCTGGCCAGCTGTGCAGTCGTGTAGAAAGAAGTTAATTTTCATGCATGTGTGCGTTCGTGTGTCTGTGACCTCATGTGCCTGGGTGTGTGTGTGAGAGTGTGTGTGTGTACTCATTGCCGGCCTCACTCTCTCCAGGTTCACAGTTATGCATTCTGGGGTTTATTATTATTGTAAACATGATACTGTATATGTAATATCATATATTGATGTACTGTATTATGCAAGTTTGCTCATTAAAAAGATTATCAAGGTACGATCGAGTCAGCGTGGACGCAGTTTGTTTGCCTATTCTGTTATCTTAGAAAAACAAGACTGAGATTATTGTAGGTTCCCTTTCAGCGCCCGAGATATATTTAAAAACTAAACAAATTTTCCATAAACTTTGCTTTATGTTGCAAAAGAGTACAATACTTCTTCTTGTCCCCTCTGTCAGCTCAACTGCAAAACATTTTGTAAAGAGAATACTGCAAAATCAGTTGTCATTTGGCAACACGTACAGCACAACTAATGGTTTTCAGTTTTTATTGTTTGTCGCCAAAAACACCCATATTTTTAAAAGGAGCTGATTTTCTCCTGGAGTGCGTCCAGTAATAGAGAGAAAATATGCACCGAGAAGAAATTATTGTGTTTGCTCAACAAGTTGTACTTTTATAATCTTTATTATCAGTTCTAGCCTAATTTTTCACCATTATTTTAATGTTCAAAGTAAACACAAATACCCAGATTTGAGAAAATAATAGTGAGAATGTGGAGACCAACACACTTTAAACCTCTGTCACCGTCTGATTTACTGTAATCACACAGTAATGATTGATTTATCCTTAAGTCCACATGAAATGATGAACATATTTTCACAGTTTAAATCCCGTGTCCATGTGATAATTTATCATTTACTTCTCAAAATCCTTGTCTTTTCTCTTCCAGTAAAACGGTTTCAAATGTTTGTGACTCATCTTTCACTCAGGGGTGTTGACAAAAGTTCACTCAATCAAGTAAGACTGTGGGCGACAGAATAGTAGGCTTGGGCGGTATCTGTTTTTCATACTTTCATACCTTCCTGACATCTCACTTAGGTATACAAAAAACAAAACATAACAAGACAAAAAAACTAAAAAGCTGAGCTGCTGATGACAGAAGTCACTGAAACATGTAGCCTTTGTTATCATCAAGCCTACAAGTCTGTGTTTCTAATATGCATCAGCCCACTTAGACCAGTGTTCCTGGGTTTAAATACTTAAGGAAAGTGTTTTAACAGCTGGAGGTGGCTTTTTTTTAATCGTTTTAATGAGAATGAAACTTTATGATCACGGTTTTTGCATCGCAATGTGTCTTGCTTTTCTGCTCTCTAAGTGCCTGCTGTTTTTGCTGGAGCACTCTGAACTCCTTAAGTTGATAAAACTTCAACTCAGAGCTGAAAAACGCCCCATGTCATCTCTCTTTTCCCATTGTCCAATCGGATGATTTGAGAGGTGGACCTTCTGTGGTGGTCATGACAACAAGTTTCCAGTTGGTAAACAATAGAGGAGAAACTGGTGGTAGTGGTTGCTGGATACCCAGAGCTATACGGCCCGATGATAGACAGCAGGTTGTCAAACTGCCCCGAGTCATCCTAAAATATGCCTGAAAACATCCATCATGGAGGAGAAGCTCCTGGACCAACTGGTGGTGCTCCCCATGACCCACCCTACTTTTTCAGGGTCTCATGTACCCACACAGATCTCTGTTTCCTTGTGCCCAACAAATTATTTACTGACAGCCTCTCACCCTCAACCAGAGCTACAGCAAGTACCCTCGAACAGATGCCGTACCCTACGCAGTAGCCTGACGTCCACCTCCCCAGAAATGGAACTACACATCACAGCGATGCAGACCTAACAAAACTTTTATTTACTTTAATTTCACAGATAAGAAACAATAAATTGTGAAGACAATAAAGCCTCCACAAAAATAGCATTTTAAGTCTTGTGTGTGATTTATCCTGGCTTCATATGAGCAGAGGAAATCTCTGCTCGTCACTAGGCTAATTTATACAATGTAAAATTCCATAGGCTTGTGCTAATAACGTTAGCATGTTGAATTTGTTTGGAAAACGTGTTTAGTATCAGACAGTTGTTTTGTCAGTGAACCTTGTGAGTTGTAATGGAGCTGAATTATGTGACATTACCTTTGTTAAATGTCGCTGTTGTCCCTGGCTTCATATGAGTAGAGGAAAAGTCTGCTAGCCGCCAGGCTAATTTATACAATGTAAAATGCCATAGGCTTGTGCTAAAAACATTAGCATGTTGTATTTGTGGGGAAAATGTGTCCAGATAAAGACAAGTGTTTGTGAATGCTGCGAGTTATAGTGAAGCTGATTTGTGTCTCTATTAAGCCATGTTTAATGTGTGTTTTGGTTGTGTTTTGAATCAACTAAACTTAACAGCACTTCACAGAAACCCCGCCGCCAACTAGTGTTTTGGAGGTGTAACTGCAGAGTGACACAGATACACCATCTGCACAAGTCTAAATGCTCACATTGGAGAGCTGATACACACACACATAAATCCCGCTTAACTGTACTCTCACGTGTCAGCATAAGCATTGTGGTCGCGTCTGCCATTGCATAAATTGTTTCCTTATTTGCGACACTTCACAAAGGAGATAACAGAGTACCCCTCTTGATGTCACAAGCCAAAACTTTTCCCTTTGACACATCAACACTGAAAAGAGTTTCTGGAAGAAGGGGACGTAAAATGCAGTGTGTGTGTGAAAGGCCAAAACGCTTAAAAGAAAACCTACATTTATAAAATTACCCATGTCCGCATGGACTAGGCCTGAGAGTGAGTATGTCACGAATGCCAAAAGTTGTTTAATAGCAGTTTTGAAGCAGTATCTAAATTTGTGTATTTGCATTTGTGCGTCCCTGTGTGAGTACGAACAGTTTCTGTTTTGAGTCTGCGAGAGAAAACATGTAGAACAAAGACACATTACATGTTGAACTGACTGAACTCTCCTCTCCCTGCAGTGCTGAACGGGCCTCCCATGTCTGTAAAGAAGGAGCGGGAAGTGGAGCTGCTAGTCAACCGGCGGGAGCAGCGCAGCGGAGAGGTCATCTGTATCGACGACTAGACTACACACACACACCTAAACACACGCACACACACACTCAAACCCATCTGCTGCAAAGATATCTCCAATCTCTCTCCAAGAAAATGAACCACACATCCAGTATTAAAACAAGTTGACTGACTCTTAGGGCGTACTTACTGACCCGCTAGTGATTGTAGTTGCTTCATTCACACACGAAACCTTTGCTGACTGGTACTCCCCGAAAAACTACAATCACACACACATGCAGTACATGAACACACGCACATGTGCACTTACTGTCCGCGGACACACACACACACACACCTACAGCACACACAGTCCATATTGTCTCATAACTTCTTGTGACCTTTTCTTGTCTGCCTCAAACCATGATACTCCTCATAAGCAGGCCTCTTCACACAGGCCTCCTCCTCCTCCTCCTCCTCCTCTTGGGATGCTTCTAACCTCATCTACACACACGTAACACACACACTTACACACACAACGCACCTCAATTCTAGAAACCTTTAGATCTCTCAATAGACCATGTAACCTTCCTCCTCCTCCTCCTCCCCTTCGACAGGAAGCTGCATGTGAAACTAAAATAATTTCTACCGCCGCACTCCATCCCCTGAAGCATGCTCTAATCACAATAATGCTGTCTCGTGGAAAGGAAAAAAAAATGGTGTCAAGCTGTGCCTACAGTTGTTTTAATACTGTTTCTAATTCTCCCAGGAGAGGCTGAACCTCTGGTTTCTCAGTCCGAGCAGCTCCAAGCACAGCTCCATCCTTTTATTTGTTGTTTTTTTGCTTTTGTTTTTTTTTTTCAAAGGTACATACTCGGATAGAAATGCAGCAAGATGATATGATATGATAATTATATTCAGGACTTGTTCGACCACATTAAAGGGATAGTTCAGATTTTTCTAAGTGGGGTTGTTTGAGGTACTTATCCACAGTCAGTGTATTACAAACAGTAGATGTCAGCGGACACGCCCCCAGTTTGGAGAAGCAGGCTGGAGTCCGACACAGAAGCTAAGTAATGCGCTACTATGGAGGGGTCAGCAATAAAACGTATTTTAACCACCTGAAACAATCATTATCAGTTTAAGCAACGCTGTTTTGAGAGTATTTTCACTGCCTTACCTTCCCGTCAGACAGCAGTTTACGATAGGGAACTGAAGCTGTTATATCGCTCTCTTGAAAGCCAGACTCCATTGAGAAAAACAGTGATTTAACACAGCTGCTCACGGGAGCTGCTGGTCTACCGCTGCCTTGATCAGTTTTATGTGTGTGTTATTGTGTGACTTTCACATTTAAAACTATTAGTTCGGATTCAGCAAAGTCAATCAGTAACACACACAGTAACACAAACAAACTAACTGATAGAGGCAGCGGTAGACCAGCAACTGCTGCGTTCAGCAAGCTAAAATATGTGTTTTTCTCAATGGAGTCTGGTGACTTTGATCTCTGGTGAGAACGCAAGCTATTAACGGCTTCCCCATTGGAAAGGGCTTTCTGACAGAAAGGTAAAATGGTGACAATACTCTTAATATAGCGTACACTTTATCTGGTATTGATTTTTTATGCCTCCACGCCAGTGATAGCTGTGGCTGAAGGCACTACGTTTTCGGGTTGTCAGTCTGTCCGTCCATCCCACGATATCTCGATTTGTCACAAATGTCCACTTGGACTCAACGATGAACTGATGAGATTTTAGTGGTCAAAGGTCAATGGTCATTGTGACCTTGCATCCGCCTCATTCTTGTAAACCCAACATCTCAAGAACGCCTTGAGGAAATTTCTTCAAATTTGGCACAGTCATTCACGTGGACTCAACAATGAGCTGATGAGATTTTGATGGTCAAAGGTCACTGTGACCTTGTGTACATCTCATTTCATGAATGTGATATCTCAAGAATGCCTTAAGGGGATTTTTTTTTTTAATTTGGCACAAACATTCACTTGGACTAAGATGAAGTGATTAAATTTTGGCGGTCAAAGTTCAAGGTCACTGTGACCTCATCCATCGCATTCTTGTGAACATGGTATAGCAAAAGTACGTGGAGGGAATTACTTTAAATTTGGCACAAATGTTGACTTGAACTCAACGATAAACTGATTAGAATTTGGTGGTCAAAGGTCAAGGTCACTGCGATCTTGCATACGTCTCATTTCATGAACTTGATATCTCAAGAATGCCTTGAGGGGATTTGTCCATATTTGGCACAGATGTTCACTTCGACTTGAACAATGAACTGATTTGATTCTGGTGGTTAAAGGTCAAGGTCACTGTGGACTTGCGTACATCTCATTTCCTGATTGGGATATTTTAAGAATACCTTGAGGGAATTTCTTCAAATTTGGCACAAATGTTCACGCAAGGATGAACTGGTCACATTTTGGTGGTCAAAGGTCAGTGGTCACTGTGACCTTGCATCCCTCTCATTCTTGTGAAAGCAATGTCTAAAGAATGCCTTGAGGGAACTTGTCCAAATTTGGCACAAACATTTGCTTGGATTCAAAGATAACTGATCACATTTTGATGGTCATAGGTCAAGGTCACCATAACCTTGCATCTGTTGTATTCTCATGAACGTGGTACCTCAGGAACACCTTGAGGGAATTTCTTCAAATTCGGCACAAACATCTACTTGGACTCAAGGATGAACTGGTTAGAATTTGGTGGTCAACGGTCAAGGTAACTGTGACCTTGTGTCCACCTCAGTTCATGAATGCTTTGAGACGGACATCATAATGTCCTGAAAAAACACTTTTCTGGCCATTACTCAGCGTCTTAACTCGGGAACAGAAGGGGAGACATTTGGTCAGATATTGAATTGTTGACCATTGGGTGTCCACCTTGAAATTGTCCTAATGGTAAAGATCTTCTGTGCTGCAGAGGGGAAGATATGTGTGAAGTATCCATGTAAACTGTAAGAGAAACTTGACTAGTCTGCTGAGGCACACAACCACAAGGTGGTAAGTTAGTTTGGTGGGACTTTTTTTAAGTGGTTAAAATATCTTTTGCTGCTGACCCCCATCCATGGCAGTGCATTGCATAGCCTCTGTTTCGGCACTTCTGCTACTTCTCCAAAGCGGAGGCGTGCTGACAGACATCGACTGTAGGTAATACACCAACTGTGGATAAGTACCTCATACAACCTTACTTTAAAAAATCTTAACTATCCATTTAAGTATTTGCCGCCCCGCTTCCCTGGTTCTAGTTTATGTAAAGAGCTTTGAGGTATTTTGGGGGTTCTTCGTTCCAGAAAAGGCGAAAATGACGACGCTATTTTTCAGAAACCTCCTATGAATGTTTATAACCTTTTCATAAGCAAGTCAGTGTTATTAAAACCTATCTGATCACTCCTCTTGACACCCTTCCCCTCTCTGTCAACCTTTCCTCCTGTTTTATTTTTCTCCAAGTTTCTATTTCTTTCTACAAAAATCCTGTGATATACTTTGCATATTTAAACAGCTCATTCGTGTTCTCTTGTGTTTTTACTCTCGCGATTATGAGTATTTGTCGTCGTCGATGTTGTTCTCGCTGTCGCTATTCGAGAAAGAGCTTCTACCAAAAGAGACAATTTTTTTGTAACGAGAAATGTTTGTCCTATAATTGCAAGAGAACGCAAACGAAGAAGTTGAGCTAACTTCAGAGGTAGATATATTACAAGAAAAACTCATTTTTCTTGCTTACGTTTTAGATTTGGGGCTTGCAAATGACATATACATATATCGAAAATAGGCCATATGTAACCCTAAATGCTTCTATGAGCAGAAAGATAATGTACACTATCTAACCCCAGTAAAAATACACGGTTATTATCTGGAAAATCGAAGGCTGGAAGTCCATTTTATATACCGCATCATTAAAAAAACGCCTTAATAAACATAGCTGAACAAATGTAAAGTCATCAAACTGAATTAAGAACCTGATGTCAACCTGTAAATCGTAGTCAAAGTCTGCTTTAAGTTAAAACAAAAAAAAGATAGCTACTGTAGGAGTTAATTTATCTCATAAATCCCGGACATTTTTCACCGATCTTCCCAGGAAACAGTCCATTTTACAAATTATGTTTCATACAATGGTTTTTGCAACCCCGGAACTAAAATGTTAAAAGCACTTAGTTCTTTTTTTTTTCTTTTTTCCACTTTTACTTTTGTCCTCTCTCCAGATTTTTGTGTTAATTTCTGGGTATCTTGTGTCACTGTGTATGTAGTGGTGCCGATCAAATGATGAGTGGCAGTGAAACATGTCAATGATGACGCATCTCCTTTTTTTTTTCTTTCTTTATTTTTTTTGTTTGTAATAAAAATGAATGAAATGATAAAAAGCACTGTGTGGATTTTTTTCAGATGATGTTGTATTTCATGACATGACATTTGCTATATTGTAGGGGAGACTGGAGTTGGTTGGCACGCTTCTTACTCTGCTGTATTTCTCTAGCATAACTTACATCTGGATATTCTTATCAACAACAAATTAAAGGTCTCAGTTATAAATCAATATGTTTTAATGTATACAATCGTTTTCTTAAATTAGCTGATTTGTGATTAAACTCTTGTTGTGCATTTATGCCAACCAGCCCCATCACGCGGTTGGTTCAGTACTCACCTACGTATTATAACTTTAGCAGGGTTTTGAAGGCAGTGTTTTCACAGTGTGGTAGTAGTACTTAAACTTAAGTAAAATATACAAGTACTTCTTCCACCACTGGCCTCAGCTGAACTTTGTGTTAAGCTAACGTGCTAAACTAAGTCAGTGAGTATGGTAAACATTAGTTCTGCTAAACATTAGCATGTTAGCATTTTAGCATTGTGATGTTAGCATTTAGCTCAAAGCAACACTGAGTACAAGTACAGCCTTTTACAGCGCTAGCTAATGCTAAAGCTACCATGGATGTAGATTTTAAGTCTTTTTCAAATATGGAAGGTCACATAGAAAACAGACCATTGTAGTGAAACTGAATTTATTATTTTTTGGTTGGATAATTTAAGTAAAATTTAGTGATAATACTTAGCCTACATACTATAACTTAAGCAGGACTTTGACTTTAACACGTTATATTTGCGACAGTGAAATTACATCTGCAGTTTTTATAGTAATGTACTTTTCTTGTTTGTCATATTTACGACTTTTTGTTCACCCAAACGATCAATATTCCTATTATTGACTCCAATGTGCTGTCACTGGTCATTGTGATTTCTGAGAGCTGTGTATCAGCTGTCATCTGTTTGCAGCTCAGTCGATGTGACGTATCGTCGGCTGCGCAGAGGATTGTGGACCAGAATGGCTAGAAAAACAGGCTTGCATGCTGCAAAATCTGGCCAACTGTAGTAGAACATCCTGTTTTTATACTGCATTTGACATACTAAATCCTTTATTGGCATACTCTATAGTATGGTAGTTTGGGTATTGGAACGCACAGTTAGTCTTACTTTAAAATATCTTAAAAATACCCAAGAAGTTGTCACCTCTTAATTTGTACAAACACTAATTGATGGTCTCTTTATTGCTTAATTTCATGTTTTCGTGACAGCTTAGTGGACATTTAACTAATATAAAGACAGATTAACCTCTTCATCACTAGGCCTATTTTTCTGCCTCCAGTCCAAAATGACTTACCCAAAATAAATAAAGTATACCTTCACAACTACAAGGGTTGTATGAATAATCTTGGTCTCAAACGAAAGCTAAAACCCATGAGATTACTACAGATGTGTCAGAATCAAGATACGTGTTACTGTGTCAGAGTAAATTCATCTGGAACACAGTAGAAACTTTACATTTCTGTCCTCGCCTAAAACAAAACGCATTATTCAGAGTAAAAACCACCTTTGAATCATGGGATAGGAGCTCAGTTCATCTAGGAATTAGTAAAGTAATATGTGATAAGTAACTGTGCAAAGGTAGATGCTAAAAAGTGAACCTGAACAGTTTTACAGATGTTTTAACACAAGTATGTCCAGGCGGAAACACCAAATGTGTCATTTGGGCACATTTTGGCACCATGTGTGCCATTTGACCTTTCTCAGGTACCAGACTGGAAAACTAGTTATATTTCACTGATATATCACTATGGTTATTCATTCCATCCAAATACAGCTGTTTATGACTCATTTCGAAAATTCACCCACAACTCTGTACGTTTCCCCTCTCAAATAAGACCATACAATAAAAATGAAGTTTGACTCCAACTGGAGCAGATTTATTTATATACCAAAAAATATGTGCATAGAAATTTGAAATACAACAATAAACAATATAAACAAAGTGTATAATCAAACATAACAGTAACCAAAACCGCTAAAAACCATAACCGCTATCCAACTCCAGCATAGGGAGAACCTCCTCTGTTGAATGCTTTGCCTTTTTTCTGCTTGCCATTTTTGTCACTCTCTCTCACAAAATGGCAAAAAAAATGCAAGTAAAAGCGTGGTCAGCGATGTCCTTCTGTCTGCTCGGTGTGCGCTCTATGCACGTTCTTGCGTAAAGGTGACTTACGCATGAAGACTCTCACGCATTACGCAGGGCTATATTCAAGCAACCCATTGGTCAATCCTGGTGATCGACACCTCTATCGACCCGTCAGAGCCTTGAGAAACGAGTGGCATCACCCAAATTGACCCCGGAAACACCAATGACGACCCAGAAGCAAGCAAACCCAAAGATAGTATAATCGCGTAACGAGCGATCACTCCACACGAGAATCCATTTCAAACCAACACAGAGTCATAGGAGTAGACGTTAGCAGCGTTTTTTCGAGCTGAACTTTTGACCAGGAAACAGCAAAGGTAAGACATACTTTCGGATTCTGCGAAGTTTATTTTTGCCGGGTTTTGGCTGCTAGCTCGCTGAGTTTTCATTGCGCAGTGATGGCACAGACATCTTTGGATTCAGCTGAGTTTCTGCTTTGTGTTTGTCGTGTTTGCTTGAAGTGGTGAAATTTGCACGAGCACTAAAGTGGACATGCGTTGTTTTCGGTTTTTGTTACATGTCCATATAATTTGTTGGGGTTTGAATTGTGTTTCGTTTGGCTGGCATTGCTTGGTAGAGGCTTTTGGCGGAGTTTCTCCCCGACATTTTGATATGCTGCATGTTAGGATTGGTGCTTCCTAGCGTGTGCATAGATCGTCTGTACTGCAGGCATCTCACACAGCCCCCAGTACAGGGGGCACTCGTGTTGAACAGGTTAAAAGGCAAATACATGTTAGGCTCCACTTTTATCCCAAAATTATAAAATAAACTCCCATTTCTCGCATATATTTCAACTTCATATGTAAGGTTAAACAGGTTATAATCTCTACATATATGTGATTCAGTCATAAGTATAAATAAAAGCCTGTAGGTTGAAATAAGCTTAAAAAAACAGTTTAAAGGATGACTTTGCAGTAAAAAAAAAAAAAGTCTGCTCCCTTTAGTTTTGTTTGATAAATGAAGATAAATAAAACAAATAGATAAGAAATCTACCTGAATACACAGTCGTCTTCAGAGACGTGTAATTGCCGGCGTCAGTCTGCTCTGATGTCTGCGGATGCTGAAGCAGGAGGAAGCTGATGTGGGCGGCTGAGAGAGCGATGGCAGTGATTCAGTGTCTCCTCCTCAGAGGCCTTTATCACACTTTCTTCTGTCTCCCCCTCCACACACACACGCACACACACACACGCACACATCAGCAACCTTGAGGAGCAGATGGTTAGTGATTCATGATGACTAAAGGTGAAGAGTCACCCTGCTCTGTTATTCAGAACAGATTGATGCCACGCAGTTCACTGTTTACTGTTATCTCAGCTTTATGGTTCCTCGTGGTTGAGCCTGGAGATGAGTTTAACTCCCGGGGCTCATTATGGATAAAATACTGACTGTCTCCTGTGAGTTCTCTTCTGTACATGTATGTTTCAGGCATGAGGTTTTGATGTGGAGAAACTTGAGGGCAGAGCTTTAGTTTCTCACTTCAGGTTACTGCAGACGGTACTTAAATGCACCAAATGTTTGCTGATACTGTCTAAAATGTTCCCAGAAGTCACCAAGATTATGGAATAATCGCTCTCTAGATGCTATCAGTTGGTACTTTTTGCGATATATCACATATTATCACAACTAATAGACATTAAACTTGCAGATTTAACAGATTCTGGAATTAAATCCCTTGACATTACTTTACAGTAGGGTTGGGTCATGTGATTGAATTTCTATATCTCAATAAATCGAGTATAATTAAAAGTTTAACGATCATTAGCATGACATTTTTGATGTTTATCTGACTTAGTTACAGTGGTGATTCTTAGTCCAAGATATGTCGGGCTTTTCTCTCCCTAAAAGCTGGTTACTTTCATCTCTTCAGAGCCTCTAAAAGTCCTTCAGATGTTGCAGTCTAAGAGGGAACAATCAATCCTTGTTGACATCTCATACACTAATGATATGTCTTGTAATGAGGGGTCCGCAGCCAAAAAGGTTGGGGCCAAATGAGTTATACTAAAGTGTCTGGTTAGACGACATAGCTGCAGTAAAAGTTGGTAATTTGATCAAGTTTACAGCTGCACTTTGAGGTATGCGTGATACTCTTTTTAGCTGATGGCATATTGTGTAGTATGGGGGTTATCAGTAAAGGTTTATGGCAGCAGTAGCTCAGTCCATAGGGACTTGGCTTGGGAACCGGAGGGTCAGCGGCTCAGGTCTCCTTCTGGACCAAATATGGAGTGTGGACTGGCAGCTGGAAAGGTGCCAGTGCGCCTTCTGGGCACTGCCAAGGTGCCTGTGAGCAAGGCACCGAACCGTCTGTGCATTGGCAGCCCCCTCACTCTGACATCTCTCTATTTAATGCATGTATTTGTGCATCTGTGTGTATTTCAGGCCTGTGTGTATAAGACAACAGAGTGGAAAAACTGAATTTCCCCTCGAGGATAATAAAGTATATCTTATCTTAAACAGCTTTCTTAAACTTTTCTTAAAGCAATATTAACTGATTTTTTTGGCCACTTGGGGGCAGCACAGCCCTACTATCAAACACGTCCTCATACTTAAACAACAGAATAGATTGTTCACTAATGACTCTCTAAATGACATATGAGTATTAGTAACAGGGACACATAGGGAAGAGTTGCAAATAAAGTAATGTGTCATTGTAACACGCAAGTTTTCTTTTGCTACATAAATGTCATCATGTGGTTAGTACAGTAGGAAACATCCCTGAACAGTAAAGACAGGATTTGTCTGCTATAAACTCAACTTTATATTTTTCAAATATCAAGTTGTGTTTCTGTGTTTTGGAGCTAAACTCCACACTGTTGTCTGCATATATCTGTTCTCCATCAGTTAGCATAGTTTTCACATGCCATGCTAGTTGTGGTCTTTAAAGAACGCAAAAGCACGTGTGCATCTAGTGGCACTGGGGCAGTTTACAGCCCAATGTGAAGTGGTTCGGATGAGAGTTAGCACCTCTGAATTCGAGGCCATGGTTCTCTGCCAGAAACTTGTGGATTGCCCTCTCTGGGTTGGGAGAGAGTTACTGCCTCAAACGACGATAGTTCAAGTATCTCGGGGCCTTGTTCACAAGTGAGGGTAGATGGAGCGTGAGATAGATCGCAGTTTGGTGCGGCTTCTGAAGTGATGCAGGTGCTGTGCTGGATCATTGTGGTGAAGAGGGAGCTGAGCCTGAAAGAAAAGCTTTCGATTAACTGGTCCATCTACATCACCTATTTGAGGTACCCTCACCTATGGTCATGAGCTCTGGGTAGTGACCGAAAGAGTGTGATGGCGGATACAAGCGGCTGAAATGAGTTTTCTCCGTGGGGTGTCTGGGCTCAGCCTTAGAGATAGGGTAAGGAGCTCGGACATCAGGAGGGAGCTCAGAGTAGAGCCGCTGCTCCTTCGCATTGAAAGGGGTCAGTTGAGGTGGTTCGGGCATCTGATCAGGATCCTCCTGGGCGCCTCCTGTTAGAGGTGTTCTGGGCACGTCCCACTGGTAGGAGGCCCCGGGGCAGACCCAGAACACACTGGAGGGATTACATATCTCATCTGGCCTGGGAACACCTCAGGGTGGAGCTGGAAAGCATTGGATGGGTGGATGGATGGAACGCTCCACTATGTTCACCAGCTCATAGAAAATGTTGACGGTCTGCCATTTGGCACTGGGTGGTTAGTGTCTATGTTAATGTCTATGAGTTATGCCGATGAGAGCAGCGACGGTGAACAAAAACAGTAACGTTAAAGGCCGTTAAACCAAGACAGTCTAACAGCTTAAAGATGCTAACATGCTCCTCAGAGCTGAAAGAAACTGCGGAGTGATACTGATCCGTAGGTTCGTATTTGCAATTAGAGCAACTCCTTTCACATTACACATTATTTGACCTTTTTTTTAATGTGCAGGTTTATTGTAGAAAGTTTATTGTATTTTTTTACTATTTTAAATGTAATTTTCTTCTACTCTATAAAAATGTCTCTTTGCAGTACTTTCTTTCATTTTCTCTTTCTTTTACTGTGTTCATGTTATGCTCCAAATTAATCTGGCAGTAACTCTGACTCAGTTTCTGATAGTTTCAAAGTATTAATTAGCTTTAAATCATCTTTAAATTACCTGGATATCCCCTTCAGTTCACTCCACTTTATAACATTTTGACTTTTCAGAGGCACGCACTCTGGTTTTCTAGGCTTTTTCATTGAAGAAATTTGAAAGAACTTTTCCAAAAACGACAACAAAAAGGTTTATTCAACATCTATGATGAGTGAGTTCAGGAGAAATAATAATAAAAAAAGAAACGTCCAGGCATTGCATACATCATCATTTTACAGAGGACTTCTTCACAAGACTTCACAAGATTTTCCGAGGTGGTAATAAACTTTGACATTTCGAAAAATAGGAATCGGGGCAGGGAAGTGTGTGTGTGTGTGTGTGTGGGTGTCTGTGTGGAGGGACGAGGCATGTTTTTCCTCAAAGACCTTCAGCTATGTGGTTCAGGTTCAGATTCAGGAAGTGAAAATTTAGATGGCTTCTGGTGTGTGTGCAGAGGACACTCAGGGGACTCAGTGTGTGTGTGTGTGTGTGTGTGTGTGCGGTCTGATCGGTGCTGACAGGGAAATATGAGGTGCACGGGGGTGTGTGGGGGTGTGAGGGGGTAGAGGGGGATGACTGAGACACAAAAGGGAAGAGGAAAACGATGAGGAAATCAAACAGGATATAACGTCTACACTTCAAATTCTGACATTTTTCCATTTGAAAACATGAATGTTTGGCTCCAATTAAAAACACTACGTTCGCTGCAGTAAAGTGCTGAGGAGAAACCACTGCGGTCCGTCCACAAAAACTACTTATAAACAAGAGTGGGAGTGCTGAACCCACTGCTAGAAATACACACTGTTTGTATTGTAGCGGGGAATATTACAGAAAGCAGCAGCAGCGTATGAGAGAATGGAAGATGGAGTTTCATTTCGAAAAAGAGGTAAAAATAAAATGACAGAAAGTTGCAACGTGACTGAGAAACCTTTCAGAACAAAAATCAGACGCTTGAAGTGATGATTCAAGGATTTAATCTGGATTTTAAACTGTTAAACTTCCCAAATTATAAAACCAGAACTTCTGAGCTATTGTCTGCGAGACTATCAAGATGTATAATTTAGATAAATGGAGTCATTTCCCGGATCCATGGGTACAGGTTGGATCTTTTCCATGTTTTTCAGAGCTGTGCGTAGGTCGGGACAAATTTTTCACTTCTAAATTAGAAACTAATTTGAGTCATTGAAGGGCAAAAACATACAAAATGTACTTTTATTTGCCCAGTCCGTTGGTTCATGGCCAAATACCCTCAAAACCAAACACATTCCCGTCTGCCTCAGCTGTTCTTTGTGTTTAATGCCAACTAGCATCATTTTAGCATGTTAACACGCTAAAATAAGGTGTTGAACGTGGTAACCATTACACCTGCTAAACATCAGCATGTAAATGTCGTCATTGTGACAATAAACTTTAACCTATTTGTGGAAATTTATGTCAGTACTGTACATCTACTGCTCTTGTTTTGCTACTGGCTTTCATTAACCTTATTCTGATTAATGGTAAAAATAAGGCCGGGCGATATGGAGAAAATCACATATCGCGATATTTTTGACCAAATACCTTGATATCAGTATTCTGACAGTAATGTAGGGTTGAGTTTTGGTGCTCTCACTATGAGATGATTGATAAATAATCATCAGTAATGTGGATATGATGACTAAGTGGGTCTAAGGGCAAATCGTAGAACAGCCTGATGAGTTCAGAAAATGACTTCACCTTACTGTAGCACAGCCTTTTTTAACCAGGAAAAGACAACATTGACGATATTACAACATCCAAAATCTAAGATGACATCTAGGATGCCACCAGACCTCCAGTCAAAGGCGGCAGTAGCTCAGTCCATGGGGACTTGGGTTGGGAACCAGAGAATCTCTGGTTCAAGTCCCTTTCCGGACCAAATATGGAGTGTGGACTGGTAGCTGGAGAGGTGCCAGTTTGCCTCCTGGGCACTGCAGGCACCGAACTCCTAACTTTCCGGGGCGCCTGTCCATTGGCAGCCCCCTCAATCTGACATCCCTCCATAGGTTTGTGCATGTATGTGTATTTCAGGCCTGTGTGTATATGACAACGGAGTGTAAAAATTGAATTCCCCCTCTGGGATTAATATGGTATATCTTCTTCTTCTTTTAAGTGCGCCGGGCACTTAAGTTAATTTGACATAGTGGCCAAACTAATTGCAACTTCCTGGTATGTCATGTGTTGCCACTGAGCCCGAAAGACTTTTTTCCATAGACTTAAAATATTGAAGACACATCTGTAAATCAATGGATATATTTTACCCCTGTGAAAATTGTTTTGCTCTTGAAATTTGATCAGTTTGATCCAGTAATGTTTCAAAAGTCTAGAAAAGCCATATCAAGCTAGCAGGAGGCCAAACTGGAAGTTAGCAGCTCGGCCAGCCGAAGTGTCTATGCGCCCAATGCTGCGGAAGATCCAGGAAGTCAAAGTTTTTTGGCTTCGTGCGCCACTGAGCAATGTTTATTGGAATGAACAAGGCTCCACCTCTGACACTATATCCAGTTCTCTTTAGACAGCAATGGATATAACCACCTCCCTTTGCGTCTGTAGCGTTATCAGATTCCCAATTAAGATCGGGTTTACATCTGAAATATTGCCAAATAGGCACTTCTGCTTGTTGCTTGGACACCAAATCCTCCACCATCATCTTGTCCATCAACTTTTCTTACTTTCGTAGTGATAGGTGAGCTGCAACTCTGCTGCTGCTTCTGGACTTTGCAAATACTTTCAGTTTACAGTAGCACTAATATTAAGACTTTTTCTGACATAATATTCCAGATAATGTTCTTACTTTAATACAAAATCTGTGTATATTTGAAAGTAACTCTAAGGCTGCTTTCAGACCTAGAGTTGTCTCCTTTGGTCTGAATCAGGGACTAATTCTGTCACAAAGTTGTATAATTGCCTAGAGTTGGTTCGTGTTCTCACGGCAGCATTTACAAGCGGACCAGATCAAATGCCTTGTGTGAGAAAGCTGCTCTTGATTGGTCAGAATTTCCATGTGGGAAAAATACAGGAAGTAAAGAAAACGTTGAAGAAGAGTACACTGTCAAGATAAATGTGACACTTTCTAATGTCACAATGGAGGGACAACTACGCAGGTTGATTTTAGCGCTGCTCATCGTGGACTATATTGCTGTCATTGTTCATTTGAGTCAAAGCATACAGTTTGAAAACGAGGCGCGGCTCCAACTAGAAAACAATGTTTTGATGCATTGGACGTGCTGAATGTGCATATTAAGGCAGTACAGGAGGAGGCGCACATTAATAATCCTCCAGGACTGTAACATGCTCATGTTTAACCCAAACAATGTGTCATGTGACTGCAGTTGGTTCAGATGCAGGTCAGAACACGTTCTCAAACGAACCACATCAGAGTTCATTTGTAACCAGACTGAGACCACCTCTTCAAGAAGGTCTCGGTCTGGTTGTTTTGGTGCGCACCCAAGTGCGATTGCTGTGTTCACACCTGCCCAAACGAACCGCACTGAGGGGGCAAACGGACTTGAGTTTGATTGAACTGAACCAAACAGGGCAGGTGTGAAAGCATCCTTACTTACGCTAAAGCTTTGGACGTGTAATGGCGCTTCCAATACTTTTTAAAGACCAGCTCTTCATAGTAAATTGACAATTATCTGGTGATCCATTAAACTACTACAAAAGACAGACAAGAGAGACACCACTGTATTTAAACCTGTTTGCTCTGCATACTTAAACTTGCAAGTACTTTCCAAAAGTCAAGCCAGCACTATACATACAGATACCTTACAATCAAATCTGACCTTAGAAAAAACAGCACAAATTCACATCCATGTTATTTAAAATGTCCCCCTTTTTTTACCAGCTCCTGACTTGATATGCGCAGAGTAAAATATGTGTGAAGTATATACAAAGTATTTTAAAAAAAAGACTTAATTTCACGCTCAGACACACATTGCATTGTAAAGATCATAAAATCAGTATAAACAAGAACTGTTTGATTCATCAGATTTCACACACAGACGTATAAAATATCACTGACAGCTCATGACGGCCATTTATAGTGTCGAGATCGGACGCTTGCAGACGTGCTCTCAGCCTCTCGAGGCACTGGAGATATAAAAGTGGAAGGTGCATGCACAGCTTTACTGTCAGTCTTATAAAGAGAGTGTAAGCACAATTTATTACAGGATACGAAGGCTAAAATGAACATCCAAGTATTTTTCTTTTTATATGAAGCCCTTTATCTACAAAACAGCTTCCATCACATCTGTTCTCTCGGCAGACGTTCATCGAGGCATTTCGTCCACTTCGGGTCTTGGTTTAAATCCAAAAGTCTGTGTTTTGCGTTCCAAAACAGCACTGCTGTCCAGAGAAAAAATTCCACAACAACTTCCACAAATGTCAGGTTTGTCTTTCAAATTAACGTCTTTGGGAAGCAGCTGTGGCCAGATGTGATGCCCCGGCTGCTTATGACTGTTTTACCGTATAGAAAAAATATCTCATCCAGACACAGGAGAAGTTTTGGTGTTCTCAGATGAGTTTGCGTTAAAAGAATCCACGCTTCAGTTGACTTTAAAGATGCTGAAGATGTGAGGCGAGGCTGACGGATTGCCCAGAGTGTGGAGTCTGAAGGACGAGCCTGTGATGGCCTGTAGCTCCGTGCCTTTGTCCAGTCGCAGGAGGCCGGACACCTGGCAGGGTTTCAGGAAGTGGAAAGGGTGCGGCCCGGCGGAGGGGGTCGTCCCGTAACCCTCCATGCACTGCAGCTTCTGAGGCCTCTGGCCGCTGGTTACCACATCCAGCTTCACATACTGAGACTGTTGCTCATTGAACAACACCTGAGGAGACGCAGAAGATGATCAATCAATCACGACAGATTAGCACAGACACAAGAACAACTTGTTTCTTCTCAACTGTTCAAGTGAAAACTAACCGCTGGATTTCCAAGGTCCTGCTATCATAATTCTTTCTTTCTTTCTTTCTTTCTTTTGGCGAGATTTTATCCAGACCTCTGTCAACTTGACAAGACCGAGGTCTGGCTACAAGAGATTACCCGAAACCTGATATCCACCTCTCTAGAAAACATGATACGTACCAGTACAGCATGACTGATTTTGTACGAAATGAAGACTGTTTTTTTTTAAAGTTGCATTAGGTGGGAAAACTTAGAAGTGGAGCTATGTCCCAACACTCTGCTGATTCACTCTAGTTTGAAAAATGAAATTTGGTTTCTTCACCACTTGAGCTTAAGAAGTATGAAAGCCAAATTTAAAAGCAAACTCATTTTCAACGCTGTCACACCGAGACACACCGTTAGAAAACATGTCACCAGCAAAACCATTGTTTTCCTCCTCTCTTGTTCTGTGCTGCATGTTTTTCTAGCGGTTTTTAGGCGTGCATAGTAGTTAAAATATCATCAACTTTTCAATGCAAGGAGCGGTTAGCTTGTCAATATCACACTTGGCCTTGGTAGCCAGTCAAAACAAACAAGAGGCGGGCTTTACTTCTTTACCACTTCCTTCCTGTTTTGATGCCAGTAGTTGTGGTAGGAACAGTGAGGCACACAGACAAAAGATTTAAACTAGCCGTATTTACTCACGATGAGCTATGTAATTTAAGGTCACCCCGATATTTAAATACTAAACAGTGAACATGTGCATGAAGTTGGTGAAACTTCTTGGTGAATATAATGCCATTTTCTTTGCTGATTAATAGGCTAGCTAGCTAGCTAGCTGTTGGACTGTGAGAGAGCTACAGTGTAAGTGTGAGGGAAGGGCCCCAATGTCTCACTAAATAACACCCTGTTTTGGTGACACTGCTGAAAATGCCATCAATGTCTATCTAAAAACACCTAGGTTAAGGGGCCACATAGAAATGCCCAGTTGTCTCCCTAAAAAACATCCAGTTTTGGTACCACATTTGCTGCTGGAAATACTGCCAATGTCTCCCTAAATAGCACCCGGTTTTAGTACCATATCGAAATGCGCTTATGTCTGGCTAAAAAATACATCCGCTTTTGGGGCCACAATTGCTGGAAATGCTCTTATGTCGTATGAAAAACACATTTGGTTTGATGACACAATTGCAGCTGGAAATTACCCATTGTCTTGCTACAAAAACATCTGTTTTTGGTGCCATATTTGCAGCTGGAAATATTCCAAACTCTTGCTATTAAAACAACCGGTTTGGTGACACAATTGCCACTAGAAAATGCTCTGATGTCTTGCTACAAAAACATCTAGTGCTGACAATGTCTTCCTAAAACGCCTGGCTTTGGTACCACATCAAAATGCAGTGGTGTTTTGGTGCCACATTTACCGCTATAAATGCCCTGATGTCTTGCTACAAAAACATCCTGTTTTGGTGACACAGTCGCCACTGGAGATGCTCCGATGTCTTACTGAGAAACAACCATATTTGGTGCCACAATTGCTGCTGGAAATGCTGCCAATGTCTCCGTAAAAACACCCTGTTTTGGTGCCACATTTTCTGCTATAAATGCCCTGCTATCTTGCTACAAAAACATCAGGTTTTGGTGACACAATCGCTGCTAGAAATGCTGCCATGTGTCCCTGAAAAACACCTGGTTTTGATACCATATCAAAATGTACCGATGTCTTGCTAAAAAACATTAGATTTTGGTAACACATTTGCTGCTGTAAGTACTTAGAGGTCTCGCTAAAAAACACATCTGGTTTTGGTGCCGTAATTATCGCTAGAAATGCCCCAAAGTCGTGCTACAAAAACAACCGTTTTTAGTGCCACAATTACTGCTGAACATGCTGCCAACATCTCCCTAAAAACACAGTTTAGGTGCCATTTCCAAATGCCCCGATGTCTTGTTAAAAAACACCCAATTCTGTTGCCACAGTCACCACTGGAAATGCTCCAGTGTCTCGTTGAAAAACAACTTGACTTAAAAACATTCAGTTTCGGTGCCACAAATGTTACATATCTGTGGTTTGCAGAAATGTACATTGCCAACATTTTCTTCTTCTCTCTCTCTGTTTTTCTCCAACTGACGAAATGGTCTCATCTCAGACATACAAGCACTTTGACTACATGAAATGCAGCCTTTAATCAGCCAAGTTATTGATATTATGTTATTATTATTGTTATTGGAAGAATATGACTCTGACAAATCCAACATTCAATACCAGAGAGTTTTTAATACTATGTATATGTGCACGTGGGAATGTGAGGTCCCAGCATAAACTCACCTGACAGAACAGGAAGTAGACGCCCGCTCTCTCTACAGTGAAGGTGCCTTGTTCCTTGTTGTACCTCACTGCTTTACTCATATTCAACGTCCTCTCTTCCCAACCCTTTATCACGCCACCTTCTCCCACTGACACACACACAAACACACACACACACACACACACACACACACACACAGGCACACACAGTCATCCAAGGTAAATCATCTCATAGACAAAAATTTCACAGATTATCTTCCATCCGTCATCTTTACGACTCTTACCTTGCTGAGAGGAGACTTTGGTTACTGGTGGAAAGTGAGAGAGACATTGAAAGGGAGAGAAAAGGGAAAGTCAATTAAGATTTTATGAGTGCAATCGTATAGGGGTATATGATTGAAACCACTTCAGCAGATGCTACACGAGACGGCTATGCGGGATCTGCCAAGCTACTTACTCTCAAAATGAGACGCCGCTTTCTTTCCACTTCCATTCCTCCCTCGCAGCGCCCCCCCTTCACAAGGCAAGGAGAGACAGAGTATGAATGGCAGAGAAAATAACGTCTGTGGTTTTTTGATAAAACAATCATTCCCATCTGTATCTGTCTAATAACACGGTGTGTTAATTTGCAGCCATTTAAATTCAACCTGGCTCTTTTTAACACGGTTAGCAGATGGGCAAAGGATTTCCTGTCACGTGCTTCAATATATTTCCTCAAACTGTTATTTTCAGTCGTGTGCCTCTTTCTTTTTTTCGTGCCTGTGGGGGCTAATCTTAGTGCCAGCTGGTCGCAGTCATCTAGAAAATACAGACAAAGAAGAGCGATGGAGTGAAGGAGGATGGAGAGCTGTGTGGGGGGGCAGACAAAGACAAGATAGGCAGGGGAAAAGTGAAAGCATTAAATGTGCCTTGAGAGATGAAGCTTAGAACGCTAAATAAAGAGAAATGAAGTGCCGGAAAAAGAGAGTCAAAAAGGTCTTTGGCTGCTCTGTGACCCAAAAGAGTCGATTAAGAACAGAGTGAAGCAACAGCTACGGCCCCTGCTCGGATAAATACAATAAATAAAACACAACACTAAAAGGCCAAAGCTGCAGAACGCCTGCTCTTGTTACTCACTAAAAGTTTATTTTAGGTTTGTAATCTGGCCGACGGGGAGCATAATGTAGTGCAAGTGTTGAAGCTTTACATTTCTTGACATTTCAACAGTGCTGTGGTTAAAGTGTGGTTATGTTTAGGCACAAAAAACCACCTGGTAATGGTTAGGAAGAGATCATGTTATGTCGTAAAAACACCCAGTTTTGGTGCCACAGTGGTGGCTTGAAATGCCCCCATGTCCCACTAAAAACCACCAAGTTATGGTGCCATAAAAATCGCTTGAAATGCCCTGATGTCTCGCTATTAAACACCCAGTCTTGATGCCACAATCGCAGCTTGAAATGCCCCAACAAGTCACTAAAAAATGCCCAATTTTGGTGCCACAGTTGCGGCTGGAAATGCCCCGATGACTTGTCCTAAAACGCCCAGTTTTGGTGAGACAATTGCAGCTTGAAATGCCCTGATGATTCACTAAAAAACACAGTTTTGGTGCCACAATAGCAGCTTGAAATGCCCTCAAGACTCCACCTAAAACACCCAGTTTTGGTCCCACAATCATTGCTGAAATGCCCAGATGACTCGTCCTAAAACACCCATATTTGGTGCCACAATTGCAGCTGGAAATGCCTCAGTGACTTGTTAAAAAACACCCAGTTTTGGTGACACCATCGGAGCTCGAAATGCCCCGATAACTTGTCCTAAGGCACCCAGTTTTGGTGAGACAATTGCAGCTTGAAATGCACTGATGTCTCACAAAAAAACACCCAGTTTTGGTATCATATTTGTAGGTGGAAATACAGCCGATGTCTCACATAAAAGAAGAAAAAAATACTCATGGCACCAAATTTGCAGCAGAAAATGCTTTGATGTCTTGCTAATAAACACCTGGTTATCTTTGTGGTTAGCCACAATCGTGGCTAGAAATGTCGCAATGTCTCACTAAAACAACCCCATCTTTGGCGCCACAATCTCAGCTGAAAATGCCCCGATAGCTGGCTAAAAAACACTAGTTTGGTGCCGCAGTCGCTGCTTGAAATGCCCTGATGACTCGCTAAAAAACACCCGGTGGAAATACAGCTGATGTCTCAAAAAAGGGGGAAAAGTCTTGCTAATAAACACCTGGTTATGGTGCCACAATCGTGGCTAGAGATGTTGTGATGTCTTGCTAAAAAAAACACCTAGTTTTGGTGCAGCTATTGCAGCTGGAAATGCCCCAATGGCTCGCTAAAAATCACCCACTTTTGGTGGCACAATTGAGGCTGAAAATGTTGCGATGTCTTGCTAAGACCAACCCTATCTTTGGTGCCATAATCGCAGCTGGACATGCTCCAATGTCTTACTAAGAAACACCCAGTTTTGGTGCCGCAATCACAGCTGGAAATACAGCTGATGTCTCAAAAAGAAAAAGTTGTTTATGTTTATGGCTGGACATGCCCTGATGTGTTGCTAATAATCACCTAGTTTTGGCACCATAATCGTGGCTGGGAACGTTGTGATTTTTTAACTAAAAGACACCTGAATTTGGTGCCACAATTGCTGCTGGAAATGCTGCAATGTCTCAATGAAAAACAGCCAGTTTTGTTGTTTGTTGGTCTTGAACAGTGGTCTGCTGCTTGGCTACTGTTAAAATAACTGGCTTTGGAGCCACAAACACAGCTGAAAATACCAAAAAAGCCTGCTAGACGAAGCTAAGAACACTAAATTAGAAAAATTAAGCGCCAGAAAAAGAGAGTCAAAAATTCTTTAGCTGCTCTGTGTCCCAAAAGAGTCGATTAAGAACAGAGTGAAGCAACAGCTACGGCCCCTGCTCGAATAAATACAATAAATAAAACACAACGCTAAAAGGCCAGAGCTGCAGAACGCCTGCTCTTGTTACCCACTAAAGGTTTATTTTAGCTTTGCAATCTGGCCTACAGGGAGCGATTTGAAACTCAGATACAACCTGAATACTGTAACTGAGAAATACATACTTTATGTTTCGAGACGGAGCAGCCAAACACCGGGGCCCCCCGCCATCATACAGGAATATTAAGTCCCTGCTAAAATAACTCACAGGTGGGTGACCCTGTAGACTTAGGATTTGCTATGGGCGAGCGTAAAGCCCTCAGGCTGGCCGGAGTTTCCTGACTCAAGCTGTCAGTCATCAGGAGAGAACATAACAGCAGTGTCCTGCTGAAACGCTGCACCGCGGTGGTCAACTTTCCACAAACTGGAAAAAGCTGTTTGGTGTTTTTTTTTATTCCCGTCGATAGCCATGAATTTCTGAACACTGTTTAATGTGTTTTGGAAGACAAAGCAGGATATCAGTTACTAAAGCAAAAAGCTAATATCTGCAGGATATCAATATAGATATTTTGGCGAGAAACGCACTTCTCTAAACGAATCCTTTTGTCAAATTTGGACGTTCATCCCTCCACTGAAATCCAGCATAAGAGCGACTGAGGGTTCACTCTCGGACAAAATGTGAACAATCAAGCAGTCCCGTGATGGTGACGCAAGCAGGGGCTATAAATACTGCAATGATAGGTCATCAAATATCACCGCTTTCACAACAAATCATAGCTGTGTCAGTCGTGTGCTCAGGGGGGAGGAAAGAAAAAAATCAATTTCACTGCCCAAAAGCGTGCAACAAGGCCTCGCTCCCGAGCCAGCTGGTTTTCTGGGCTCCGAGGCCGCTCTGGTCAGACCTGTAATTTCTGAAACAGTCATCCAGCTGCCTACTTTTTCCTGTGTCAACTTTTAGCAGCGGGCTGTGCCTGCGGCCCGCTAGACCCGACCAAAGCGGCATGCGGGCCAAGACTGGCCAGCGTTTGTGTTAAATGTTCTTCCCAAAAAAAACAACAGAGCACAGTTGGTAAGTATTGTGTCTGTGGTGATTTTGGGGGCGGCTAAAAAGCACAAAACTTCGACATGCTGCTGGTGTTGAAGTCAAGAAAATGCAGCTGTGGAAGACTTTTTTTTATTTGCAGTACCGTCTCTCTTCACTCTCTGCCCCACCAGCAGCTCTCTCTTCTCCAGAATGAGCTGAACAATGGCCTTCCTCTGTGTATTGACCTGTTGAAAGACAGAGAGAAAGAGAGAGGGAGAGAAAACGCACTATTAACAAATGTCCAATAAGTTTATTATGACTTTTTTCTGGCGTGGATCCCACACAGCCACAGACGGCCTCTTCCAGCCAGCCAGCCACATAAACAGGCTCGTCTTTTCCAGTATCCTGCCCCTGCTGCCATGCTAGCTTTAGAATAGGTCTACCACTTCCTCAGAGACTGATTGCGACACCTAATGCATGTTTTTAGTGCTTTGCATTCCTCGCATCTTTACTCCCATTTCTGAGAAAGAGATGATTTTTGTCAAGCCAGCAAAGTTTGAAAAGCTTGGCCGGGGGCCCGCTGAATGACCGAAGGAGGCCTATATGAAGTAAGAGGAACCGTGGCTCAGGGAAAGTATGTTTAAATTTACTGCTACTGTGGAAATGGAGGCAGCGAGTCGCTCTCCGCTCTCCAGACGTTCGCTCGCTGGCTCTCATCAGGAGTTGGCCAACGGTCAAATGGACAGAACGGGGCCCCTTGGGAAGGACTCCAGCATCAACACTCCACGTGTCCAATTTTGGGGGGGGTGTTTGTGTGTGTGTGTGTGTGTGTATGAGTGAGTGTGTGTGCAGGTCTGTCAACATGATACACGGCCAACCTGTCCTCCTGATCTCAAATCCAGCGCAACCTGGTTTTGTAAATACTGTGAACTTGAAACCAGAAGAATTTCCATCAGCTCCTTTTGGCTGCTTTTAGAGAATTTGCCTTGTGATGCAACCTCGTGCTGGAGTCTTAACGTTTGCTGCAAGTGCAAGAAGTTTCAAAACTGCACTCTGCATTAGAGCTGCACACGTAGGTGCAGATTTCAGGGGGGACGCAGGGGACACATGCCCCTCAACATTTAGAACATGAGCATTTGCCTCTCAGTAGAAACATGAAAGTAGCAGAGGACTTTTATTTTGACAACTTTTAAAGGGACAGTTCAGATTTAAAGCTGAGCAGTCGACTGCTGTGGACCTAGAAATGGCCTGCCAAGGATTATAAACTATTATGTGTGTCCTCAATATCACAGTGATTTCCAAAACAAATGAAGCTGTTACATCACTCTCTTCACAGCCAGACTCCATTGAGAAAAACAACGATTTAACATTGCTGAACACAGGAGGTGCTGGTCTACTGCTGCTTCCATCAGTTATTTTGTTTGTGTTATTGTGTGACTTCGGCATCTGAACGGCTTTGTTCAGACTCACTAAAGTCACACAGTAACAGAATCTAACTAACTAAACGAATCAGCAGTCGACCAACAGCTCCAGTGTACAGCGAGCTAAAATGACTGTTTTTCTCAATGGAGTCTGGTGGCTTTGCCGGGAACATGGATGAGGAACTAAAGCTGTTACAGCTTTCCCGTTGAAATAGGTGATCTGGTGGACAGGTAAAGCAGTGAAAACACTCTCAATTAGGCGTACACTTATACTGAAACTGAGTTTTTTTAGGTAGGTAAAACATGTCTTGTTGCTGGCCCCCATCCGCAGCAATGCATTGCTTTGCTTTCATGTCAGACTCCAGCCTGCTTCTCCAAACTGGGGGCGTGACTACAGATATTAACTGTCTGTAATATACTAACTATGGACGAGGACCCCATGCAACCCCACTTTAAAAAAATCCAAACTGTTCCTTTAACACATTTACACTATAAACTGATGCATAAAAACTCCCCAGAGTGCAGGACATTAAATATTTGATGCTCAAATTTTACCTGCAGAGGACCGTCCTCGTTGATTGCACATAATTTCTGCAAATTCAACAACTTGAAATGACAGTTTCATCCTGACCTGTGCAGGAGAAGTGACCGTGCATGTTGCAAAACGCTTTACACTTGCCACACTTTATCACTCGGCCTGTTTCCCTCTGTGCGCTCGGTTGGGTATAAAGTGCACACAGAGGCAAATAGTTGAGGCTTTCCAGTAAATTGAGATAAAACTGGAGCACAACTGGCACCAGAGTAATTAAACATGGCGGGGGGAGCAGCAGCAGCAGCAGCAGCAGAGGGGGGGGGGGGCTGGACGCAGAAAATAAGCAGTAACTCTCCACACAACCTGACTGCACTTATTGGTAAGCAATAAAAGTGCCAAGCAGAGAAATGGTGCAATAGAATAGAGTACGTGCAAAGGCGGGAGAGAAAGGGGGGGCTGGGGGGCTGAGGGGGGGGGGGTGAAGTGTGGAATTGCATTTTTCCATATCCCCCCCGTGAAGATTCCCGTAACCGCAGCCACACAAGAAAAGTTACATAACAAACACTTTGTAATAATCACAGGCGGGTAAATATTATTGTTGGTGCAAATATGCGTGGCATTCGTGTTTGCAGGCTTGATTGGTTTTTGAGTGTGACACAAACCTGCTCCATTCGGTCCTGCAGGATCTTAAAGGACTGGGACAGGTCCCGCGTCTGTCGCCAAGTCCACGCCGTGAACAGCGCGCTGCATGCGGCCAGAGACAGAGCCACCAGGGCCAGAGAAGCCCAGACGACCCGCAGCTTGCGCACTCGCCTCCTCTGCAGAATCCGATGCATGTTGGTGCAAGACTGCACTGCTACTCGCCGCCGCAGACCATCCGAAGTCCCCGCTTCAACTTCATTCCAGCAGAGCATGAAGTCCCTCCAAATGCGGGTCTGTCCAAATGTCCATTTTGGTGCGGAAAAGACGCGCGAGTGGACAGCCTGTAACTAAACACACACCGCTTCTTCACCGCGTGGATCTTTGTGTTTAATTCTCGGGTGTATCTGACAGATGAGGGGTTTTAATAAAGCAACAAAACATCCACTCTTTGCTCCACACAGATCAAAGCCACCATCCTCCGCGTGCCTCCAAATACACGAAAACTGCAACTCGCGCACATCAACTGTTGCATCCTTCTGCTTGTGATTCGTTGACTCAGCTCTCTTGTCTTCCCTTTAAACAGCGCGCTGGGGGGTCACTCTATTAGACAGACAGACTGAGCACACATGAGCGTGAAATCACACACACACACACACATGCAGACTTTGTGGTGAACTTTCCGCGCGCCCTCGGCGAGCTCTGATGTTGTGATACCAGCGTGCATCCGCCGTAAAAACCAACGAGGTGAGCACAAGAAAAACATACGAGGCGCACCGGGGCTTCCTCTGCTGCTCCAGACACTTTCATCAACTTGCATGCCTTGAAAATATGTGCCATCCACGCGTGTGACAGTTCCGTTTGTCACCACACGGTGGCTGTAGTGTATAGGTGGTGAATGCTGGGGATGATGCTGTGTGACTGTGTCCAGTGGATCATCAACAATTGTCTACTGATCCTAACAGTCCATAACCTCCCCAAAATACTCTTTACTTTCATCTAAGCATTGCACAATTAACTTTTCTTTCTGTGTTTGCCCAAGTAGTGCACGTACACTTCACTGTATTTGACTGTGTGTATACTGTAAGTATAGATAGGATGTGTCCTGACCCAGTTTTGGCAGCCGGAATCAGGCCAGCTGATTTGGCCCAACTCTGGGGCGCCATGAGCCCCTTTTCCACCGCAGGAACTTTTACCATTTACCCGGGATTTAGAAAAATCTTGGTGCATTTCCAATTAAATTACCCAGGTAAAAAACTTTCCCTCAACCCCAAACTTTCCCTGAAAGAAGTACCTAGTAGGGGCGTAGGACTTTTCAGATTTCAGATTCCCCTGAATTCTTGAGGGGCTGAAGAACGCTGATTGGTGTCTGCAAACTTCATTTCATTTCTACAAGCTTCACTTCGTTTGTGTTTTGATCATTTGGAAAATGGAGCAAAAGAAGAGAAGCTACGAGAGGTGGACGGACAACGAGGTCCAGGCTCTTTGGAGCGTATTTGCAGAGGAAGAAAGTCAGCGGGACTTCGAGTCGGCGACTTAAAATGACCAAATCTATGGAAACACAAAGTTGAAGAAACTTAAGCAAGATTATAAGAAGCTCCAACACACGTCATCAGCCTGATTTGAATACATTTTCCGGAACGTTGAGGTGCGGTGGAAACACAAACCACACAGATTACCAGGAATTCTTCTACCCAGGTAAATAAATTCCTGGAAATAAAAGTTCCTGGAAATGTTGGTGGAAAAGGAGCTATTCATACCAAGTCTCAGCTGATTCGGGCAACCGAACTCGGCATGCCGAATTTCATACAGCATGCCGAGGCTGATTCTGGGCTGGGTCATTTTGGCTACCTGGGGAGCATCTTTGGGACTAAAGATCTATCTTAAAGGTCCTGTGTTTAAGATTTAGGAGAATTTGGTGCCATCTAGTGGAGAGGATTGCAGATTGCAACCAGCTGAGACTTCTCCCAGTTAGAATTCCGTCAGTTACCGGGAGCTGAATTATCCACAGAGGTCTCTGTCTGTCCAAAATATACAAATACAGGAATTTAAACCGGTAAAAGCGCTACATAAAGCAGACGTTAAAGACAAAAACCTGTATTTCCAATGCTCCTCATCGTGGAGGGGCTGCTAACCACGGTAGCCAACATGAAGACGCTAATGGCCCTATCTAGAGCCAGTGTTTGGTTTGTCCACTGGTTCTCAAATGGTCTGCCGTGATGCCAATCTAGGTGTGCCGTGGGAGTTTGTGATAAACACACATTTGCCTATTATTACAATATTCAACAGGGCCTATACGAAAAGTTATGAATGAATTTTAATTGACTGTATCAGTATGTTGTGCGCACCCATTGCCCTTAGTCATTAGTTCAAGGTCCACACCGTCTAATACATTCAGCGTCTTTCTAGCATTTTGCCATGTCATGGAGCTAGTAGCTGTCCGTTAGTCACTCACTCCATAACAGGAACCGGCACTTCAAAATAAAAGCTCTGAGCTGGAAATTCACTGCACTTAAAAATAAAGTATATTCTTTACAAACTTGACATGTTTGCAAGTCACTTGTGGTCCATTCAAATTGGACCGTGACCCACTTTTGGACCGTGACCCACCAGTTAAGAACCACTGATATCAAGCAGCCTCTTATGTAGGAGCAAAGTCTACGACTTGTAGCTACTGAGATGTTTAACCCAGCCTGAACTGGCTGATGCACTTTCCTCGGTTGATGCCACAGTTTCCGTGGTTGTGTTCAGAAAATAAACTTACAGCATGTTGAACATTGCTCCACACCACCGCTGTCAAAAGGCATTTGCTCTTCGAAATACGTCCTGCTGTATTGGTGTTGTGGCTTAATGAGTAAAGGTAGGAAGGTCATTGTTGCATTGTTGTGAGCTGTTTGCTCTTATATGTTACATTTATTAATCAATAAATATTCCAGCATGTTTGCACTCTGCACCATTGCACTGCTGTGTTACTGTTTACAATAGGGCTGGTTGTCACATTCAGTAGATGTTGCTCCCTAGAGGGCGCTGTTGGTACTGAGATTTCCAAACTGGGGTCAGAGGTCATCTGTGGGGTCATTTCAGGAGTAAGGCACTTGACTTTGTTTTCCTTTTTTATTCAACTCTCCTGTCTTTTTCCTCTGAGCTTTCACACTATAGTTTTATATTAAACTGTTAGTACTATTAAAAAGTACAAAGTGAGAGATGTAGATTAAATCGGTTTGTTATTCGCTAAGCTGCAACATGTGGTCGTTTGCATAGTTGTGGGGCAAAAAAAAAACCCAGTTGTGGATGCTGGTTACATTCTCCTCGAGGTTGGTTGTCACACCCTTTTGTTGGCATGTACATGTGTGGTGTGAAATATTTAGTGCTTTCTTCTTTTAGATAGAAAATGGGCAGGAATTTGGTCAGGAAGACAAACTGTGGTATTCATATAAGCATGTATTGATCTGGTGTTATGAATGTCTGGATGAATAACTGACAGGCTGTAGGGGAGAATGGGATTCATCAAGTTTTACTTAATCCCTGTCTTACAATTTTTGTCCTTTTTATTGTTCTTAATATTGTTATATAAGGATAAAAAATGCATTTATAGGAGTGATTTTTCCTGTTTCAGTTCTCTTGATGCAGGAGATGTTAGGTTGTTGAATTTCAATGAAGTTCAACTTTGTGAAGTCCTTTTTAAGACTGTCTCCATTTTTTTCCTTATTAGAGTAACATAGGAACAACTAACCCCACGACTGTGATGGTTGTCACAAATGCACAACCTTTATTTGACAGTCCATCTTTCGAACAGATAAACACAAGTAGAGTAACGTCGCTGCATTCCTACTTGACACTTCAGCCTCTTATCTGGCCAACATTTTGGCTGTGTTAGTGCATATGGCACAATTTTTTGGAAGTTTTGGAATTCAAATTTTAATTTTTTTAATAGATCAATAGAACACTGTGAAAAAAATGTACCATATTAAGGACAAAAAAGGTCCACTTCCAAAAAACTGCTGTAAAAACTTTACAGCTAACATTTTTTTCTGCTTTTTTTCTGCATAAATCTCTTGAACAACTGCTCAAAACTACCAAACATTCAATCATTTTGAGGACACACACTTTCTTAAAATGGCCTACTAAGCTCAATAACACAAACAGAAAATTAATTAAATGACAAGCATTGTATGCATGGGCCTGTAATGGGACATGGCTGATTTTAGTGGTGAATAGTACTATTATTCTCAAAAATGAAGCCCTAACATTACAAAATGCATGATTGTATTTTGTAATGGCTATGAGATTTTTTTTTTTTTAAATGGGACTTAATGGGACATTTTTGTCCTCAAATGACTTAAGAGGGTAGTAAATTTTAAATCTGATGCTACACAAAAACTAATAATGCATCAAAGCCAATATTTTGGCTAAACTTTGACACATCCAAGACTGCTAAAAAAAAAAATCCCCCAGCCCCCCAGCATTTTGTATATGGAAAATAATTTTTTTTTTTTTGTTTTTTTTTTTGTATGTTTTTTCATTAAAAAAATATTGGCATCATGTAATCAAACTGCCATTTAAAGGGTTAAAATCCTGATAATTATTCAATATTTGATAGTTTTGATCAGGACTTAAGTTATTCAAAAGATTAGTGTGTGTTTTTTTTTCATAAATAAATACATTTTTCATAAATTTATGTAAACATCAATTTCATAATTTTTTTCAACAGTGACATCAAGAAATCAAACTGACATGTGAAAGTTTAAAATCCTCCAAATGATTGAATGTTTGGTCATTTTGAGCAGGGCTGAAGTTGTTTAAGAGATTCATGCATAAACAAGCAGAAAAAAATGTTAATCTGTAAAGTTTTTATAGCAGTTTTTTGGAAGTGGACATTTTTGTCCTTAATGACTTAAAAAAGTAGTAAATTCAGCTGATGCCTGAGGGTGTAGGATACAATGTTTAAGGGATTCAAACAAAAGTAAAAAGTGTGACAACAAACCTCCTTCTCCTCTACGTAAGAGCTAAATGTTCACTTCTGTTCAGCTTTGTTGGCTTTTCTTATCTGTACTTCTATTTTCAGAGTAAGAGCAACAAAGACACGCAGCCAAATTCCTCAATAAAGCTGATTCTGGTAAATTCACTCACAGACTGCATAAAGTATGACGTGGACACATAGCTGTGGGACAACACTGTTATTAAACTGCAGTCAGAGTTGGTTTTATTCCTCCGTGTCAACAGGACAGAGCCGTTAAACAAGTATACAAGTAAACAGTAAAACACACTCTTGGTTTTCAAGTATGGGTGACAACAGGAAGCCCAAAATACATTTCTCATGCAGGTTCTAGGCTAAATGTAATATGACTGAAGACGTTTTCTAGTGTATCATGATTCCCTGTACAGCAAATGAATATAAAGGTGCTTTTTGTTGAAATCATGACATCAAACGTTTTGATAGTCATGCGAAAACCCTGTGAATCCATTTTTGGTGATTTAATGTGCCATCTGAGTAAATTTCATGCTCCTTTTATGGACTGAAGGAACTTATTTGATGTCGAGAAGCCCTTTAAAAACTCAGAGATGAAGTTTAAAAAATGCACAATGTTCCTGAAGAGCTTATTTTTGGATTCACAAGATTCCCACCCAGCTACTATCTTTATTTTCAACCATGTCAGAGACAAAATCAGACACACTGCCACATTAAAACAGACGCCTCCGCTGGCAGAAAACATCAATAACTGCACATAGTGGTAAAAAAAAAACAGTATCGAACACACTGGAATTATCCTATCATGTGAATGGTACACTGGGTAACACACTCGGGCCTTTCCTGACAACACCACCACAGTTGTGAAAATGAGCCAAATACATCAACATGTTTTTTCTTCTACTTATACTGTTACACTGCAGAGTAATCACACACACACTGTGCACACTAAAATCTCAATAAACATTTCAAACGTTTTATCTTTTCTTGTTTTGTTTGCAAAATTGCTTCTCTTAGTTTGATTTATTGCAGAGATGTGACAGGAATCAGGGTTGAAGTTGGATTTTAAATATGTTTTCCGTGCTGGGAACAAAGTAACAAGCTGTATACTTTAAGCTCTGGGTCTGGCTTCTGATGGGAAGTTGCAGAAAAGATAGGTTATAAATATCTCTTCATGTTCCCGTGGACTCTGTAGTTAGGACATTAAATGTTCTTTTGTGCGTACATTCTGCACACTGAGGCAAACATTTATATGGTGGCCCTGAGGGTCAAAGCACAACAGGTCAGAAAATAATGACATTTCACAAACAGAGATCACGTTTCAGAAAACACAACCACATTTTTCAGGACAAAATGATGTTTTACAAAACATACTTAAGAGCACACTTCAGAATGCAACGTTTCACCAAAAAAAAAGTTGTGTTTTGTTAAATGCTGTAGTGTCTTGTAAAATGTGTTTACTGAAATGTCTGTGTTTTGCTAAATGTTGTGTTTTCTGAAATTTTGTCATGTTTTGTGAAATGTCGTTTTGTTTCCTGTTTCCTGTCGAGTTGTATATTCTCAAAAGTTTTGTGAAATGTCATTGTGTTTTGTTAAATGTTGTCTTTTCTGAAAGGTGGATGTGTATGTCATTTTGTTATCTGAAATGTTTTGTGAAATGTCGTAGCGTTTCCTAAAATATGGTTATGTTTTCTGAAACATGGTTTTGTTTTGTGAAATGTCCTTTTATTTTCTAAAATGTGTTTTATGAAATGCCGTCTTTTCTAAAATGTGGTTGTGTTTTGTGAAATATGATTATGTGTTGTGAGATGTTGAGTGAAATGTCATCTCTTCTAAAATGTGGTTCTATTTTCTGAAACATGGTTTTGTTTTGTGAAATGTGGTCTTATTTTCTAAAATGTGTTTTGCGAAAGGTCGTCTTTCCTCAAACATGGTGTTTTCTGAAATATGGTTGTGTTGTGTGCAATGTCCTTTTGTTTTCTGTGTTTTGTGAAATGTGATTGTGTTTTGTGAAATGTCGTCTCTTGTCAAATGTGGTTATGTTTTTGGAAATTTGGTTTTGTTTTGTGAAATGTCCTTTTGTTTTCTGTGTTTTGTGAAATGCCGTTATGTTATGTTAAATGTGGTCTCTTGTCAAATATGGTTATGTTTTTTGAAATTTGGTTGTGTTGTGTGAAATGTGGTCTCTTCTAAAATGTAGTTGTATTTTCCGAAACATGGTTTTGTTTTGTGAAATGTCGTCTTAACTGAAACATGGTTGTGTTTTCTGAAATGTGGTTTTGTTTTGTGAAATGTTGTGATTTGACCCTCTAGGCCACCATACATACATAAATATTTTACAAACCAATATCCCCAAAATGAACAAAAAACAAATCTGCATTCCTCACTCCAGTTATTTTGTAAACAAAGTATGAAATGAAATGCAAATTGCAAAAGCTACAGAGCAGGGTCAGTGGTTCTTACTTGTTTAGAGAGAGAGAAAACAAACTAAATATAACCCACAACTCAGACTGTTTTCATTAAATTGCTGGAAATGATACAGAAAGCCCTCGTTTTCTATTTTTTTAAATTAGACTGGATATGAAACAGAAGTGCAGACCAGACTTATGCCCCTTTCATTTTAGCAGGACAGGTTCAAAGACACGCACTGAGCCCAGTCCAAGGCTTTTATTTTTTAAATTCCACCAGATGTATCGTCTTTGTCTGATTCTAGGATCATTCCTTTGAAACCGTCCCAAAGAGTTTGTTGTTTTTATACATGGAAGCAGGTTGAGGTTCAACTGGTTCCTTTACAATTTCATCACTGAGTACACACATGGCTTAAAAGGAAAAAAATAACAGTGCAAATACCAACATTGTGCTTCACAACAGCTTTACAGCTCCTCATCTGGAAGACGAGGGGAGAGGTGACTGGCTCTTTGGTTGCTGTTGTCATAGTTTATAATACATTTAAAGGGATAAGATACTAAAAACGTAATCTTTTCCAGCAGTCATACAATGACACGTACATCTTGGCTTTGCAATGCATAAAGTTTTTCTAACTCTTTGTGCAAAAACAAAAACATCATTTTAAGATGATTAATTGTGTAAGACTTTCTCTAAAACCCCACCACCACACATGCACACCCCTGTCGGACCTTTCTCGTCTCGCCCATATATTCTACATTTATTCATTAAGAGGAGAGGTTAGGTTATCTGATCCATTTAACACCAAAATCAAAAGTGCTCTGGGTCGTAATATATCACAAGGGAAAAACACAAAACACAAATTTCAGTGCCTTGGTTCTGTACTTTTTAAATATATTGCGTCGGCCCCGTTCCAATACTTAAAACTGTATCCTTACTAAATAATACGCCAATTGACTGTTTGCTGAACCCGACTTCAAACCACAACAAGGCACAGCAGGTACATTTTGGAGCGGAGTGCGTGACGCTGAAGTAAAAGCGACGCCTCATAGGGTGAATTAGCATTTCAGACTTCTGGAATAAACTGTGGTATGAAGCCAAAACGTTAAATCCACAACCAGTGCCACTCCGACACCCCTAGAATGTGTCCATAGAAAACCAAAAAAGAAAACGCAGATATCAGACTTATAAAACAAATGGTAGACATATCAGTGCCGTCAGTGCCAAGGTATCTCAGAAAAATATGCATCTCCTAATGTGGGACTGTCATGTCAGAAATGTGGGACACTGTGAAGTCTGTGAGACAGTTTGTGCTAACCCCTAGTTTTATTGATTTACATTTGCTTGAGGAAGACCTACACCCACTGAAGCTCAGGTGTCTCACTTTAGGGTAATGCACCCTATTTTAGAGTTTGGAGGGTTGTGTCTTTTGTTTTTAGCCATACCAAAACCAAAAACACTAACGCAAGCTGTAAAGTAAAACTGGGCGGGACTATCCTCTGTGTGGGAACCAAAAATGCTGCTTTAGGCCCTGATCACACAGAAAGCATTTTAGCAGCTGTAGTTGCCTTTTGTAATTGTTTTTTTAATGAGAATGAAGCTTTTTGCTCGCGTTTCTGCGCTCTAGGCACCTGCCGTTTTTGCCAGAGCGCTCTGAACTCCTGGAATTGAAAAAACTTCAACTCAGAGCAGAAAAGCACACTCTGCCTTTTTCCCATTGTCCAATCAGACGATTTGAGAGGCGGGCCTTCTGTGGTGGTCATGACAACAAGTTTACAATTGGTAGACAATGGAGGAGAAACTGGTGGTAGCTGTTCCTGGATACCCAGAGCTATACGGCCCGATGATAGACAGCAGGTTGTCAAACTGCCCCGAGTCATCCTGAAATATACCTGGAAACAGCCATCATGGAGGAGAAGCTCCTGGACCAACTGGTGGTACCCCCCATGACCCACCCTCTTTTTTAGGGTCTCATGCACCCACACAGATCTCTGTTTATCTGCTGACAGCCTCTCACCCTCAACCAGAGCTACAGCAAGTACCCTCTGCCTCAACATTTTAGGAACTAGATACTGATTACTGGGGATTTAATACACAGGATGGTTAGTGTAAGGAGGTGATGGGGTGGTTGCCCCCTCCAGCAGATCTAGTAGGCTGACTTTTTGCCTGCAACATGTAGCTGTAGCCTCAGTCTTTTAGCAGTAAATCACATATGTCGCCATCGTGTACATTTTTAAAGGTTCTTGGTTTCAGCTTGAAGCTTTAAAAATTAGCTAATTTGCTAATGCTAGCTAACTACAGCTGTAGACGGAGTTTTCACCCAATTCAGTGAGTTGGTGTCAGGTAATTAGCTAATGTTAGCTAACTACAGCTAATAATATCTACCAGTTGTTGACAGACGTCAGCTTTAAATGAGAAACCTGCTTTTGTGTACCTGTATGTGAAATACATGAGCCATTGTTAGAATGACTGTGAATCCCCCATTGTTATGATTGTAAACTGCATGTGTACGGCCCTAGCATGGAAAACTTGATAGGTGTACTTACAGTAACGTAACAGGGAGCTGGGCTTAACAAACAGTCAATGATTTTAATAACCTGCTTTGAGAGAAATCGGCTCAACGATTGTCATCATCAAGTTTTGGAACGGGGCCACTGAGTGGTTCTCTATCCCTGCACTGTGTGACCTAATGGTTTCAAAGGTCATGCCGTCATAAGCCCGGTGTTTGGTTAGGGTTGGGCCAGGCGCTGCAGCGCCTCTCCCTCGCAGCGCAGAAGGTGGTAGCCCATGGTAGTTGTGATGTTAAAGCAGCCCTGGCTGAGGTAAAAGTCCATAGATGGTTTGTTCCAATCCAGGACGGTGAAGTTGATCTGGTTGCAGCCGGCAGCCAGGCCCAGCTGTAGAGCAGGAAAACAGACATCAGTACAGTTTACATGAGAGGTGGCAATGCATGCAAGCTCCAAGACATATTATGCATCACTTTGACCTCCTTTGTTTAACGCAGGGAAACTGTAACAGGTAACTGTTTAATGTCTAAGAAAACAAAGAAGGAATAAAACATTTAACACCATTTAAAGCTGGTGAAATTATTGTTTTGTGCTGTAAATCTCTTGCCTTTTATCTTCTGTTGGCTTTGCTGACAGATGGCTAGCTGCGTCAACATGTGTAAACATGGCGACCACTGCACACCCTCCAGTCTCTGCTGGTTAGTGTTAACTTTGGTCGCTCGACGCTGCCCATCACCCAGGTTGGGTGGGAGCTAGTTAGCTGCACCTCATTAACAATTACTGCTGATAACCGAAGCTCCCAAGAACAGTGACTGGCTTTGAAGCCAATTTTACATCGTGTCCAAAAGTGGAATTACACCATCTGGGTCTGTCACGTGATGCTATGGAGCCCAAATAGACTTCTTCCCACAGACTGATGATTTGAGAGGCGGGCCTTTTGTGGTGGTCATGACAACTAGTTTACAGTTGGTAAACAATGGAGGAGAAACTGGTGGTAGTGGTTGCTGGATATCCAGAGTTATGTGGCCTGACAATAGACGGCAGGTTGTCAAACTGCCCCGAGTCATCCTGAAATATACCTGGAAACAGCCATCATGGAGGAGAAGCTCCTGGACCAACTGGTGGTACTCCCCATGACCCACCCTCTTCTTTAGGGTCTCATGTACCCACACAGATCTCCGTTTCCCTGTGCCCAACAAACTATTTACTGACAGCCTCTCACCCTCAACCAGAGCTACAGCAAGTACCCTCTGCCTCAACATTTTAGGAACTAGATACTAATTACTTGCGAAAAAAATGGCAGGAAGGTTAGTGTAAGGAGGTGATGGGGTGTTTGCCTGGCAACAATGAAAAGCCGCAGCAAGCGCTTTTTTTAACTAGTGGCATTCAATTAAAAAAAGGCAATGCGGTGCACCTCACATTCTGTAACGTGCAAAACGCTTTCTATGTGATCGGGGCCTAAGGGTTAATACCCACACAGAGTTTAAAGCTTGTGACTCCCCACCAGTTAGCTAGAACTGAAGAAGCTTCCTGGGTGAGATGTAAAACATCTTCAAGATACTCAAGCAAGTCCAGTCCAGTCCTGTGAAATAGCACTTCGAAGTGAAAAAAAGTTCTTTTTTGGCCTCGTGTGCGGCTGAGCAATTTTCATTAGAATGGTCTCTTCGTACGTCCATGCTGGTAACGGGCAGGCACTGCTGCCGAAACATGGTGGCCACCCTTCGGTCTTGCCCCTCGTCGCCTCTGTGAGTAAGCGGCTTCATTTTAAGCTGCAAAGCCCCTTTAGCATTGTTGACTATGTTAGCACCACTAGCTGTCCTGACACTGCTAACGGTGCTAACAGACTACTTAACAAAGCTGAATGGTACTCACTGGGGCAGCCTGGAGGGAGACTGAAGGGTGGGCATAATGTTTCCACAGTCTCCTAACCGGTCAAAAATATTCTCGACAGTCAACCACTGACTTCCCAAGTTCAACATATACATTACATTTCCTGTACGGTCATAGTTACATTATGGATTGATGTTTCACTCACCTGAGCTACCTTGCTCATGAGTGCTTTGCCAATGCCCTTCCCTGAAAGACACATATCACAAATTATATAAGAATTTCCTGCACGTACAGACATGAGTTTTTAACGTCGCTGCTTTTTTTCTCCAGGCCATTTTGACAAATTATATTTACTCCATAATTAAAGTGATGTGTTTATGAGAACACTGTACTGTACCTCTGAACTCTGGCATCACATACAAGTCCTCCATATAAACGGCTCTGCCCGACCATGAGCTGTAGGCAAAGAAGTACATTGCATATCCGATCTTCGTATGGCCTAAAAGAAAAAAAGAAATTAGTCATGAGCAGGTGATTTGAGTTACAATAATCAACTTTCAAAAGCAGCATAAAACTGGTTTACTAGAATTAGCAATTCTTCACCTTAAACTAAGAAGCTAGGAGATGTTACATGAAATATTTGTCATGTGTCATGTGCTGTGTTAATAGTCAAACATGATCAGACACTGCATGGGTGCAGCCTGCCAGGTCTGGACAGTTTAAATATTTGGGCGTGATGCTGGGATAAAAAGTATCATTCAGCAAAGGTGATTATTTCAAACCATAAAAACCCTAAAACTGAAAGTAGCTTGTTATCATGAGTCATTATATGTGAGTTATACCTGTGAAAAATACATTTGTACAAAAGACAAATGAATGATCCTGAGAAATCCGTGTTGAGGAGCAGAAACTCTTTTTATTGATCAATTTCAATAATTATTCTGATGTGCCGGCGACAGCTGTAAACGCTTTGAGGGATTTTTTTCAAATTTGGCACAAACATTCCCTTGGACTCAACGATGAACTGATTAGATTTTTGGTGGTCAAAGTTCAAGGTCACTGTGACCTTACATTTGTCCCATTCTCATGAACATTATACCTCAATAACACCTCAAGGGAATTTTTATGTCTCTGTGCCGGTATTATATTTCGGGTTGTCCATACGTCCATCCCATGCTTGTGAATGCAATGTCTCAAGAACGCCTCAAAGGAATTTGGCACAAATGTTTGCTTGGACTCAACGATGAACTGATTAGTTTTTGATGGTCAAGGTTGCTGTGACCTTACATTCATCTTATTCTCATGAATGCAAATTCTCAAAAACAGCTTTAGGGAATCTCATTAAATTTGGCATAAATGTCCACTTGGACTCTACAACTAACTCATTAGTTTTTGGTGGTCAAAGTTTAAGGTCACTGTGACCTTGTCTGTCTCATTTTTGTGAACGTGATATCTTAAGGATACCTTGACGTAATCTCTTTAAATCTGGCACAAACGTCCACTTGGTGGTCAATGGTCAAGGTCACTGTGACCTCACAAAACATATTTTTGGCCATAACTCAAGAATTCATACACTAATTATGACAAAATTTCACACAAATGTTAAATAGGACATAATAATGATGTGGTGACATTTTACATGCAAAAGGTCAAAGGTCAGATTCACTGTGACATCATAATGTTCTGCAAAAACACTTTTCTGGCCATTACTCAATGTCATATTTCGGGAACAAATTGGTGACGCTAATCTTGGTTGTCCACCTTAACACTTTGCTGACTGTATAATTTTTCTGTGCTGTCTGGGAAGATGTGTGTGAAGCATCCATGTTGTCACAGACATGAGTGTAAACTGTAGGTGCAACTTGACTGGTTTGTGGAGGCATACAACCGCAAGGCTGCAACTAGGGTTTTTGGAGGGTTTCCCTCCACCTATTCTTATTCGAATTTTCATAAACAGCGAAAATAAACATTAATGGAAATGCTAGAAATTCGAAAAAAGGCCGTAAATTCGCAAAAAAGTTTTTACGCTTGGAGGGGGTGGATTTGTCTGCGTATCGATAAAAGGAAAGTACGACTTTTTGCTATGGAAACAGGTTTTGCGGATAAACGATGACTGGACCGGATAACTGAGTGTATGAAATACATTTAACCCTGTTAATCTGGGGTAATTGATTAGAGAACTGACACTTGAGAGCCGATTACTACAGGACAGGTGAGTGTAATTCACAATTTCCCATACACATGGAGAACGACGCGGTGGTCTCCTTCCAGCTATTTCCGACAGTACTCTTAACATTAAAATTCTTCCTTGTCGTCTCTTCTTCAGGATGGCTCGGTACGCGGTGATTGCTGACAAAATGGTGACCAGAGTTCTTCCAAACGCCGACAGGTCGATCAGGAATCTGTCCATGATCAGTTGTTGACTGTCAGCCGAGTGTGTTGTTTGTTTTGTGGCAGAGAGACGCTCTCTGATGACGTCATCTCATGGCGCACTCTCCTCTCAATAATCGCAAAATAATAACAAATGGAAACGGGCATAAAGTCGCATTTTCTTTTTGCGCATTTTCACTAAATTCGCTCAAAAATTTCGAGACATTCGGATGGAAACCTGACTTCTTTCTTATTTTGCCGTTGGTGGTGTTACTATTGTTAGTAACATGCTATTATCCACTTACTCATTCATGTATGTGTTCCTTAACTGCAAAACTTGTTGTACTAGTATCTATGTTGTTGTCATCGTGGGGTGGCAGGGTACTGTCGATAATAAAGTTGTTATAGTTGTAGTGGGGGAGGGTAAAGGGTTGATGTTTTGTCTACAATATTGGTAAAATAAATCTGTTATACAGGGGAAATTAATTAAAATATATGTTAAAAAAGTTCAACTTTTCAGTCGGTCAAGTTGATTTTCAAGCAGTAAGTCTGCGAAGAAAGTAAATGTGCTGCTGTATCTTCTTACAAATACACTCTAGGTGAGGAATTCATGATAGCATCTACCATGACTCCCAGATATTTGTATTAGGGTTGCAGCAATATACCAGTTTCAAGGTGTACAGTGATAATAAAGTTGACGGTTATCATACGGTGTACATTTGTTTATCTACGATATCAAAAAAATGCAACCAGATGTTGAATCTCCCCTTTATTTTAGTTATTTTCTAAGGGGAGACTTATTACACATACTTATATTAACAAAATGGTTTCAAGTTTCAGTTATAGTAATAAAACATTTGTTCAACCAACCATTTTCATTCCTTAAAGGGTCACTCTGACTGATGATAATATAAATTCTGTAATGCTGTGATACCATTAAACCTCGATATTTTCTGAGACGGTTATCGCAACGTGAAAATCTCATACCTAATTTGTATGACGATACTTTCTACATTGTGAATTGTCACTGGAGACAGCTGACAGTCAGGAGAAAGTCCAAAAATATTTTCCTCTATCTTGTTAGCACTGATAATAAGAGCGTTCTTATCACACCATTCAGTTTGCCAGTCAGCACTGCAGTGGTACAGACTGGGTTCATCACTGTCAGATAACAGAGTCAGTAAAGTAGAATCATCAGAATACAACAAAAGAAACTGGTTGGACACACTGGCGGTAAAGTCTGCAGTGTAAACAACAATGTAAACAACACAAGTGAGCTAACGCAGCCTTGAGGTGCCCCAACGTTCGTCCTGATCGGAGAGGAAAGTGTATTATTTACCTTAACTAACTGTATTCTGTTTGTGAGCAGACGGTTGTACCAGTGGAAGTTTGGACTGAGCTGTAACTGAATCCTTTATGGCGAGAGTTAATCAGGCTGGATGGCGTTAAAAGCAGATGATAAATCCAGGAAAAGTGCTCTGGCATATGATTTAGGTTTGTCCAGGTGTTTAGAGGTGAGATGCACAAGTGTAACAGGTAGAAATCATTAAAGATTTTTGTCTGTCTTCAGTTCAGTGTGGCGGTCAGACTGATTCTAGCTGCCATGAGCTAGTCTGTAACCTGTTGTCCAGTTAAAAGTTGCTGGAAAACCTATTTGGTAATGAACGTGCTTAATGTTGGGTCATCATGACTTAGTAAAGTCAAACACACATTGACATGGAGTCAGATATCTGCAGCCTGTGGACAGTGGTGACTGTATGGAAAAAAGGCTGTGTCATGGAAGAAAAAGGCCCAGCTGGGCAGCAGAGCGTACGTTAATGGTCTCGTTGCTGTATTCTGAGAAAAAGCAGTGTGTTAGTCTTGTTATGTAAGTGGTGTCTGTCTGAGAGGTCACATCTGCAGTGTGCCGTTACATTAGATAACAGAGCTAATAAACACAGACTGATGAACCTGGTAACCGACTGAGATCAAGCGTTAAACGAAGCTGCTCTGAGGCACAATTCTCCTTACATAAACTCAAAATATGCGTCATTTGAGAGAAAAATAAATATTTCCAGAAAAATGGATGCAATAATTCATTCAATATCTCTAGAATTAAAGTTTTGCGCTGTCGTTAATTAAACCAAACGAGACGCAATTTCAATAGAATTTTTCACAGCTGATATTTTTACTTGTCAAGCACAGGTGTAATCAATAATTTTAACGACGGCCCTGTTTCAGTGCCAGGGCCCTCTTAATGTTATTTGTTACACGTGTGCTTTTCCTACTACGTGTCAAATTTTCTGCTGTGGGAAAGGTCTGTTGAAGCTGAAGTTGTACTCTTAAATTACTGAAGCACCAAAAGAGCAGTAGATGCAGCAAATTAATTTAATCCTTAATCGTCTAATCAATATTTTCAGAGTAATAATTGATTAATTGACTGCATGTAGTATGAAACAGGCCACTCATAGAAACAAACCCACAGAGAATTATCTCCCACCTCTGCAGTTCCCCTCAGCTCCGTAGCTCATTGTTCAGCCTATTCACCAGAGGAAAATGTTGGTATTGTACCTTTCCGCAAACCACATATACGCTACCTTTACATGTTTCATATGTATTATATCAGTGTTTCTCACATGACGTAGTACATGAGCTGACTTTGTCATCAATAGGTGGGGAAGATGGTGGATGGTGTGTTACCTGCAGACCACTGTTGAGACCAACAAACAACAACACTGGTTGTTTTTTAGCGAGTTACTGTTGCATTTCCTGCTTTCCGTGCAGCTTTTTAGGCACTAAAGTGGGTGTTTTTAAGGGAACCATGGCTGTTTTTCCAGAAGCTTTACAACAACAAAACATGGGTGTTTTTTTAGTGACCCCTAGCTGTTTTTTTCGGTAGGGATAGTGCCATGAAAAGCAGTTGTTTTTTACCAAGACATCGCTGTTTCCTGCTGGGATAGGGGCATGAAAAGCAGCTGTTCTTTACCAAGACATCACTGGGGTTCTGGGATAGGGGCATGAAAAGTGGCTGTTCTTTTTTACAAAGACATCACTGCATTTCCTGCTAGGAAAGTGGTATGAAAAGTGGCTGTTTTTAATGAGATATCGCTTAATTTCCTGCTAAGATAGGGGCATGAAGTGTGGCTGTTTTTTACAAAGACATTGCGCATTTCTTTCTGGAATAAGGGCATGAAAAGCGGCTGTTTTTTTTACCAAGACATTGCTGATTTCCTGCTGGCATAAGGCATGATAAGGGTCTGCTTTTTTATCAAGATATCGCTGCGTTACTTGCTGGGATAGGTGCTTGAAAAGCAGCTGTTTTTTTACCAAGACATTATTAAGTTTCCTGCTGGGGATAGGGTCATGAAAAGCAGCAGTTGTATTTAACCAAGATATCTCTGTGTTTCCTGCCAGAACAGGGGCATGAAAAGTTGCTGGTTTTGACCAAGGCATTGTTATGCTTCCTGCTGGGATAGAAACATGAAAAGTGGCTGTTTTTTCACCAACACATCACGTGTTTCCTTTTGGATAGGGGCATGAAAAGTAGCTGTTTTTTATTAAGACATTGCTGTGTTTCCTGCTGGGACAGAGGTATGAAAAGTGGCTGTTTTTTAATGAGATATTGCTGCGTTTTCTGCTAAGATAGGGGCATGAAATGTGCCTGTTTTACAACAAGACATTGCTGCATTTCCTGCAAGGATAGGGGCATGAAAAGCAGCTGTTTTTTTATAGTGACATTGTTACGTTCCCTGCTGAGATAAAGACATGAAAAGCGGTTGTTTTTCACTGAGTCTCTGCTGTGTTTCCAGTCAGGACAGTGCCACCAAAACGGGGTATTTTTGGCCAAACATTTTCTGCCTAAACATAAACAAACGTTAAACTGAATGCCAACATTTTTCCTGGCAATGGAGTTGCATTGTTTCGGTTTATGACTCACACACCTTTATTGATTTGTTGCACTTGCTGCTCTTATCAGCATTATTTTCAGAAGCATGCAGCTGTTTCTAGCAAAAAAAAAAAAAAAAAAAAGACTAGGTGATCAATTAACTACACTAAGCACAAAAAGTAAGGAAATTTGTGTTTGGTAGATTATTTCTTTGTTGTAACAATGCTTCTTGGCAATAAAGCTTATACCGTTGGAAAGCCTGTTTATTTCCCTTTTAAATGGTGCCACATTTGTAAGGAACATGCATTTGTGGGATGAGCAGCAGAGCTGAGTATGTGTGTTGCACCCATGAAAAATTTGCCAAATCTTCTCTGCCAATGCCAAACAGCTTTTTTTTTTTGCTGTTGCTATTGACTCTTGTTTTGAGCTTCCCAGTACCTCCAGGTGCTGACGACCAGGTGTCTGATTGGCACCTGATTGTCAGCACCTGTGAGCATGGGCCCTGCTACAGTGGTCAGTTGGTGTCTGCTCCAAGAATCGGCATGCCACGTTTGACTGATCTGGATAGGGCCTGTGCGATAGGGCAACTTCAAGATGGTGTTCCGCAAAACCAAGATGTCAGAGACAGGCTGCGAAGTGGACATCCCATGAAAACCGCACCCCAAGAAGAGATTTCCTCATCCTGTTAGCACTTAGGAATCATAGGCAGTCTTCTACAGATTTGCAGTCAAGGTTTGCAGGACGATATGGCCGACAGCTCTCTGCCCAGACAATCCAGAACAGACTGCACGCAGCCAATCAATGCATATTTGACTATTTAAAACAGGTAGAATCTCATTTCATTGTAGAGCTGCTCAGCGTATTGATCCACTCAGCCCCTCTTACTCTCTCTCTCTGTTTATTATACAGCAACTGATGCAGGACCTGAGTTCTGTGCCTGGGACAGAGTCACCCACAGAGAGAGACAGGGCTAACTGTTAGCATCATACAGCTAACGTTACCCAGCAGTTATTAACAGGAGTAGCAACAGAGTCGAGTCGTGTCAGTGTGAGATTGACAGCTCGATGTTTGATGTTAACTACTGCTGCGGGGCTTCTGCCCCAAGCAGCAAAATATGACGAGTAGGGGTGAGATCATGTTTTGCTGTGTTAGCTCGCGCTGAACAGCGGCAGTCAGCCGTTACTGCCTCCCCTACACCTCCCATCATAACAAAGAGATTATAATCCTGTGGGAAACACACTCCGATTCTAAGACAGCATCACAACTGTTTTTTCAATTTTTACTTGCCCCCTAAATGTTGTAACGTACATTGAACGCTGTCTCAATGTTGTGTGTACGAACAAAAAGCAAGTTTGGTGTGTTTGACTGTCTACATTTGAACTAGAGCAAGCCAAGAGGAAGCACATGAAGACTGATAGCAGCAAAGAGATAGAGATAATGAAGGAAGGACTTTTGGACTCACAGTGGGATTGACTTCAAAACACTCAAGACCCTGCGACAAAACTGTCTACAGAGTTCTAACGACAGGGTCTCTTGAGTTCATAATGACTAATCAAAAAGCAAACAAACAGATGTATTTTTCAGTCCACATTTGTCTTTGTGAGCTTGACGTCCTCTGGTCACAGTCCAAACAGTGAGGTAATAACAGGCATGTTGTACTACCTGTTGTTACATCGCTGATCAGAGACATGGCCCAGCAGCAGAAGTGCAGTATGAACAATGATCATAGGTCAGGAGACGGTTTGTGATCTTTTTGTTTGTAGTTTGTTTGAGACTAAAGACGAGTCCCCCGCTCACACATGTACATGATTGTTTGCTAGTTCATGACGGCTGTAAGTGAAGTAAACGTGCTATTGGTGGTTCCCCCTCACCATCTTTGTTTTTGTGCTGGTCCGGCACCTCAGCGATGATCCCATGGAAGAACGGGTTCTTGGAGAAGCCGTCCTGCTCCAAGTCTGCATGTAACATACAAAGAAACGTATATGCGATATGTTGATAGTTTTTCCTGAAATAAAGGTTTCATATCTGATAGTGTTTTTACAAAGATGGGGTTTGAAACAGCTGTGAAACCTAGCAAAACAACCTCATCACTAGGTCCACTTAGTAGCTTTTAATTGCATCATGATTTAATTGATTGTTGTGTCATGTTGGTGTGAAAGTTTATAGCAAACGTTCATCGTTTACCTCTGGCACAGCAGCCAAAAATTTTGCCACAAGATCCATTCAGTAGATGTTCTGGAGCTTTAGATCATGTCACATAATCTTCTTAGTTCATCATCTTCAAGAATAAAATAGCAAACTTGGACGACAAGTCCTGAAAGTGCTCAGAGGAATTACAATTCAGTGTCTAAACTTTCAACTGGGCAAACTGTCTGCTGAGGAAGGTCATGTGATACAATCAAAAGCTCAAGAACTGCTACGAAATGAACCTTGTGGTAACTTTTTTCAACGTCTAGAATAAATGCATTTCCACTAGGGCAGCATGATATGAAAAAAAAGGGCAAAAAGGTTTACCCCAAACTGTCCCCAGGGACAGTTCACCCCAAAATCAAAAACATATTTTTCCTCTTACCTGTAGTGTTGTTTATCAGTCTAGATTGTTTTGGTGTGAGTTGCAGAGTGTTGGCGATATCAGCCGTAGAGATGTCTGCCTTCTCTCCAATATAATGGACATTTCTACGGCCGATATCTCCAACACTCTGCAGCTCACACCAAAACAATCTAGACCAATTAATAACACAACAGCTAAGAGGAAAAATATGTATTTTGTCCCTTTAAGATGAGCATTTCTGCTGCTCTCAGAATACTGCAAAATGCAATAAATTGCTTTTTGAATTAAAAAAATTGAAAGGAAAATTATTTTATTGAACAAATTAAATGTTTAGCTGAACACAAAAGGCACCAAAACATTTTTTAAAAACGATTAGACTTTCATTATCACGCTAAGGTTGATGATAATGTTAAAACAGATATACCACAGGCCCTTTAATGTGCAGGGTTTCATTGTGTTTTTTATGAAGGTCAAATGTAAACATAAGGTCAAAGCAGGGAGCTGTCCATTTTATTTTAATGATTATTTTCACAGGACAGCTGTGACACAGTACCTCTCTGTGTGATTGTCACATTCTCTGCCAGTTTCTCATATTCAGCCAACTCCTGTGGAAAGACACAAATAACATCAGTTATCAGCAGATATTATTATTTATGAAACATCACAGTTCCTTATCCTTCAATGTGTCAGTCAGCCTGTGACCCTGTGGCGCTCCGAGGAAACCGTCCATCCCATAATATGATAATAATGTAATAATAGCTACATCCTGTGTATCTGAAGTATCTGTTGACGTAAGACACCGAGTCACAGGACACTCGGAGCTCTCCGAGCAGCTGCACCGCACGTGCCCGCTCACCATGATCATCCGCGCGATGTCCTTGCAGTCCTCCACGTTGGCTGCGCGGATAGTGTAGTCCATGATGGTGCGTGGGTCTGATGGTGCGATGCTCACAGTGCGTGACGGTCCTCCGGTTGGTTACGCGGTGGAGGTAACGTGAAGGGATGACTGTGCGTGGAGGGTCTGCAGCTGTCCTCTTCAACACAACCTCCCCAAAACACAGGCTGTGAGTGGAGCTCAGAGCGCCCTCGTCCTCCAGGAAGGAAGTGACGGGAGGCACCACTATGTCCCCACCCCCCCCACCCCACCACCACACCAGTGCCGCATGTGACCCATATAGCCAGTTTACAAACTGGTTAACAGTTAACTTACAGATGCTTTACACATGGGTTGTGTTAAACCTTTTTGGCTGGTGTTTATCTTCTGTCTGCAGATCTCAGATGAATCCTCCACCCTCATTCTCCTCTGCATCTCTTCATGTGTCTTATCCTCCTGAAACTTTTGTTTGGTTCACATTTTTAATTCCTCCAAGCTATTTGGGATCAGCAGGACCTGATAAGTATAAAAACGAAATATTGTCAACAATAATTAAGTCCCACTGTCCACTTTTGTGTCGGGATCGGCTGCAGACTGACTTGGCAGAGATGGCTGCCATCTTGTTTTTACATGTATTGTGCTCTTACTACCACTAGATGGCACTAAAAAGTGTCCACGGACGAGGACAACAGGTCCAAGTTAAGTAGAATGAACTATAAGGTCAAGTAAACTCAAACTGTGATGTCCTCATATGAGGACGCAGAGTCTCAGGGCCCGTCCACATGAAGCCTTGTCAGGGTGAATTTCGCCAAAGTTTTTAGTTCGGCCTTTCATCCGTACAAAACTGGCGTTTTCGGAGTTGAAACCGCATCTTTCTGAAGCGGGGTTCCAGAGTGCGCAAATCTGAAGATGCCACCTTTGCAGCCAATGCGCGACTTTTGGCCAGCAATGATGTCATAGCCCCACCTACTTCGACTGACACGACTCCCAATCAACGTTTTGTTGAAGTTTACTGGCTCTGTAATCCAGCGTGACTCGAAGCAGCAGCTCGACTTCATCGTCAGTCCAAACCAAAGTCTACGTTTTCCGTCATGTGTTGGAATTCGTGCTTGTTCTGGATCTTCTTCTTCCGTTTGTATACACTGCGCCTCTTCTTCTCCGGTTCAGAGCTGTATGCTCCGGTTTTTAGTGGCGCGCCATCTCCTGGCTGGCAGATATACTGCAGCCTTTTTATGTGGTTTCAGTGGGTTGAACCGGCTTCATTTTGACGCCTGCATTCTTGAAGTCGGCGCCTTGTTTACAGAACACTGTTGCAATCTGATCATTTTATTTGCCGGTTTCAAAAAGACAAGTCTTAGGCCTGCAGAGACCTTCCTGTCAGTGCCGGACGTAGCACATTTGGCGCCCAGGGCAGGCTTCACCTGGCACCCCCCTCACCCCAAAAGGGTATTATTATCTGTTATAGTTATTGTATTTATTACAAACAACATGTCACACTGTGACCATGTTCCATGAATTTTAGCCGTTACTCTTTACCCTTATGTTCGATTGTTTAATTATTCATTTATTTTTTCGTGCGTGTGTGTGTGTAGTTTGTGTATGTTGGGCCCCTACAGGAAGATCCGCCCCTGCTCCCTGTATGCTGGAGTATTACCCCTCCCATATTTGTGTCATGTCAGTTAGTTTGAGATCATTTATTTAACGTCTTTGTTTTGTTTTTTAGGAATTTGCATTGTAACAAAAAGTATTAATCCTCAATAATAACACTAGGGTCCCTCCACTGTAGAGGACCTAAATATTTTTCCTTAGGACACTGAGGCGCAACAGACACTTCTGAAACATCTGATCACCATCTTCACCTGCCCCACTGAGAGCGTCCTGACATACTGCTGCACAGGTCTGGTACTCTAGGACGACAGGAAGGAGCTGATCGTCGGCTCCCCACTTCTCTCACAACCTGAGACACACTCACTCGAGCGGTCTCTAGAAATGGGCCTCTAACATCAGGAGAGACCCCTCACATCCCGAACACCACCTTGTTCCCACCCTCCCCTCAGGCAGGCTCACAAACCAACAGACTGAAAACTGTTTTAACCCCAGAGCAGTAGACAGACGGCTGATCCCATAACCTCCACCCCCCCTCCACTGTCGCTGCTGCTGTTAAATAACTGAAGAACTGTTACTCTTTAGTACTTTTGAGAGTATTTTTTACACATTTTTATTGCAACTTTTCTATTTCTATTTCTATTTCTATTTCTATTTATGTTCTTCAGTGTTGCAGCACTTTGCCTTATTTTATTTCCTCTCAATATGTTTATTATTTGTTTAATTTATGCACAAAAACCAAAGCAAATTCCTTGTAAGTCAAAACATACTCAGTAATAAACCTTTTTTTAATATTTCTTTTTAAAGTACATTAATTTATTCATGCTGCTAAATGGAGTGGATCGCTGCCGATATGCAGTGACAATAAAGTATCTATTTATTTTAAGTCCTCTAAAAAGCACTCCTCACTAAAGCATTATCAAATGAGTCAGTAACTATAATTAAAGTTTTGTTACAACTAATAATCCTGTACAAAAGATATTGTCTCATAAAGTGGTACTAAATACATACGAGACAACACCTCTGACAGTTTGAAAATAAAAGAAATTAAATTTAAATTTAAAATTAAATTAAAGTAAAAATCCACTGATTTAAAAACAACTTAAACAGATAATCATTCACAGAAGTGCTTAAAGATATGATTCAGTTTGGGTGGTTTGAAGTATTTGTCCACACACTAAGTGAAGCTGGAGGGCCTGAGGATGGCGCTGTCAGTCTGACATTATGTGTAGTGCTGCTGTTGGGTCAAAGTTTCCTGTTGAACTGTTACTGGTGTTGTTGCTGTCCCATTGTGTGTTCACCTTAGTGCCACTGTTTGCCACGTTTTCATGCTAACATTTCAACTTAGCTTGACTTAACTTAATCTACCTGCCAAATTGCCTTGATATTTCCTGAGAACATTTATACTGAGGGCTGCCAGCTCTCAGGCACTGACTAATGCTGCTGGCAGTTTGCACACACTCACACCACACACCACACATCCATTTTCTCACACTCAGAAAAACATGATTATAACTGATAACCTGGGCTGCCTTGATTAACGACCGTGTGTGCACGACGTCTTACATGTCAATGTTTAGAATAAAGAGCTGACAAAGCTTAAACATGTGGAATAATACGACAGCAGGATAAACAATATGATCAGTGTGGTCGAGGATATTTAAACTTGCAACAAGCTCGGCTGCTGCTGACTCATAAAACTGTTTAACCAAAGAATGAGAAAATCGTACATACAGACTAGTACAGGCTGATTACCTCCTACTGTGTGGTGTTTTATTTAACATGTTATTAGTGATGTGTTATGTTCATCCTGTCTGGCCTCAGAATCAGCAGCTGTCAGTATTTTCTCTGCACAGATTGTTTGTTTTTATGCATCCCAGTCTCCAGAATAAATGTTGGTATTGTATGTTTCTGCAAACCACAGATACTTTAATTTGCATGTTATTAGTGGCATTTTTAGTTTTTTTTTTTTGTTTTGATAATGCTGTGGTTAATGTGTGCTTAGGTTTAGGCCCCAAAACACTTGATTTTCGTGAGGAAAAGATCGTGTTTTGACTTAAAATACCCATTTTTAGGGGGGCACAATCGCTGCTGGAAAAGCAGGGATTTCTGAGTAAAAACAAACACAAAAACCCTGCTTTTCTTGGCACTGTTCCTGCTGGGAAATCATTGACGGGTCCCTAAAAAAAACACCAAAATTTGGTGGCTAAAAAGCTGCAGGAAATACAGTGATGGGTCCCTAAAAAAACAACAATATTTGGTGGCTAAAAAGCTGCAGGAAATACAGTGATGGGTCCCTAAAAAAACAACAATATTTGGTGGCTAAAAAGCTGCAGGAAATGCAGTGATGGGTCCCTAAAAAACACCCACATTTGGTGGCTGAAAAGCTGCAGGAATCACAGTGACAGGTCCCTAAAAAAACACCGATATTTGGTGGCTAAAAAGCTGTGGGAAATGCAGTGACGGGTCCCTAAAAAACACCCACATTTGGTGGCTGAAAAGCTGCAGGAATCACAGTGACAGGTCCCTAAAAAAACACCGATATTTGGTGGCTAAAAAGCTGTGGGAAATGCAGTGACGGGTCCCTAAAAAAACAACAATATTTGGTGGCTAAAAAGCTGCAGGAAATGCAGTGATGGGTCCCTAAAAAACACCCACATTTGGTGGCTGAAAAGCTGCAGGAATCACAGTGACAGGTCCCTAAAAAAACACCGATATTTGGTGGCTAAAAAGCTGTGGGAAATGCAGTGACGGGTCCCTAAAAAAACACCAATATTTGGTGGCTAAAAAGCTGCAGGAAACACAGTGAGGGGTCTCTAAAAAACATCCACATTTAGTGGCTGAAAAGCTGCAAGAAACACAGGTGTCTGGCGTGGGTGTCACTCCATCCACCATACTCTGTGCACACAAGAGTACATTGCAGGTTGCGGGCTCTATTTTCGTGAACCCAGCTTGCCATAGTCGCACTCAAGTACGCCCTGACAAGTGTGTCGGGAGCGTTCCAAACACTTTGTGGCCAGGCTCCTTTAGTGCACCTGTGGTGCATGTGGGGACAGGGTGGAATTAGGGACACACCAAAAGATCAGGCAAGCCAGGCAAATGTTTGGGGACCCCTAGTGGCCTTTAATAATGGCAGATTGCAATGACAGCTTTAAACCCCCTTAATCCTCTAATAATGGCAGTGTTTTAAATAGTTTTAACATGCGGTGAGTAATTGATATACAAAGGGTCATTGGGGGGGCAAAGTATTCTTTTAATGTCATAACCATTGGTTGAGAAATTAGCAGTCATGTTGTAAAATACGTAACTGATGTTGTCACTGACTAAATTTCCCAGTTTGCCAAATGGAAATGATCAAAAAGCATCACAAGCTACCAAACAGAACTAACGGTGATTCATCAGCATCATTAGGCCTGTGGTTCTCAACCTTTCTGTGTCAAGGACCTCTCATGAGGTCACGGACCCCTCTGATAATAAGATTCTGCTTCAGGGACCTTCGTTTGAAAATATTTTGGATGTTAGCTATGATTCAGACCAGAATAATAACCATGGAGGAAGTGAAACCTATGATGAGAATATTCAATCTTATGACTCTTACTCACATTGGGCTCACTGCTGTCGTGAGTTATACAGTGCAAATAAAGTGATCCACATTTTTGGGGGGACGCCCCTCGAGGTCTTCTGGGGTTGTGAGCCACTGAATAAGGATGTCTGGAGATAAAAAAAAAAAAAAAAAGACCGACCAGCTCACTCAGGGTAATAGTCCATACTCAGCACTAAACTGTATCCGAGGCAAAAATCCTTCACTAACACATGGATAAACCAACGTGTTGAAACTACAGAGTCTACTTCAGGGTGTAAAATGTACTGGAGACAGGTGTGCAATTTAAGAACTCATGTAGGGGTCATGTGACACAGGTCACATGATATATTGGTGTAGCCCTGCTAGAGAGAAAAAAACAAAAACACATTGACAGAAATGGCATAAAAATGAGGTTAATGTATACTATAAGTGTAACCGTTGGACTCTAGTGTTGTCTGCGTTGTGTTGATACAAAGAGGCCCTGACCGTCTTTGAAGGCAATCTGACAATAAGAGGTTAAAACAAAATTCAACCATGTAAACACGAGCCACTGCACAAATTAACAGCTTAACAGCGATAAAACACAGAAATTACTACAAGAGCAATGTCACTCACCTCTCCCATGGAGCACAACGGCAAAAGGGGTGAGGTAAGGTGGGAGACACTCCTTTATAGGTGGGGTACCCTGAAGGTGAACGTAGGGGTACAGAAACTGAGTATTAGACGTTCCACGTATTGAGTACGGAGGCCTGAGTGTGTCAGTCAGCAGTGTGAAGTGTAAAAAAAAAGAGTCTCAGACTTGTATCAGGAGGTCAGAGCTAGCTAAAGGCTAAAGTGAACAGATACGTTTTTAGCTTTGCGAGCTAGCTTCCTGATATCTATAGGTAGTTTGTTCCATGGCTTTGGGGCGTAACTGACAGAGGCTGCATCCCCGATGTTCTCCGGCTCTTACTGGGAACCTCCAATAAACCAGCAGCAGGTGATCGCAGTGTTCCTGGAGGCAGTCAGTCCTAAATGTAACAGGAAGTCAGTGCAGAGCAGCTCAGACTGGCCTGACGTGCTCTCTCCTCTTGGTTCTGGTTCATAGCTGAGCTGCAGAGTTTTGGATGAGCTGGAGTCTCTCAGTGGTGTTTTTTGGCAGCTCGAAATAAAGGCATGAATCAGTTTCGACCATTTAGAGATGGTCGTACCTTGGCGATGTTTCTGAGGTGGATAAATGATATATGATATGTATTCGTCACCTTGTCAATGTGGGACGTGAAGCTTAGATCTGAGTCAAGGAATCACACCAAGACTTGTAACCTCAGATTTAATCCAGGGAGTTAAATCCTCCCGAATAATTGAGCAGCATTTCTCTTTTTATTTTAAGTTTTGTCTTCATTTAACTTTAAGAAATTATTGCTCATCCTTTCATGTATTGCCAAAAGACAGGTAGTAATGGAGTTCATGGCTGCAGCGTCGTTTGGTTCAGCACAGATATACATGTGTCTGAAGGTTGGCAAGTATGCTGCTCAACCATAGTTATTAATCACTGACTGTGATTTTACTAACTTTGCTTTTCATCTGTACGTGACTTTAAAACTGGCTTCTGCTTCTGAACCTTAAAAACAAAATTCCTGGGGGCTGAGGAGTGACGACCCCGACCCTTGTGGTGGGTAGAGTCACAGACGGCCTTCTCAAAAATGTTCCCTCTAAACTGAATTCAGAAGTTGGCAGCCCTGCTCATACTTACGGGAATAGTTTGACCTTTGATTCTGGTGACGCTCACTTGACGCTTCTCTCTGGGTAAACCTCACATTTTTAGAAAATCATTAGTATTTTGTTTGCCTCATGCAGCACTGCAGTTTCATGGGGGTGTAATAAGCATTGCAGCCTCTAGGGGGCCCTAGCAAGGTGTTGGACTTTTGGTCTCATGTCTCTGTGGAGTTCAGACGACTGTATTTAAGTCTGTGAGACCAGCAGCAGGAGTAGTTCACCTCCTCTGATGCAAAGCTTAAATACTTCTCATGTTCTCAGGAGCCTTATTTATCCTTTCATTTCATTTTCAGTGATATGAAATAATATTGTGCACTAAATATATATATATATATATATATATATAGCGGGGGAAGTTTTGAGATTAACTCCTGAGTGGAGCTGATGCAAATAGAGATAGAGTCTGAGCTCCTATTTCTAAACATACTAAGTTTATTTTTATTCATGATGAAGATGATACATACAGGCCTCTGTTGTGTGTGGGCAGAGGGCTGTTTCATCATACTCCACCAGGTTTATTCCGTTTTCTCTCTCCTAGAAATAATTAAAGTAAAACAACGGCTGAATTTAACAGGAGGTGTCACTGCTAGAGAGATTACATTTAGCTAAAGCCGCCTGTGATGACGCACAGTGTGGACATGTCATCAAACTGTGAACTTTGCCGCCAGAAATAAGAATGATCTCATGAAATAAGTGTTTAAGACAGACATAACGGCAAGTCCCCAACAAGCAGAGCGCTAAATTTGAGGAACTGAAAATGCCCTGGACAGGAAAAGACATGAATGAATGAACTACTTGTTAAGATCTGCATTTATCTGAATGGAATTGATATAAATTACCAGAAAGGGAAACTGATGTATTTTTCAACCTGCGCCCTGTTCTCTCATCTTTTTATGTCTAAGAAACTAAAGGAAGCAACAATTTTTGATAGTGGTCCAGTATTGAGAGAGAGCGCTGCAGCCTACAGCTGTGAAACAGGCTGCAATGTAGCCTAATTGTTTGGGGCAATATCGTACCATCAGTGTACGTCCACTCACAGGATCAGATGATTATTCTGAGTGTCTGACAACATTATTAAAGGATCCCTACAGAGATAGACCTTTTTGTTGAAGAGTGAGGTCCTTTTTGTTTAACCAAAAACAGCGCCGAATTCACCATCACCAAACCCAAAAGACTCTGTTTACATAAACAGTAATTTTTATTACTGTAAAACACACTTCAGTCAGTCTGCGACGCCAGGATCAGCACGCCCAGGGCCCCGCCCCTGCCTGCATCAAGTGAAGGAGTATCTCATGAGTGAGGGTAAAATGGAGCGTGAGATGGATCTGCGGTTTGGTGCGGCATCTGCAGTGATGTGGGTGCTACGCCGGAGCGTCGTGGTGAAGAGGGAGCTGAGCCAGAAGGCGAAGGTTTTGATTTACTGGTCCATCTACGTCCCAACCCTCACCTATGGTCATGAGCTCTGGGTAGTGACTGAAAGAATGAGATCGCGGATACAAGCGGCCGAAATGAGTTTTCTCCGTGGGGTGTCTGGGCTCAGCCTTAGAGATAGGGTGAGGAGCTCGGAGTAGAGCCGCTGCTCCTTCGTGTCAAAAGGTGTCAGTTGAGGTGGTTCGGGCATCTGATCAGGATCCTCCTGGGCGCCTCCTGTTAGAGGTGTTTTGGACATGTCCCACTGGTAGGAGGCTCCGGGGCAGACCCAGAACACACTGGAGGGATTACATATCTCATCTGGCCTGGGAACACCTTGGGGTCCCCCAGGAGGAGCTGGAAAGTGTCACTGGGGAGAGGGACGTCTGGGGTGCTTTGCTTGGCCTGCTGCCGGATAAGTAGTTAAAAATGGATGAACACTTCAATCAAAGTTGACAGACATAAAATAAAACTCATGAAAACTGTCTTGGTTCGTCTTTCCACTGTTCGAACAATCACTTTGAACTCCGATTTGGTTGAAATAAACCCTTAATTCACTTAGTTAGACGTAAAAAACTATGCTTTCTAGACGCTTAAATTACTGTTTATTTAAACGGAGTCTGGTGGGTTTGTCAATAGCGATTTCGGGGCTGTTTCTGGTTAAACAAAAAGGATCTTTCGCTTTAACAAAAAGGTCTATCTCTGTAGGGATCCTTTCCATAAGCTGTCAGACACTTATAATAACAATCTGAGTCTGTCAGTGCCAAAAACAAACACTTTTAGTGGACGTACATTAACAGTGCAAATATACCTGAGTGGTTACACTGCAGCCTGTTTCACGACTGTAGGCTGCAGCGCTCTCACTCAATACTGGACCAGTTTCAAATATTGCTGTTTCCGTTTCTCACACAAAGACATGGGAAAAATACCAAGGTTTCCCTTTACTGATAGAAGTAGTTGAAGTAATACTCCTCATGAGATTTAGAATGACGTATCTTTCCTCGTAAAAGCCTGTCAAATGAACTTCCTTGTTTCAGACGTTCACTTTGAAACAGAAAGTAACGCTTTCTCTGTAAAAAAAAAAAAAAAAAAAAAAAGAGAAGTGGTCTTATTAAAAATGCCTCATTCATGACTTCATGCTCTGATACCAGCTGCTACATAATGAGCTTCAGCAGACATGTCGGTAAACTTTTACTGTGCCGCACCCTCAGCCTCAGGGTGGAGGCGACGCTCCTGTGAGCTCCTCTACATCGTTTTACATCCAGTCATGTTTAGTCTGTGCTGTCTGCGTGTTTGATATTGAAGGCATGAGTGTAATCACTACATGATGACATAATGACACAACGATGTTCGTACTCTATCAGTCATTGTTAGGAAGACAGTCGGGAATTAGTATAGTTGGAAGGAAATGAGCTCTTGTAAGTATTCCGCTGGTGTTTTGGTGTTCTTTCTTATTTGAAAGTTCAGAATCGTTATTGCCAATTACACTCACTGGCCACTTTATTAGGTACATCTTGCTAGTGCCAGGTTGGACCCCTTTTGCCTTCAGAACTGCCTTAATTCTTGGTGTCATAGATTCAACAAGGTGTTGGGAACATTTCTCAGAGATTTTGGTCCATATTGAGATGATGACATCACACAGTTGCTGCAGATTTGTCGGCTGCACATCCATGATGAGAATCTCCCGTTCCACCACATCCCAAAGGTGCTCTATTGAACTGAGATCTGGTGACTGTGGAGGCCATTGGAGTACAGTGAACTCATTGTCATGTTTGAGATGATCTGAGCTTTGTGACATGGTGCGTTATCCTGCTGGAAGTAGCCATCAGAAGATGGGTACACTGTGGTCATAAAGGGATGGACACGGTCAGCAACAATACTCAGGTAGGCTGTGGTGTTTAAACCATGCTCAGTTGGTACTAAGAAAATCTCCCCCACACCATGACACCAGCAGCAGCAGCCTGAACTGTTGATACAAGGCAGGATGGATCCATGACGCCAAATTCTGAGCCTACCATCTGAATGTGGCAGCAGAAATCCAGACTCATCAGACCAGGCAACGTTTTTCCAATCTTCTATTGTCCAGTTTTGGTGAGCCTGTGTGAATTGTAGCCTCAGTTTCCTGTTGTTAGCTGACAGGAGTGGCACCTGGTGTGGTCTTCTGCTGCTGTAGCCCATCTGCTTCAAGGTTGGACATGTTGTTGCTTCAGAGATGGTCTTCTGCAGACCTTGGTTGTAACCAGTGGTTATTTGACTTCCTGTTGCCTTTCTATCATCTTGAACCAGTCTGGCCATTCTCCTCTGACCTCTGACCTCTGGCATCAACACTGGATATTGTCTCTTTTTGGGACCATCCTCTGTAAACCCTAGAGATGGTTGTGTGTGAAAATTCCAGTAAATACTCAGACCAGCCCGTCTGGCACCAACAACCATGCCATGTTCAAAGTCACTTAAATCACCTTTCTTCCTCATTCTGATGCTCAGTTTGAACCTCAGCAGGTCTACTTCACCATGTCTACATGCCTAAATACATTGAGTTGCTGCCACGTGATTGGCTGATTAGCTATTTGTGTTAACAAGGAGTTGAACAGGTGTACCTAATAAAGTGGCCGGTGAGTGTATCTGTTCAGAGTGGAAAAGCTGAACAGATTTTGCAGGAATATTGACCAGGGAATGTGCAGAAGTTCACAGTATGAGGCATAGATAATATCAAAGGTTTCCAGCAGGCGATGATTGATGTTGAGGTTACAAATACTTGGAGTACATCTTACACCTCGAGGCTGTCTTTTAACTCCAAACTACGCTGTTGTGACACCCTTATTGTGAAGAGGAGGCAGCGCTCAAACCAAACTATTGTGTTTACATGGAAACTAAAACCTTTAGGAATTTCATTCACAACCTTTTCCCAAAATACAGGTCAAAAGTAGAAAGAGTACAATTTTGAGGGTACTTTACTTGGGTATTTCCCTTAAACTTCCCTGTATCTCAGATAATGTTGTACTTTTCACTTAAATACATTTGTCTGACAGCTGTCGTTATTTTTCAAATTAAGAATCCTGGTCAAATTATCGAATATCTAAAGATACAGAATGCAGGATTTTCTTGAAAAACAATGTATAGACTCATACAAGAGTGATGAGTCATCAAATATGACCCATTTTCAGTGTGTGACGGTGTATTTTTCTGCCTGTTTTTTCTTAATTTCCTCTTATTTTCTGTGTTCCAGATGTTTATGGGCGTGTACCCCACAACGCTTAAGTGAAATGTGGGATTTATAAAAAGGAAGCGACCAGGTACCAGATCGTAAGGAGCAGGCATCCACCAACAAAATAAACCTTTATTTAATCAGGTAAGTCTCACTGAGATTGACATCTCAGTCGATAAATAACTCGAGCTGAGTACATAAAAACGACATAAAACAACCAATTTAAAAAGATCTAAATAAAAAAAATACAAAATATGAATAATAAAAATATAAAAATACAATAATAGCGAGGGGAAACACCAAACAAGAGTGAATCTAGGGTTGGATTTTACTAACTTTAACTTTAACTTTCGCTGCCATATGTGTCTACAAATAGTAACCACAATCCTGCATAGTAAATCTTTAACTAAAACTACAACAAATTTTAGGGAAAATTCCAAAATAGTAACAGAAACGTGTGTATTTCTTTCTTCCTCTTTCTTTTCCCGTTCTTCATCTGGCAACCCCTCAGATTTATTTGTGACTTTTTAGAGGGGCCCGACCTGTAAAACCACTGGAATAAAGAACCAGCCTAATAAAAACTAACTCCACTGACTGCTGGTTACACATTGAGTCATCAGTATTTAACAGTACCTATCAGTGTTTTAATTTGCTGCTCTGGGCTACTGTAGAAACATGGCGGTGCAACATGGCGATCTCTGTAAACAAGGACACGCTCCCTATAAACCGCTCATTCTAAGCTAATGAAAATGGACGATTCTTATTTTCAGGTGATAAAAGAGTTGCCAGGAATAAGTCCTAAAACCTCAAAATGAGTCAGCATTTTACCACTCCTGGTTTCCTCATCTCGAAGTCAGTGGGTGTTTTGAATGGGTTTGTGGTTAGATGTGTAAAATAAGGTCTGTGGTTAACACAAGCTTAGAGGGACTTTCACATTGTGTTCTATGGCGTAAAATACATCAGTAAATACCCCTGATTGTGAGCTTTAAAGCTTCTATGTATTTTAAAAAAGGTGGTTGCTATCAAGGGACAAAGGGTGCTTTCCAACCTGCCCTGTTTGGTTCGGTTCAATGGAGACCTTCTTGAAGAGGTGGTCTCAGTCCGGTTACAAACGAACTCTGGTGCGGTTCGTTTGTGGTGAGAATGTGTTCTGACCTGGATCTGAACCAACTGCAGTCACATGACACATTGTTTGGGTTAAACATGAGCATGTTACAGTCCTGGAGGATTATTAATGTGCGCCTCCTCCTGTACTGCCTTAATATGCACATTCAGCACATCCAATGCATCAAAACATTGTTTTCTAGTTGGAGCCGCGCCTCGTTTTCAAACTGTATGCTTTGACTCAAATGAACAATGACAGCAATATAGTCCACGATGAGCAGCGCTAAAATCAACCTGCGTAGTTGTCCCTCCATTGTGACATTAGAAAGTGTCACATTTATCTTGCAAGTGTACTCTTCTTCAACGTTTGCTTTACTTCCTGGATTTTTCCCACATGGAAATTCTGACCAATCAAGAGCAGCTTTCTCACACAAGGCATTTGATCTGATCCACTTGTAAATGCTGCCGTGAGAACATGAACCAACTCTAGGCAATTATACAACTTTGTGACAAAATGAGTCCCTGATTCAGACCAAAGCAGACAACTCTAGGTCTGAAAGCACCCTTAATGAGGCTACAGAACGTCATCACGCCGAACACGACTTTACAGGTCTTGTTATTGTGGCAACATTATATTATGTGTGGTTTGTTTTTAGCCTAACGTTAGCTTATGACTTCTGGCAATTGCATTTTAGCTTCGATAAACATGAAAGTGGTCTTCATTTGTGACGATTATCTTGCTGAACAAAATGTGTATGTATCTTGCCACAGAGCTTATTTTCGGCAGTAATCCAAAATTTAATGGAAAAATCCGATCGGCTTTTTGACAAGGGAAGTAGTGCGATGCTAACATCCGTGTTGGCCTACAGAAAAACGTCATCCCTAGAGCCCTCTGTACACAAAAGAAAGCATACTTATAATATTATATTCCATTTCTGACTGTATATACCCCTAAATCCCACAAACCGGACCTTTTAAGTAAGATTAAACATGAATGACTCATTGGAGAACTTAGATATCTTGGTATGAGTACTTTGCTTGGAAAAAGCAGAGTACTTTTTCCACCACTGGAATAGTAAATGATTTGGGACCATATTACAGCAGAAAATTAAAGCAGTGTTAATGAACTACTTCTTGGTGTAGTTTCATAGCTGTAACTTCTCACAAAGCCACAGAGCTGAAGTTAAAGTTAATTTTCTCAGTGTGAATCTTTGGTTAAAGAGTAGCGTAATGACTCTCAGTGAAACCAGGCGACACACAAACCGCAGCTGGTTTAGCCATCATGTGTGAAGTCTGGTTTCAACTAATAACTGATGAAAGACTCATCAGTCAAATATCTCACAGCCGATGTTTAATGTTTAGACTCACGGATAACATGCTTATAACTGGGTCTGCCTCACCGCCTTTGGTTGTTTATGTGTTAATTCTACACACTAAGTACAGTGTAAATAAGAGGCTGCGGTGTGCTCAGGGCTAAAAATACATTTATGAGAGATCTGTCACAGAACACAGCATTCTGCAGAGTGGAGGGTGGGGAGGAAATGAACGGGGAATGGGGGATTTTGCTGTGCCGGCTTCAAATGCCCCGTAGCCAGCTTTCTCCTGAAAAAAAAACGAGGCTGTCTGTGTGGCTATTAATAGCTCCAGCAGCAGGACGGTGTGGGTCTTTAAGACTGAGTAATGGCTCCTTTCATACGACGCAAGCAGAAAAGCCAGAGCTTTGCCACTGTTTTCATCAGCCAGCCTCTCTGGAGCTGCTGATGACGTGCGTCAGATACCCCTGACAGTTTTTACAGACGCACTCACGGGCAGCTAGAAGCAGAAACACTGTAGACGATATTAGTCAGTGGATTGTGAGTAAGAGAGAGTGGGGCCGCTCACGGGGCTATGCACGTCTGACGAATGCCACAAAGACCCAGAAAAAACAACGGTTGGTATGCGAGTAAAGAGCAAGTCTTAGTGTTTATGTGAGTTCTGTGATCAGTGGGGGAGTGTTGCCGGGAGGAAATCCACGGGTTCCCTGAGCGAGGGTGTCTGATGTTGAAAGACTGGAAACCCCTGGAGATCCCAGGTCACATCACTGGTGATGTGCCAAGGTGCATCATATGTTTATTTCTAAATCAAAAAGCATTTGTCATAGCTATTTCAAACCAAGCGGCAAATTCCAGGGCTGAAAAGTGAAGCCAATACGCACGTGCCAAAAACTGCAGTTCCTCTAATGGCCACTTGAGGCTGGCTCCAGAAGCGAGTTGACCCCCATAGACCTCCATGTTAAAAGGCCCAACTTTATAGCAGAAATAAACATGTTTACATCCTGGTACAAAAACTGTTTTGGTCTCAATAGCTAATCTCTCCCTTCATAACAACTGTACGGGGCTGAATTTTTACTTGACTCACCCGCTAAAGTTTTAGTGAGACTAACTGCAAGGCATCACCACAGTCTGAGTCAGATCTCCCCCTCACTCTTCCACAGCTCCAACCTCTTGTCCAAATATGGTCACTTCTGTCTCCAAAAATCCTACACGACAACGGTCAAAATGCCAAACTCGAGGCTTCAGCACTGAAAAACCTTCATTACGTCCATTATTTCTATACAGTCTATGTTCTCAATCTATGTTGCCAACTGGTGGGTCGTGCTCCTAAAGTGGGTCATGGGTCCATTCTGAATGGACCGCAAGTGAGTCACGAACGTGTCAAGTTTGGACATTTTATTTCTGAAGTACAGTGAGTTTCCAGTGAAGCTTTTATTTGAAGTGCCTTGTCCTGCTGTAGAGTGAGTGAATAACAGACAGCTACTTGGCAGAGACAGCTAACAAGCTTGACAACATGGCCAAACAAAAGTATGACGCTGAATATATTAAACTGTGTGGGCCTTGAACCACTGGCTTAAGAGAAATCAGGATCAGTGGGGAACCACTGTTCTCAACCCTATACAAGAAATGTTCCAAATTTTTGCCTTGAATTTGTGAGGAAAAATTTGTTCTTCTCAAATGCCTCCATTGTGAACGAAGAATCCAAAAACTGAGAAAATTCTTGATGAATTTAAGTCATTACATTTAACAGTAGCAAAACTATATCAAAACAACTATTACAAACCCTCACACAACTTCCATCCATCCATTCATTTTCATCTGCCTATCTGGGGCCGGGTTGCAAAGGCAATGGGCCCAGCAAAGCACCCCAGATGTCGCTCTCCCCAGTGACACTTTCCAGCTCCTCCTGGGGGACCCCAAGGCATTCCTAGACCAGATGAGATATATAATCCCTCCAGCGTGTTCTGGGTCTACCTCAGGGCCTCCTACCTGTGGGACATGCTCGCAACACCTCTAACAGGAGGCGCCCAGGAGGATCCTGATCAGATGCCTGAACCACCTCAACTGACCCCTTTCGACGCGAAGGAGCAGCGGCTCTCCTCCGAGCTCCTTACCCTAGGAAACTCATTTCGGGCCACGTGTATCCTCGATCTCATTCTTTCAGTCCCTACCCAGAGCTCATGACCATAGGTGAGGGTTGGGACGTAGATGGGCCAGTAAATCGAAAGTTTCGCCTTCCGGCTCAGCTCCCTCGTCACCACGTCATTTTTTACTGAACTGTAATATTTAAAACACAACATGATTTTAGCCAAAAAGCATGTGTTTGGGAAGTACTGAACATACGACTAGATAAGTGAGACTTGGATTATACTGCACGGGTTGTATGAGGGTTCGTAACATATGTTTTGATGTAGTTTTGTTGCTGGTAAACATTTTTTGGATTCTTCCTTCAGTGTGGAGGCGTGAGAGGAAAAACTAAGTTTTCTTTACAAATTCAAGGTAACACGAGGTGAGTAGGAGATATACAAATTATATTTTTTAGGGATGAAGTATTCCTTTAATGCAGTATGTACATCAAATCTGGTGATATAAACACTTCCAGAGACATGTAAGGATTTAGTCTTCCTCTATGGATGGATAAAAACTCTCTTTATAAGAAACAATATCAACGTTGTCACTTGTCATTTGTCACTTCAGGATATACTGGTAATATTGTTGTCATACACAGTATAACATCTGTGATGCTGACTTGCACTTGCAAGCACTGAAAGCAAACAGCCAAGGTCGCGTCAGTTTTATTCAGCTCTAATGAATACACCACTCGTTACATAACACTGACATTATTCACACCTCTGAGTAAATCAAAAAGATGACATTCTGTGCGCGAGCTTTAATTTGGAAAAATCCTCACAGCCAAGTCCCGTTAGCGTCATTAAAACAACCCAATACGCTGCTGAGTTAATTGTTAGAAAATAAAAAATGATTGAAACACGCCTGTAGTGTGGTGACGCTGAGAGAAAAAGCTGCTTGACTGATGACAGAGGACTGAGAGGGAAGTGTTGAGCCTTTACGTCCAGATTAAACCTTATTTTGTTCAGTTGTTGTTGTGTTGAGACAGTCGTACACTGCTAGGAGTTCAGCACAGTGCACATACTGGATAATGTCCTCTCCTCCAGGGCTGGACAGGAAGCCACCTCCTCTTCCTGTTTAGTCTAGATTCTGATTGGTCCCTGGGCTCGGGAGCATTTGCACAACAAAGCAGTCAACACCACATTTATCAGTTTCAAAAAGAGGCTAAAAGTGGCCCAAAAAGAGGCGATAGAAATGCAGTCAAAACAAAAGAGGAATCGCTGCTGACATCTCTCACCCTCCCTCCTGCGGCTTCCATTAAGTCCATTTTTGGACATTATTTTGCCTTCAAAATAAGAGCCCCCCCTCCCCATAATTAGATACTGTACCAAATTAGTGTACATGAAGTGCAGGGAAAGCATTGTGATGAGAGCTATACTCGCAGCCTGATGCCTTTTATTCATGAGAGAAAATGTTGATTTAGTTCAGATGTTACATAATTATTGTTCAGTCTCTCTTTAGCATGCTGCAACCAGCTGTAATGATCACCTATTTTAAGAAGGTCTTTATCAGAATGACTTGAAAATAACGGTGATTTAAGGAATTCCCCCAGACGTACCCTTCCCCCTGTCTGGCCTGCTCATGTTATTACACTTAAACTCCCACCACTTCACTCACTCTGGCGAAGAAGAAAAAAGACAGGAAATTAGCTCATCAGCAGACTGACGCAACCCTCATGTAAAGATAACTAGAGGAGGAAAAAAGCAGACACGGTGTCATTCCCTCTGCGCCACACGAGCCCATTAACATGCCTTATTAGGACATCTGCAGCCAGCTGTCACACGGGCAGATGCTGCTTTTTGTTTTCTGTTTTGGTCACTCTCTGCCTCTCATAGCCACCCTCAGACGACACTCTGAGTCATGTGACTCCTGTGAAGGTCAGGTCACTCGGCCACTTGCTCATCATGGGACTTTGGCCGAGTGGGAAATTAAACAATAACACTGCAGGTGCGTTTTCGGTAAAGATAAACAGACAGCTAGGCTTCCTGTAAGGAAAGGACACAAGTTTCAGTGTCATTAGATGGAGTACACTTCGCTTTCTGGAAGCGACTGGCAGACGTCCCATCAGTGCTATCAATCAGGGATAAATTACACTCACAACTCAGATAAAAAAGTCTTATTTACAGTCCTCATATTTATTTTCCACTGATAACACCCCAAGCTTCCCATTTTGATACCAGGTCAATTGCTAAAGATAAATTTCCTGCCCTGTTTTAGCCTCGAGGGCAGGTAAAAACTGAGGTCAACAAAGTTTACAGACAACAATGATTCACGTGTAAACCTGTTGCAACCGTAAACATTACATATGAGTACCTTTAAAACGTAAGAATACCCCTTCAAGCCTTTGGGCTACTGTGTAAATGTTAAGCTCTCTAGTATATTTGCACAGAGATCAGTGCTTCCTGATACAGACCCTTTTTAAACGTTGGAAAAAAAAAACCCTTTCTAAATGCGGCCCAGTTTGTTGTTGCTGATATCAGGTTGTATTGGAGCCTGGCAGTTACCAAGGAGAGTTTGTCCATGCTCCCTCAGCCCTATGTTCCCTCAGTCCTATGTATCCTCAGCCCTCCTTCAGCCCTGCGTTCCCCCAACCCAATATTCCCTCTTTCCTATCTTGCGTCATTCTTATGTTCTTTCATCCCAATTTTCCCCTTAACCCTATGTTCCCTTTGGCCCTATAATTTCTCATCCCTATGTTCACTCATCCCTATGTTCTCTCAGCCCTATGCTCCCTTCACCCTATGTTACCTTTGCCCTGTATTCCCTCATTCCTATGTTCCCTCAGCTCCATTTTTCCCTATACCTATGTTCTCACATCCCTATGTTCCCTCATCCCCACCCCCCCATTCCTATGTTCTCTCAGCCCTACATTCCTGAAACCCTATGTTCTCTCATCCCTAGTTCCCTCATCCCTATGTTCCCTCTTTCTGCTGTTCCCTCAGCCCCATTTTCCGCTTAACCCTCGGTTCCCTTGTCCCTATGTTCCCTCACCCCCCCATTCCTATGTTCCCTCACGTCTATGTTCCCTCATCCCCATTTTTCCCCCATTCCTATGTTCTCTCAGCCCTACGTTCCCGAAACCCTATGTTGTCTTATCCCTAGTTCCCTCATCCCTATGTTCCCTCTTTCCGATGTTCTCTCAGCCATTTGTTCCCTCAGCCCTCTGTTCCCTCATCCCTATGTTCCCTCAGCCCCATTTTCCGCTTAACCCTGGGTTCCCTTGTCCCTTTGTTCCCTCATCCCCATTTCCCCCCTATTCCTATGTTCTCTCCACCCTATGTTCCCTCATGCCTACGTTCCCTCATTCCGATGTTCTCTCAGCCCTCTGTTCCCTCACCCCTATGTTCCCTCAGCCCCATTTTACGCTTAACCCTCGGTTCCCTTGTCCCTATGTTCCCTCACCCCCCCCATTCCTATGTTCCCTCACGTCTATGTTCCCTCATCCCCATTTCCCCCCTATTCCTATGTTCTCTCCACCCTATGTTCCCTCATCCCTATGTTCCCTCTTTCCGATGTTCCCTCAGCCCTCTGTTCCCTCATCCCTTTGTTCCCTCATCCCCATTTCCCCCCTATTCCTATGTTCTCTCCACCCTATGTTCCCTCATGCCTATGTTCCCTCATTCTGATGTTCTCTCAGCCCTCTGTTCCCTCACCCCTATGTACCCTCAGCCCCATTTTCTCCTTAACCCTATGTTCCCTCTTGCCCATGTCCACTCATCCCTATGTTCCCTCATCCCTATGGCAAACAATTAACAAAGACAAAGCAGACTGTGAGCGATAGAAAAATTAAACTGCAGGATTTATTTAGAATTATTATGAATCCTGGATAAAATTAATGCATTTGATTAATTGTGAGATAATATTCTAATATCTATTCATAGGTCCTAAAAATACACAGTCAGTATATAACAAGGCTTCACTTTGATCACATGTTGTCTCTGCAGGGTTAACCTAGCCAACACCCTCTGGTGTTCAGACACTAAACAGTAAACAAACAGAGGGGTGTGCATCAGATCCACAAATTCCTGTATTTCCACAAAAACAGCAGCCTGTGAGGAGCACGTAGCGTATCTAAACTCCAAACACACAGCAGCACATAAGCCACTGCAGCAACATCCTGAGGAAATCGCCTCTCCTTCAAAGCTTTACTGTAACCACACATCAAAGCTCGGGCCGCAGCCAAGAACTGGAACGTGTGTGCGAGATTAAGTAGGTTTGTAAGTGGCAATAAAGCTCCTGCAAAGATGTAAAACCTCTCAGATTATGAATCCATACTTCATTAGAATATTAAAGTTATCAAATGCAGCAGCCACCCAGTTCGTCTCTTTTGTCCTGCGGCAGTCATTTCCTCAGATACCTTTGAATTGAGGCAGAAAACAGGAAAACCTGACTATGAGGCAGATACAATGAGCCCCCGCCGACGACTTGTCTTCTGAGTAAGTGAGCCATTTCCTTCTGTGAAACCAGAGGCCTGCTGGACTTGTTCAGGAAGGTGTAGCCAGGGAGCGGGTAATGACATGGATTTACATGACTGAATCCGGTCACTTTCACTGGAAGCACTGCTATTGTCGCACGAGCGTGTCAAACACATTGAATATACAAATTAACTCGGGATTATTGCCAACACTCACTCTCTTACAGCAACACCAGCATCCTGTGTTCTTTAAAACACCTTGCATGTCATATTTCGGGCACTTACGATCAATGCGCCACCAGCTTATTGGAACTTCAGCAGAAAGTTAGTTGTTGTTTTTCTGCTGTACTTCACAGAGAAACAGCTCAATCATGCTGACATCAGACCACACAGCCGCTCAAGATTGACAAATAAAGTTATGCAACGCACCTCTGCTGCAATTACGAAACTTAAATTTGATAACTCTTTAACACACTTGTCATGCCACACAAGGGCACAAACAAAAAACCAACCCCTCCTATCATGTTCTCTATTGTAGTACCCGTCTGAGAACGGTGCAGAGCGACCCATAAATCTGCAGTTACCATTCCTGTTTTCATATCTCCACGCCTCGTCCAACTTCCCCATACGGTTAAACGCTCTGTTGTAACAGACCGTATGGGTGTGTGTGTGTGTGTGTGTGTGTGTGTGTGTGTGTGTGTGTGTGTGTGGTATTCGAGTAAATAACAACAAAAGCTGGTGTGACCAGAAGTCATCGGGTTTGAAAATTACACAACAGAAGTAATCAGACATGATGTTGTCATGTGGGTCAGATGTGGCAGATGACATTGAAACTCTCTTTAGATGATTATAATAATGGTGGCTATTATATTTATGATGTTGCTGTTGTGGGTAACCATGCTTATTATATTTTGCGTATGGTTAACTGTAAAAATGGACCTTAATCATGCAACTTCTTAATTTAATTTAATTTAATTTAATTTAATTTAATTTTTGTTTTGTTTTCTCTTTCTCTTAACTCTGGAGTAGGTGTTCTGTTTTTCATGGATACCAAAAAAAATATGACATATAATATGATAAAATCTCATTTGTTTTGGGCAAAAATAGCAGCAGCAACAACACGTTGAAGACAAACAACATGCTGTAAAACAGGTAAACACATAAAAAAAGTTAAAAAAAAAAAAAAATCTTTATTTAATCAGGTAAGTCTCGTTGAGATTGAGATCTCATTTTCAAGAAACCTGAGTACATAAATATATATAACGCAACGTAACATAATATAAACAAGATGTAGGCTATTGCAAGATCAGAATTAAACAAAAATGCAATTATAGAATATTAACAAATATATTTCATTTTCATATTTATGTATATTTTTTATAAATAATAAAACAAAATTATAAAAAAAAATTAAAAATCTTGAATAAAAATTAATTTATTTAATTTTAAATTATTACAGAAAATAAACTCTGTGGCAAACAAAACTTTATGATACATACTCGTTTTGTTTTGTAAAAAAATCTGTAAAAATTAACACCGGTTTTATGAGCTCAGAAGCACAGGCCAAAAAGCACCAGAAGTAAAAAGGCTATAAACAAACTACACTACGGTTGCATGACTTCAGTGTCGCCACCACAACGAGACTGTAAGGTTGTGTACAGTATGATGACACTTTTTTAAGACACCTAAAAGCTACAAAATTCCCAGGTGGGGGATTTACTGATGTATTTTCTGTTGTAGAACAAAATGTGAAAGTCTCTTGAGCTTGTCTCAACCACAGACTTTATTTCAGGAACCAAAGACCCATTCAAACTAGAATCACTGCCTCAAGGTTGTGTACCATTGTGAACCAGTCAAACTGCACTTAAAGTTTACATCCATGTCTGTGAAAACACGGATGCTTCACTCATATCATCCCCCTGGCAGCGCATAAGATCATACAATCAGCACAGATTCAAGATGGACACCCAAGATTAGAGTCACCAATTCAGTATTTGACCAAATGTCTCCCCTTCTGAGTGTTTTTGCAGAACATTATGATGTCACAGTGAAGCTGACCTTTGACCTTTTGAATATAAAACGTCACCACTTCATTTGATCCTATTAGACATTTATGTCAAGTTTATTCATAATTAGCACATGTATTCTTGAGTTATGTCCCGAAACATGTTTTGTGAGGTCACAGTGACCTTGAGCTTTCACCTTCGACCACCAAATCCTAAACAGTTTATTCTTTTGTAACATAACATTTTTGTGCCACATTTGAGGAAACTTCTTGAAGGTGTTCTTGAGATATTCACAAGAATGAGACAGATGCAGGTCACAGTGATCTTGATCTTTGTCCATTAAAATCTAATCAGTTCATCGTTGAGTTCATGTGCATGTTTGTGCCAATTTCGAAAAACTCCCTTTACAGTGAACACTTTATGGGGTTCACATGAACGAGACAGATGAGGTAACAGTGACCTTGACCTACGAAAACCAAATCTAATTGGTTCATCATTGAGTCCAAGTGGATGTTTGTGCTCGGTTGAGGAAATTCTCTTGTGTAATTCTTTCATAAGAATGGGACAGATGGACAACCTGAAAACATAATGCCTCGGGCCACGGCTAGTCGTAAAAAACACTGACTTTGAGGCGAAGGAGCCGGGAGTGCTAAAATGCTAACTGATGTGCTGACTCATATCCATGTTTTAAGACTCATTCCTGCACCACTCTATTTACTACCAAAATAACAATGATAGCCTAGCATGTGTGCTGTAAAAATGTAAATAAGATGCTTAAAATTATAATTTACTTTATACTTGGGGACACATATTCTGAGTTGACTTTTAATTTGCTCAGTAGCTTCGGTATTTTGACTAAACTAGCTAAAAATAACCAGCCATGCTAGCAGCTGTGTGAGGCTACCTATAGCTAAATGCTAATGTCAGCATGCTAACAATGGCAAAGCGGATGTTTAGCATGTACTATATAACAATAGTATAATGGCCACCATCTTAGTTTAGCGTTTTAGCATGCTAATTTTAGCTACTTAGCACTGAACACATGTACAGCTGATGGGCATGCTAGCAACAAAGCTAGCTAAAAAAAGTGACTGACAGTTGAGGTGATTATTATATGAAGGCAAAAGTTCATTCTTGTTATATCACTGGTTGTAATGGTGCCAAGGACAGACTGTGGTGTACCTTTTGCTTCAGCAGGACTCAGAGGTAGCTGCCTCCATTGTTGACAAACCTCGCTACTGCAGATATAAATCAGTGAGTGCCACTGATATTCGATGCACCGCAGTTCAGAGAAAGGGAACTGGGCATAAAAACATTTCTGCCACGGATGGGTGGGAACATATATCACATCCATTTACTTCCCTAATTTTCTGTGTTTGCCCTGCTCCCAACAATAGCAGTTTTACATCCCTGTTCAACTTCTCAAGGCACAGTGCGCTTACGAGAACTGAAGCTGCAACCCTGTGAATATAATGGAAACTGTTCTAGGAAATGAAATGACTCAGTAAACTTGAATCTTAAAACAACGCCCCTGGTCTTCAGGACTCTCTGCTCCACTACAGTCGTAGTAACCTCCAGGGCCGGTCAGTTATTCTCTGTTTTAGTGTGAATTTCAAGCTAATCTCACCAACAAACGTTTCATTTTCCCTCCCTCTGCCATTTGCTTGTTTTGTTATAGGTACACAATATGATTTCTCCCTGAAATCCCCAAATTTCCTAGCAGCTCAACTGTGAAGTCTTTGGTATTCAAGGAGCTGTTTTTGTCATGAGGTGTTTGCAGTGTGACCATTTCCCTTCACCCTGCCTCTCGCTGTAGTCAGAGATTGTCTTTGTTTCCCCACAATGACTTGTAACAGCCTCCTGAGAGAGTCGGAAACTTGGTTGGTTTCAGTCACAAGTAGCAGTCAGGACATTTGAATTAATGGCCGCCAATTAGTTTCTGAACAATTGGGTGTGTCTGTAAAAGCGCCCACACCCACTGATAATAATGTCTTGTGGCTGATTGTTTAGTCTAAAAAAAGACTTTGCTCTCAGATTCAGAGGGACTTGCACTTGAAAATGATGAATATAGCTGCACATTATTCTGCTCCAGGAATATTAGCAAACTACGAGAGTCTACAACCAACACATCTGTAACATTTAGTTGCCTAAAAAAGTCTTGTTGAGCATTTGGTTGCACTAAAAGACCCTCTAAAGAGTTGAATATTCAGTTTCTCTTGTAAATACATTTTGTGTTAATGGTTTTAATGCTGTGTTCACGCTATGAGCGACACAACAACAGGTTACAAGTCTTTTTCAATGGAAGCTAATGACGTGAAGCTACAAACTGATGCAAGACACTTGTCGCTGCAGACATACGTGAAGCGCTGCAAATCAAAGTTGAGCTGGCACCAACTTTTTCCAGCATTCCCATGAAACATTGAGGCGTCAATCAACTCTAGGTTTTCATGTCAAGCTGTATTTAGCTTAGTTAGCTAGCACTATGCTAGCTTTATGTGCTAGCCCACACAGGGATGTAATGGGGCGGCAAAATACGACGCTAAAATGGGGCTCAGACATTGCTCAAAAGCTTTTTCTTTTTTTTTTTTTTTGACAAGATGGAAACTTTAGATAACCCATGATGACATAATTACGTTAAGGAGCGCTTGAGCAACACTTAAATGGCGACTTAGCGATAATGTAGCTGATCACAATGTTGCGTTGTTGGATGTACGTTTGGTCATGGACTTTCCATGTCCAGATACCCTGGGTGCGTCGGTTGTTGACGTTCTGGGATGTCGTGTCAAGTCAGGCCTGTTACATGCATTGTCTTCCTTCAAAATACACTTCTGTTTTCACAGGAAATTTAACATTTACATACAGTTTCTTTCAAAATAAACGTACTATGTCGGTACAACAACGAGAACTGACGTTTTATTTTCCTCCAAAAACTAACACGTGGTTGGGTTTAGGAAAAAAGAACAGGGTTTGGCTTCAGAATCTTATGGGACGCTAACACCGCTCTCCCGGGTGGAAGTCGGTGTTTGTTGGACCCATCCACCACCCCTTCCACGCGAGTTACTCTGACTTCTGTCACCTAATTTTCGCTCTTGTCCTGCCACATTTCTCTCTGACGCCTGCCAAGTGCCGTGAAATTATAACAGCGACCAGCCTTGTATCATGCTGACGTAAAAGGACGGCTTTTTCGTCGGTGTCTGATGCCACACGTCACTGCCCAAGTGCTGGATTTCGACGACTTTGGAGTGGGACTGGGTTGGATTTTCACTCGCGAAAATTAGCATTAGCATTATCACATTAAACCATAGCTGTAAATGCACAGTGCTAACCAAGCTAGCAGCTAGCATTAAGATTAACTCTCATCCAAATATGGTCACTTCTGGCTCCAAAATTCAAAATTGCAACAGCCAAATTTCAAACTCAAGGCTTCAAAACAGGAGTCTACGAACCAATGGGTGACGTCACTGTGGTTACGTCTATTATTTTTGTACAGTCTTTGTTCTAAACTCTATACAAGAATAGTTCCACTTTTTTTTAGAAATGTGATTTTTCACTTACTTGCCGAGGATGAGAAAAGAAGATTGATTCAGCTAGCAGCTAGCTATGTTAAGCGGTTAGCTTAGCATAGCATGCAAACTGAAACAGGGCAAACAGGTGGCCTAATTTTAAGTGGAGAGAACTAAAATCCAACCTCAAGTTCCTCTAAAGCTCACAGATTAACACGTTATATCATGTCGGTTCACTCCGTACAAAAACTGAAGCATCAGTTTAAAGGAATACTTCACACCCCAAAGGATTTGTTTATCAATGAATCACCCCATAAATCAATCAACCTCAACCTTATGGTGGCGCTAGAAAAAAATTAGGGTATCACCAAAGTCAGTGGGGTTAATCCGGACCACAAATATCTCTACTTAATCCATCAATCCGCAGTACATCCAATAGTTGTCGACCATTCACAGAGTACATTTATCATCATACAATATAGCTGAACAAACAAACAGGGCTAAAAATACAAAGTACACTGCTGATTGTGTCGAAGAAAAAGTAAGTTTGTTTAAAGGGAATTAAACCTGTGAAGTCTGCACTTCTCTGGACCTGCAGCTGCACTCCTGCCTATGCAACGCTTTGGATGCTGACTGTGTTCTTGCTGCCCGTTGCGAGATACGTAGGGAGGGCGTGTGCCTGTCTGAGATGGTCCATTATGTCACCGGTGCCCCAAGAATAGTTCCAGTGTGTCCTGCGACTTACTGAGGCGAGTGTGACGTTCAGAACTTAACTGTTGTTGGGCCAAACCCAGGAGTAACAGGGGCCCTACTGTTTCCACACGTCAGGCACACCCAGCCACACACACACACACACACATACTGATGCATAGACGCATACTCACATGGAACCGTTTAAGGTTTTCCCTCTGCCACTGTTCAAAATGCCCCCAGAATAAACACTCGAGGCAGATCTGAACCAGTGAGGCCAGTGATCCCCATTAGAGTCGGGCTGTGACGCAATGTGTAGGGAATGAAAGGTAGTGGGTTTCAGATGTGTCCTCAGCCTCGTTTTGTACGTATATTTTTAGTAACTTTAAGTTGGTAGAGCATCGTGTTACAGGTCTTGTGTCATGATAACTACTGCAATACATTGACATAAAAACATTTCTCTGAATAACAATTTTGATAATCTGTTCATTGTTTAGGTCATTTACAAAACAAAAATGGCCTCTCAAACATAAGGATTTACTGCCTCTCTCCTACTTTTTCAATAACCTTATATCATCTTGGGGTTTTGAAATTTGACTAAATGATTAGGTTAGGGCGGGTAAAACCAATTTATTAAACGTACAAAGGATGATTTGAAAAGCACATTTAAAAGCATAATTAAAGTCAGAGTGGTAGTCGTCTTTATAGGACGCTACGGGGCTCACCAAACCACACTCTAAAATCTAGCAATTTAAAGTTATCTTGCTTATTTCTGAGACTATACGTCACATGTCATAATTTTTTTGCCTTTGAAGTAATCACTAGGCTTTGCTGGTTAATTCGGCATGCAAGGAAGGAGAACATGACATTAAGAAAAAGTTTTTACCAGAAAGCCCAGACTCTCGTGCCTGATGTTGATCTGTTTTCTGACATGGCTGTTTGGAGTTGGTCTGCCCCGTCTTTTAACCATGGCAGCGGCCTGCAGCAATGACATAGACTTCATGAATGTACCGATCCGTTCCACTTCACCTACGCTTCTGTGATATTGTCGCATTAAGGTTCTGCTAGAGCCGCACACTGCCAGCAGATTGTCTGGGGTTTTAACGGGTCCAGTGAGTTCCTCCAGAGCTAAAGTATAGTCATGCTTCCCTGTAGGGCACCCATGATCAAATTATGTTTGTCTTTTTCATTACTGAGAGTTGAATCTGACAGTGACATACGAATTGTAATGTTTTTTGTGGCGCTCTCTTTTGCTGAGCCTTTTTAATGACCACACCAGCCTCCACACATGCAAATGTTCAACGTGTTCAACTACATACTACGCCAAGGTATCATCCTGCATTTGTTGTTGATGTGTAAGCCTTTTAAATGTATTCTGTCTTTTCTAAATACACTTCCATTTTCACAGGAAGTGCACAGTTTCTGCTCATTAGATGCGTACAGTCTTTTAAAAATAAACTTTAAACATCGATAAAAGACCTCACATTTATGATTATTTCCTTGGGCAACACAAGCACGGGGTTAGCTTTAGAAAAATACGTCATGGTTTGGCTCTACATTCACATGGGAAGCAAACACTGGCATCCCAGGTGAAAGTCCAGGGTGTGTTGGACCCATACACCTCCTCTCCCACTCGGGCTTTAAGGACTTTCCAGGGCTGTCATTAATAAACATTACGTACGCACAAAACGAGGCCTGAAAGAGGCGTACGCCACTTCCCATGCAAAACTTGTGATCTATAATAACAGACTTAATGGGAGAGGCGTTGACCCATGCTTACAAACATTTTGGAGATGGGAAAATGGCGATGCAGATGGTGAGGTGGAGGGCTGATTGTAGAAACTGACAACTATTTTTTGGCGCACTCCATTTTTGGCTTTTGTCCATACGTACATTTTTAGCATGGATCCTAAGCACTGTTTTATAAATGAGTCCTCAGCTCCTTATATTACGTTGTTACCAGCAGCTTTTCAAACTGACGCTGTCTTGAGGTGTATCATACCGCCATGACGTCCCGCTGCAGCATTAACTGACGCCGCCCATAGCGTATCATACTGCCACAACAGGTGCTGTCCTGCTGACTAGCAGCGTATCATACCACTGCGAAAGGTTTCGTCCAGCCACACTACAAACTGATGCTGCCTGGCAATGTGTCATACCGCCATGAAAGGTGGCTTTTTTGCCTTTACTAGACAGGACGGACTTAAGCGTGAAAGGGGATGACCTGCAGCAAAGGGACGCAGGCTGGATCTGAACCCACGGCCGATGCGGGAAGGACAATGCTTTTGTTCACGGAACGACCACTCTGAGCTACTGGGTGCCCCCGAAAGGTGGCTTTTGGCGTCAGCATCTGATGCCGAAATCACTGACCAGATGAGACCTGATGTGGACTGCCAGGGTGCGTGCCGTCCAGCCGTGTATCATAACACCGCGAAAGTTGTTTTTTATTTTGGCTTTTTTACCTTTACTAGATAGAACGGACTTAAGCGTGAAAGGGAATGACATGCAGCAAAGGGACGCAGGCTGGATCTGAACCCACGGCCGTTGCAGCAAGGACAAGGACCTTTATTCATGGAATGCCCACCCTGACCACTGAGCTACTAGGCAGCTACGAAAGGTGGATTTTGGTGATGGCATCTGATGCCGAAATCACTGACCAGATGAGACCTGATGTGGACTGCCAGGGTGGGTGCCATCCAGCCAACCAGTCGTGTGTCATACCGGCGCGAAAGTTGTTTTTTATTTTGGCTTTTTTGCCTTTACTAGATAGAACGGACTTAAGCGTGAAAGGGGATGACATGCAGCAAAGGGAAGAAGGCTGGATCCGAACCCACGGCCGCTGCAGCAAGGACAAGGACCTTTATCCGTGGAACGCCCACCCTGACCACTGAGCTACTAGGCAGCTACGAAAGGTGGCTTTTGGTGTCAGCATCTGATGCCGAAATCACTGACCAGATGAGACCTGATGCGGACTGTCACAATGGTGCCCGACCAGTCGTGTATCATACCGCCACGAAAGGCTCCGTCCAGCTGCGTTGCAAGCTGACTCCGCCCAGCAGCGAATCAAAGCGTTGCAAAAGGTGGCTTCTTTGCTTTTCTTAGACAGGACAGACTGAAGTGCAAAAGGGGATAGATCCGAACCCACAGCCGTTGCGGCAAAGACAAGGACCTTTGTTCATGTGCTGCCGAGCGCCCTTGAAAGATAGTTCGGACTCAAGATAGACGGCGGTATTTGACGAGTTCTGGATGAGAACAGGCTGTTCCATCAAAACAGCCCCTGGCCCTTCTTTTGGAGGCGCCACTGAACGAAACATAGTTAAAATCCACAGCGTAACTTCACTTTAAATTCAAGCAGAGATCCAAAAAACTCAAACGTATCAGGCTGATTTTTTGGGGGGTGACTTATATTTAATGCTCTACAAGACATATGGAACACAACCATTTTAAGGAACCATAAAAGCAATGGTTCATATTTACAGTATATAATAAATAACATGATTTATCCATGTTAGCCCTGCTGACAGAGCCTTCACTGGAAACACTGCAGGAGCTGTGTCAACATGGACCCAGGTCTTCCTCAGAGCAGCAGTGCCAGTAAAAGAGCAACAGTCTGTCAGGTGTTATCATGTCCTGTAAATCTCTCCTCCTGTCCTCCTGTAAACCATCACCTCCCTCCGCTGCTGCTGCTGCTGCTGCTCGCGCACCAACCAGCCTCCTCCTCTTCCTCCTCCTCCTCCTCGCTGCTCAGACGCAAGCGCTCGTCCACGTGTGTGACGAGCTCGCGCCTACGCTGTTTTAAAAACGGTTGCTCCACGCGCTCAGTGATTCACTCAAGTCAAACACGTCGAGCAGGGACAGAGGACAGAGAACACAGCGTGATTCAGTGTCTTCATGAACTGTCTGCATGTGTCTCACTGCCGCTTATCCGAGCACGAGGGACTCTACGAGAGAAGCCGATACAGAGCGCGCGAGTTATCGATTAGTTTTTTTAAATTTTATTTGGTGACAGTTGATCGAGTTTTGTGTGAAGGTGCAGGACAGCAGACTTCACCTGCCGCGAAACTCTGCAGTTCACCTGAGACGCACGAGGACATCGTTTGCATGAAACTGTGGCCAGGTAAGAAGCATTTTTAAAACTATAAACAATGCTTTTATTAGCATATTTAAAATTTAATGACAGCCTATGAAAACACATGCTACTTTAACCACTGTCACACTTTTACTTGGAATATGTTGCTGAGAAATGAGGGTGCTTCGGAGCTCACCGAACCTCACTGTAAAATCAGCTAATTTAACTTTGTCTCGCTCATTTCTTAAAATATATGTCGCACAGCTAAAGTTTTTAGCTATTAAAGTAATCACAAGGCTCCAATGTTTACTTCGGCATACAAGAAAGCACAACATAACATGAAGAAAAAGTTTTTAAGAACAGTTTTCTATTGCTCCACAAGTCGCTTTTTAAGATTTTGTCAACCAATCTCCTTTTATGTGTTGTCTTAATTTAGCTGTACTTTGAATGGGAAATCGTGAAATGTAAAACCCCAATATAACCTCTTAGTTGACATTCTTATGCGCTTTATTTGTATTTTTGCTATGTATTTAAAACAAAGTTTGATGCAAAAATCATCATATGATGTTAAGCTGTTGTACACATAGGCGTAGATTTAGGGGGGTACACAGGGGACATGTCCCCCTCCAGTATTTAGAACATTTGCATTTGTAGCCCCCAAATATAAAGAAGGAGTAGCAAAGAACTTTTATTTTGTCAAATATAAATATGTGTACACCATTAATTGATGCATAAAAATCACCAGAATCCAGGAAATGAAGTGTTTAAGTGAGGCTCCAAATTTGGTTCTACAGAATAAATGTTGAAGTTAAATATTAGCACAAGTGTTATGTTCTGGACGCCACAGCTCTTTGCACGTGTTAAAAAATTAAAGATACTTGTTTATTCAAATCACATGTCGTTATACTGATGCACAGCTTATCTGGATGCAAATTTGGGTTGTATTTGTTTGGTTATTGAGCTGTAACTCGTACCCAGTGGCAGGAAACATCAGTGTTGTACAGTACGCTTGGTTTAATGCAAAACAGGTCGCCATCTGTGTGTGAGTGTGTTTCTAGGTGAAAGTTGTGTACATGTTTGTAACCCACACGTGTAACTGTGTGTGTGTATATGCCCGGGGTCGGCCCAGGCTCTCGGTCAGCTCTCATCTCTTGTGAGGTGACACACTCGCAAAAGCACGCCATTGTTTTCAGGAGAAATATTTAGGAGGGGAATGCAAAGCTGTTTCCTGCGCAGGGTCTCGGCTAACAATGGCCGCCACCTTGGAACAGTCGGCGGTGCTCACTGCAGCTCACTTCTGAGGAGCTCGGATGTTGAGAGAATGGCCAAGAAAAGAGAAAGGGGAAAAAATAAAGTTCGGGGAACACAATGGAGAACAGGCAGGTCTGTGGGTCTGTAGGATGATGGGAGACAATGGGAGGCCAGATGTGGACGTTGCGTAACACTCGGGTTGGCAAGGTCACGGGATCCTTCAAGTCCTCCTGTTAGAAACAGCATGGTGATATAAGAGTTTGTAGTTCTTGGCACGGGGTTCATGTACCTGTGATTACCTGCGTGCCACCTTTTGTGTGTTACATTAACCTTCAAATCATTGTGGCATGTTTCCACTTCATCAGCGTACGGGTTCACTGCGGCGAGGACAAAGCCCAAACCTCACTGTAAATATTTAATGGCTGGTGTCTGGTGAATGAATATTCCTCCCATGCGTCACCTTTGTAACTGATCCTGTTTGGTGGCCTTCTGTTTTTCCACGCTGCGGTACAACTTGTGCTGAGTGCATGTTTTTTTTTTTCCTTATCGAGGAGTTGAAAGTATGAGATTGCACAAAAATGATAACAAACCGAGCGCTGCTTTTAAACCTAAGAAAATACCAAAACAATCCATTTCCAGGACGTACTTTCTCCTTCACCGTATTTAACTCTGAACAAAGCTGAAGCATCTGTCACGCTCAATTATTCATCTGCTAACGTCACTGTCTGCCTCTTTTCAGATAAGAGCAGTGGATGCAACTACGCTCCGTCTGTAGAGGAAAGGTGGAAGAGTGGGAGAGGCTCTAAAGAGGACCGGCTGGTCGACGGCGGACACACCTCAGCTAAAATTTCCTCCAAACCCAGCCTGAAGCGCACCATGTCTCTCAGCACGTTTCACCTCATGCAGACTCTTAAGAACTCTCCTGCTGCGCTGCGTCGCCGCTTTCGCCGCGACCGCACAGAGTCTTTATCCCACGGTGACCCTCTCTTCAAGGTCCACTATCTGGGCACGGAGAAAATCTTCTCTCTGGATCGAGAGCAGGCTCAGGACGCTATCAGCCACTTGCTGGACGGTATCGCTAACGGGAAGAAGCTGAGCAAAGATCACGCCCTGGTGGTGCGCCCCAGATACGTAGAGGTCAAGGAACTGAGCACGGGTCGGCAGCTCACCAAGACGTACCTTCAGGACATTGCGTACTGTGCCGCGGACGCAAACCGGCCCAATGTCTTCTTGTACATCTGCAAACATCAAGGGCAGCAGCTGCAGTGTCGGGTGTTCTGGTGCAGCAGGGCAGAGCGGGCACGAGACATGACGGCTTGTCTGGCACATTCTTTCCAGCGGGCGCTGAGCGACTGGCAGAATGGCTCGGCCACGCTGCAGCCAGGAGAGGTGAAGGGGAAACGTGTGGAGGAGTCGTCCAACTCTCCCGCTAACACGAAGAGCTCCACGCTGCCTGCCAGTCTGGGAAAAGGTGAGATGACAGCACTGCGTCATGAAGGCACAGAGTGCTTGTTTTTGTCACTGACAGGCTCAGATTATTATTATAAGTATCTAACAGCATTATGGAAAGGATCCCTACAGAGATAGACCTTTATGTTAAAGAGTAAGGTACTTTTAGTTTGATCACGAACAACAACAAAATCATCAATCCCACCAGACTCCATTAAAAATAAACAGTTATTTTAGCGTGTATAGAGTCAGCATATTTTCACATCTAACTGTGTGAATTAGGGGTTTATTTCCATCAAACCAGAGTTGGTGATTGTTGGAACAGTTAAAAGATGAACCAAGACAGTTTTTGTGAGCTTAATTTTGCTTCTGTGGACTTAATATGACATGTGTTTTAGTATGATAAAATTACAGTTTATTTAAATGGAGTCTGGTTGGTCTGCTGATAGCAGTTTCAGGGCTGTTTCTGGTTAAACAAAAATAATCTTACTATCTAATACAAAGGTCTATCTCTGTAGGGATTGTTTCCATAATGTTGTCAGACACTTAAGATAACAATCTGAGCCTGTCAGTGACAAAAATAAGCACTTTTAGTGGATGTAAATTGACGGCGCACAATTGCCAGTACATGTCACATTGTGCTCTAACTCAATACTGGACCCCTTTTTAAAAAATGGTTGTCTCCATTAGTCACGTAGACAGAAAAACATAGTGAAATAGGGTCTAGGTTAAAAACTGAAAAGGTTAAAAGTAGGTTTTCCTCCGGAGTTGGCTAGCTAGGCTAGTTACTTTTTATCTAGTTAATCTAATGTTACTTGTGGTGTTATGTTTTTAAATCAGATTGAGCTTTATTTACACTCATTTACAAGATATAATAAACTCAATTACTAAGATGTTTGGGCATTTTCTATTTAGAGGAAACCCTAAATTGGCTTTAGCTAAGGCTAGCATCCTAGCTAGCTTCCCAGCTAGCTTTGGGTTTCCTCTCTCTTCTTTTGTTCCTCAGCCAAATTTATTACCATTTTGTATGACAAAATAACACACCGCACTCTCACTCAAAAATCGTCTCCATTAGTCACTTAGACACAAAAACATAGTAGTTTTTTCTCTGGAGTCGCAAGCTACAGGAATGGCAGTTAACTGCTACTGTGCTAAGCTAGGCTAGTTACCTTTTGGGTTGTTAATCTAATGTTACTTTTGGTGTTACTTTTTAAACTAGATTTAGCCTTAATTACATGACATAATGAACTCAATTACAAATATGTTGGGGGGCATTTTTCATTTAGAGAAAAGCCTAAATTAGCTTTAACTATGGCTAGCTTCCCAGCTAGCCTTGGTTTTCCTCTTGTGAGTTTTACCTTTTCCCCCCCTGCCAAATTATTAACATTTTTTATGACAAAATAACACATTGCAGTTAGACATAAAAACATGAGGAAAATGGGTCCAGCTTGAACTAAAAAGGTTAAAAGTATGTTATCCTCTGGAGTCAGAAGCTGAGGGAATGGTAGTTACTGCTACTGTGCTAAGCTAGGCTAGTTACCTTTTTAGCTTGTTAATCTAACTAACATTACATTCCAAGATTAGATTTAGCCTTATTTATATGATATAATGAACATAATTACTACATTGTTTGGGCATTTTTCATTCAGAGAAAAGCCTAAATTAGCTTTAACTACTGTTAGCTTCCTAGCTAGCTTCCTAACTAGCCTTGGTTTCCCCCTTCTTTTGATTTTTACTTGCTTTTTTTTATGATTAGTCACTTAGATATAAAACTTGAGCAAATAGGGACCAGGGTGAAAAATAAAGGCTAAAAAGTAAGATTTTCTCTGGAGCTGGAAGCTGCAGGGATGGCAGTTATCACTACTCTGCTAAGCTAGGCTAGTTAGCTTTTAGCTCATTAATCGAATGTTATTTTTGATTTTTTTTTTTTTTTTTTTAAACTAGATTTAGCCGTATTTACATTATACATTTAATTCATTTACCAAGATTTTTGGGCATTTTTTATTTAGATTAAACCCTAACTTCTAAATTAGCTCTAGCTAAAACTAGCTTCCTAACTAGCTTCCCATCTAGCCCTGGTTTTCCTCTTCTTTTTTTCCTGCCAAATTAATATATATTTTTTGTATGACAAAGTAATCTACATTTTTTAACAAATGCCAAAACTTTTCATTCTTGTTTTGACCCAGTTTTGATAAATTGTGTAGTTACTGTGTTTTGGCTTTGTAGGGCCGAATAGCTCTGAACCAAAAAGGCCTTTAATGGTTAAATAAAGAACCATTTTCTTGCTTAGCTGTCGTTGTCATTCTCTCCTCTTCCTCAGACAGATAAGATTTCCACTGCAGCGAGCACATTTAGTGAAAGTAATGAAACCAAGTGCTGAAGCAGGGAACAGTAAATGAATACCCTCACGAGGACACTCTCAGAGTCAAGGCCGACAAACTCGTGGGGCTGGTTGGATGTTCATGATTAACATTTTAACACCGGTGTTTCATCTGCAGCTGCCGACCCACTCACCACTGACTCATCACTGACTCTGTGTGTCTTTTCCTTTTCAGTTCGCTGGAAGAAGAGGGGCTCTGTGTCTCGCAGCCCCCTCAGAGCCATCACCAGAAGAGGATCTGCCTCTGACAGCTGGAACTGAACCCCCGCCACTTTAACCCTTCAGACATGGGACCACATTAACCTGAAGACAACCTCAAGGATGACGGCACTGATGGGAGGGAGGGAGTGATTACAGGACAGACGGAAGGGACAATGGGACTGAAACTGGGAGGTGTGAAAGGTCCATATTTGGATGAATGAGGACTTGTTGTGAGAGGGTGTCGCCTGAATCAGTGAACGTATGGACTTGAAGGTTTTTCACGCAGCAGAGTTGTCCGTTGCAAGAGTGACGTCCAAAGTAGCACAAAATGCTGTCGACAGCTGCCTTTGTTCGCCTGTCAGCAGCTCTGTGACTGGCTGCGAGCCATTTGTGGACGGGGCTGGCTCGTTTCCGTGACTCTTTCAGTTTTGGTCGGCTTGTTTGCTTTTAAGTAGTCTGCTTGATACTGAAGCCACCGAAGAGTCTGGGCTGTTGGGACGAGGTAATTAAACCAACAACGACAGCAGCTGTCGGCCAAATGAGCCGCAGATGACGACTAAAAACTGGAAAAAGACAACAAGAGCTTTTTCTTTTTTTTTTTTTTGTTTTTGAAAGCTGATTTTTATTTAACTGACATTTGTGACAGGTCATGATGATTTCGTGTTATTATTTTAACCCTGTGGCACTCGTATGTTTATCTTCTTTTATTTTTGAACCAGATGGACTAAAGCACCCGTTTTTAATCTACGTTGTGAGAGTTTTGGCCGAGATTACATACAGATGTTTAGAAACAGAGGGAAAATGCAGACGTGCCATACAAACATCAAGTACATTTGATTATAGTTTGTAATGTATGGAGGCGAAATGTGTTCACTTGAGGGGAAAAAAAGCCCCTTTTTTCTGAATTAACAAGATTATTATATCAGAAATCTGAGAAGAGATTTCATGGAGAAAAATGCTTGTTTTTCTGAATTAGTAAGATTACTATCTCAAAATACTGAAAAAGTTTAAATGGTAAAAAATTTAGCTATTTTTTCTTAAGTATCTTATTAATTCAGAAAAAAAAAGAATTAACAAAATTATTGTCTCAGAATTTTGATAAAAGTTAAGATAAAAATTCTGCATTTGTTTTTATTTTTAATTTAACCAGATAATTATCTTAATTATTAAGAAAAATGAGAATAATTAGATTATTATCTCAGAATTCTGAAAAAAGTTCTATGGAAGAAATTTCAGTTAATTTTTTCTGAATTAACTGCAGAAGTATCTTATTAATTCAGAAAAAGGAGAATTAACAAAATTATTATTTCAGAATTCTTAGAGATTTCATGGATAGAAATAATGCTCTTGTTTTTCTTAATTAACTATATAATTATATTATTAATGTAGAAAAATGAAAATTAATGAGATTATTATCTCAGAAATGTAGAAAAAAGTTTTAATGGAAAAAATTTCAGCTATTTTTTTAATTAACCAAAAAAGCATCTTAAAAATTTATGAAAATGAGAATTAAGGAAATTATCTCAGAATTTTAATAAGTTTTCATGAAAAAAAAATCTGCACATTTTTCTAATTTAACCAAATAATTCTTATTTATTTAGAAAAATGCTAATTAACAAGAATTTTTTTTTTTTTTTTTAGAATTCTGAAAAGTTTTAATGGAAAAATTCAGCTTTTTTGTGGTTAACCACATAAGTATCATGATAATTAACAAAATTATTATGTCATAATGTTGATAAGTTTTCATAGAAAAAAAAAAAAATCTGCTCTTGTTTTTCTGAATTAACCATGTAATTATCTTATTTAAATTAACAAGATTATTTTCTCAGAATTACATTTCTCTGGAAAAAAAATTCTCCTGTTTTTCGTAATTTAAGAGACTATTATCTTGTTAAAACAGAAAAATAAGAATTAACAAGATTATGTAGTTAATTCAGAAAAACAAGCAGATTATTTTTCTCTCTGAAATATTCTCTCAGAATTCTGAGATAATTTTGTTAATTCAGAAAAAAAAACAGTGGATTTTTTGGGGGGAAATCTTTGTCTGAAAGAACAAGATTATTCACTCAGAATTATAAGGAAAAAGGACATTTTTTTTCTCAAGTGAATGCATTAGTGCACACAAACACAGTAATTTCTGAGCACTTTCTGTAAAATGTTTATATCTGAACACACATTCCTCGTCAGGTAATCAGACGTTTTATCTCCCAGCCATCTGAAGAGGTCAGCAGCAGTAGCACCTGTGTTTATAAATGGAAAAAAATAGACCTGAGCAGAACCTGCAGGGTCAACAAATCCCTCCCCTCAGGCAGCACAGCAGCATCCTGCAAAAACAAAAAACAGATCCCAACTGTCCGCTGGCATGAATAATTTGCATTTATGTGGAGAAAAGCACACTCAGCCATGACTTGCGGGTTTGTTTGTGTCCGAACACTGGGAACGCTGTGTTCCCGTGTGGAGCCTCTGTGAGGAATGCGTGGCCGTGCACCTGCATTCCAAACGGGGGGGAAATTTGAGAAATGTCCAGCCATGACTTTGCATATTGAGCAGCCTCGTCAGTAGACCAGCGCTCCTAAGCCCTCGACTTGTTCACATTACCAAAGCCATAAAAGGTGCCCTGACTGCTCAAAGTGACGGCTAAAGGCGGCGATGTCTGCAGTGTTGCATAAGATGCCCTCATGATTCAGTCTTAAGGTTTACAAACGAGCCATGAGGATTAGTGGTACACCCCGAGGCTACCATGTCATTTTGTTTTCTGACCAAAACTAAGCTAGCGATGTCGCCTTTTATTTTGTTTTTGTTTTTTACAGGAAAGGTGTTTTTGACTGATGTGCCACAAGGTTTTTATCAGTTAACATTTTTGTACTCGTGATCTATCTCCTCCATTACAAACGGCGCAGCCCCCATCTCAAAAAAAGGGGTCAAAGTGCCTGCTTTAAAGCGTATTTTATCAATGTACTGTTTTTATGTCATTGTACATATTTAATTAATATGTATTTTATGGAGTATTAAAACTTTTTATACAACACTTGTTTGTCTGTGCACGTTTGTTTTCGCACCGCCGTAACTTTCAAGAAGACAAATATTGAACCAGCTTTAACTTCTGCAGCTTTGACTCTGTTTCACTTTACTCATAAGATGTTATATTTGGCCTGAAGCCGTTCAGTGTTTGTGTGTGTGTGTGTGTGTGTGTGTGTGGGAGGGCAGGATTCAGAGGTTTAATGGTGGCAGCAGGGCAAGACACTCAGAGAGGTCCTGAGATGTTAAATCTGAGTCATGTGACTCCTTTCCCAGGGTTATGTCTCCAGTGTTTTCACATTTCCAGCAACTCTCATACATGTGACTACCTTCCAACTGTGGTAAAGATACAAGCAATTTTAATACAGAGATATATTTATATATAGAGCCGTGACAAAGTCTCTTCTTTATGCCACCATTGCAGTTTTACGCAGCACAGCATCACGCCGTTCCAGTGAGGGATTTTCGACAGCATGCCGGCGTCACGGAATCAGAGGAGGCGTGACAGCCGTGACATGTAACACAACAGTGTCAGCCTCTAGTGTGACATATGACATACGTGTCAGCAGCACTTTATAGGCAATAATAACATGATTAACACATCAGTAAAAATCATTTACCATCCTTATAATATGACGGTTGATCTTGTCCTGTTCTCAGTGGGGTAAAGAGTTCCTGGACCTCATTGTGTCCCCAATTTGAGGACATTTCTGGCTGCTGTTTTTCTCTGAGTTAGCTGCTAACTGCTATCAGTTGCTTTTTAAATCTCCCAGGCTTGGGTTGCACACGACACAATGTCAGATGGTCACACCTGGGGCACATAGTAGCTCAGTGGGCATCCTATGTCCAATGTACAAAGGCAGTATCCTTGCTGCAGCAGCCACAGGTTCAATTTCAGCCCATGGCCCTTCACTGCATGTCATCCCCTTTCAGGCCTAATCTGTCCTGTCCAATAAAGGCATAAAAAAGCCCCCAAAATAATCTTAAAAAAAAAAAAAAAAAAAAAAGATCGCCACAACCATCCTGTCCATGGTCCCTTTTACGTAGGTGTAGTTTCGGCACTGTTAGTACCTCTGCTGCTGGTTTAAAGGCGAGACAACAACCCATTCAGCAACTGTACTTTTACAAAAAACGGCGAGGCAGCCTAACCGTGAAATTCCCATCTTAAGGAGGCAGTGTAAAAGGGGCTGAAGACACAGCTACAAGTGGACTGTGTGGCCTTAAAAAATAGGTTTGTCCAGTGTGTACTATGGATGGGCATTTTGGGTCACCTCTGTATTCAAGTACTCACATTAAATTATTACAGAGTACTCAAGTACCCGCAGGAAAAAAGCTAATGTAAGAACAGAAATGTACCATAGCCAAAAACAAAATTTATTGAACAACCAGGCTTCAATTAGCCTATTAAATCATAAATAGCAAACTTTCTGTTGCTGCCTTTACATAGGTTATACGCAGGGCCCGGTTAGCATGAGCTCACACAGCAGCAGCGGCTAACATCCAACACTGAGCCATAAAATAGTCCCAACAAACTCAGGCCCTCAACTCTGTGGTCACAACCGTCAATAACCAGTAAGGAAACATTAGCCATGTAATGCTAACAGTTAGCCCTAGCATTTGAGGTGTGTGTTTGTGTGTGTGCAGGCGGACTCTCGCCAACTGTTAGAGTACTGCATAGGGACTCACACCCTTAAAGTAGTCCCGAGAGAGAGGCGCAATTCACTGCATGTAGCTCTAAAGATTTTATCCATTTTAGTTACTAAAAAAAAACGTATGTTCGCATGTGGGAGGTTGAGTGGCGATTATTCTATATGTTGAACAACGTCCAAATCAAGTACTTCAGTTCTCATGCCCATCCATAGCATGTACACAATACAAGAGAGCAAAGGAGAGTGAACTCAGACTAAACACGACACAAAAATGACCTAAATTCAGTCCTTCTAATGAGGTTTCTCACATCTGAACCCGTTTGCTGTGTTTTCTTTTCCTACAAAAAGTCCATCGAGGTGCACCCATGATATCTCACAATCAGAGTCACTTCTCTCCGGCAGAGTCCTGCACTGTGGGGCTGCTGGCCGACGCGGCGCCCTCCCTGTGTCGCTGTAACTCCAGCAGGGACTGGACGTGAAGACGCCTCAGAGGCTTCACCTCCTCCACCACTGAAAGGAGAAAACTATCATCAAAAAACTTTCACTGATGCCCTGAAATTCAAATGTGGAGTGAGTGGAAGGATCTGTTTGTAACATAGCTAAACAGCATCACCTGCTGGCTTCAATAATAATAATAACAATGATGGTGTATTAAAAATCAAATGATGCCCACCTTTGTCATAGTGCATCTCGTCCCTGTTTCCATACACCACATACATCTCCAGGAAGTTAAGGAGAGCGCCTGTGACGAGGAAACGGTCGGGGAGGGGAAGGCTTTTGATGTAGCGCATGTCCAGGGCGAAGGGGTTGGAGGGAGAGGGAACAGGTGCAGAGACACACCAGCTCGCTGATGACGTCCCACACACGAATACCTGAAAACAACAACAACAGTAAACACAGCACAGAGATGCTTCTTGGGGTAAATATTTGTAACAGTCTAACAGTGCAGAGTAACTTCACGACCAAAGCACCCAGAGCTTTTTCCACCAACCTAATCCAGACGAAACAGTAGTCTCTAAGAAGGTTAGACTCGAGCAAAGACATCTGCGTCTGATTAAGCTCATGGAAAAAGTTGTAATTATTGAATCTGTGCAGTGAAACAATAGCTCTCTCATGTTTGGATTCCTCACATTGTTTCCATACCTCGTGTCTGCCAGTCTGCGATGGACTTGAGTTTCATGGGCGTGTCCTTGACCATCGAATCGGTGCCGCCGATGTTGACCAGGCGCTCGTGATTGGAGCGTATCCAGGCGTAGGGGCGTCCGTACTTGACGTAGCCGGCCAGTAAAAACAGAGTGCAGTTCACCTCCTGGGGAGAGGACAAAGCCGAGGTCGTGAGACTCCAGCGAGCGAGTTAGTGGTTGTTAAAGTGAGACTGGCTGACGCACTCACAGGCACTGCTATCTCTCTTTCACTGGGAGAGGCTGGGAGGAGATGCTCCTCGCTGCTGGGGTCCCTGAGGACAGAGACAGAGGTCGACCAGTGTGTTTGTGTATCATGTCTGCACTGTATAAGTCTGTCACACAAACATCTGCACCTGGGAGCTGTAAAGTGCTTCGTTCAAAGCCTAATTAGTATGTACTTAAAGGAACACTTCACCTACAAATGATCTTTTGTATACTAATCAATCACCACAGTTACTTTGAATTCGTAAAGAAAACTTTGTTTTTCTCACATACCTCAGTTCACAGTGAACAAAGAATCCAAAACCAGAGAAATTACTTGATGAATTGAAGTCATAGGGGTCCACGTTTAAAAACAGCAAGACTATATTAAAACATCTGTTTACAAACTCTGTGCGTTTCCACTCCTGTGTAGTGCTCCTGACGTCACATCAAACTAAAGTGAAAGAAAAGACCTGTATTCTGGTTGTGGGGGAAAGCCTCTGAAGCAGCATTTTATTTACGCTAAGTATCTACTTAATGTTTAACTTGCTCCTAAAACCTGGCTCCTCTCAGCCTCCACAAGTGCATCGCTATTAGGTGTGCAAAGTCATCCGGTGGGCCAGATTGGACCCTTTGGCGGGCCGGTTCTAGTCCCTGGGCCGCATGTTTGACACCCCTGATTTAGGAGGATATATTGGCAGAAATTAAATATAATAAGAATCGTTGTATTTTTGTTACCTCAGAATGAGGCGTTTATATCTACATATGGAACAAGTCCTCATATATGGAGGTCACCATGTTGCACCGCCATGTTTCTACAGTAGCCCAGAACAGACAAACCAAACACTGACTTTAGATCGAGCCATCCGCATTTTTGTGTTTTTGTCGGTCGTCATAGTTATAAGCCTAGAATAAAACATTAATATTTTTTTATGTGAACCTGCTTTATTCAGTGTTTTTACTGGTTTAAATCACCGGGTCTGTTTGTTTTGGAGAGGAAGTGACCTCTGTGGATAATTCAGCTCCTGTAAAAACCTCCTTAACAATAAACACTGAAGGAATCCTAAATGGGAGAAGTTTCAGCTTGTTGCAGTGTGCAGTCCTCACCACTAGATGCCACTAAATCCCCCTAAAATGTACAAGCTGGACATTTAAAACTCCAAAGTCATACAATAACACAAACTAACTAACTGATCGAGGCAGCAGTAGACCAGCAGCTCCTGTGCTCAGCAAGGTAAAATTACTGTTTTTGTCAACAGAGTCTGGCTTTGAAGAGAACATAGATAAGTTTCACCTTCAGTTCAGTTTTAAATAATTAAGTTTTAGAGAAAAGACGTGTTTGGGAAATGCTGAGCACACGACTGGATAAATGAGACTTTGATTATACTCCACGAGTTGTGTGAGAGTTTGTGAACAGACGTTTTGATATAGTTTTGCTGTTGTTAAACGTGGACCCCTATGACTTCAATTCATAAAGAATTTTCTCAGTTTTTTGATTCATCGTTCACTGTGGAGTCATGCAGGAAAAACAAAGTTTTCTTAATGAATTCAGAGTAACACGGAGTGAGTAACTGACAAACAAATGATCATTTTTGTGGGAGAAGTATTCCTTGAACAAAGCGAGATTAGTAATGCGTCCCATAGAAATAAATGTAATTGAAAAAATGATATGATCGTCAATCAATTTTCTGCCAATCTAAGAGTTAATTTTCAGCACTATAAAGGCTTATTCATTTAAAGTGGAGGCATTCTGCTTGTTATACAAGCTGGGCGACATTAGTGAGCTCTAGGCTACACATATTACTGTATCAGAGCATCACTGTAATGGCTTGCTCATCATGTGTAAAACAGATGCCACAGAGACACCATCTACGTCACTGAAAACCTTCACATGTTGTTTTGTTTTGTACAGGACTAACAGGAAGAGATGCTACTACACAAGCCTGTTGCCCATTTGAGATATAAATATGTGACACACACCTGACAGTCTGCGGCTGCGTCTTGGTGTGAGCGTGTGCCGGAGGGTCTCGTGGGCCCTGAGGCTCCCCAGGCAGGGGAGAACTGCTCCGGCTGTCCAGGCTGGGGGAGCTGCTGCTGGGGGACACATCGCTGCTGTTACGGCTGCTGGTGGAGGAGTAGGAGGAGGCTCTGGAGACCGCAAAACCTGGTGAACGCCAACCCTGCAGGACAGGTATGAGGTCACTCAGTCACTGATGATGATGATAAATACAGGGGGAAATATGCAGTGAGATGAAACTAACCAGATCCTCATTAACGACCGTCAGCAGCAGCTCCTCTTTCCCTCTGAGCCAAGGCTGGAAGTATTTAAAGCCCTGCAAAGCAAACGAGATTATCTGCAAATGATGGTTAGATCATGTGTGTTTGATGATCTCTCCATGTGCAGCCACTGACCTGTAACGATCCCAGTAAGGCCAGGTCACTGAGAAAGTGCTGCAGCTTCCTCCTCTGCTCCCTCTCTCGTTTCTGTGTCGTCACACAGCACACAAAAGGCAAGATACAAATTGATTTCACTCAAGTCTGACCTCACTGAATCCCATCAGCCCCCTCCCTGTCTAGTATCCTAGCAACACATGCAACGCCTCCCCTCAGCATCCTGCATCTCTGACAATAAAGACTCGTCATGATAAATGATGCACAACAGGAACACTGACATTACATGCAGCAAAATACACAAACCCGACTCTTTCAGATCCAAATTCACCCTCCTGCTGCAGCTGATGAATCAAAGCACATAATGATGGAGACAACTCACACTGCCGCTGCTCATCTTGGACCAAATTGCAGACAATGTCGTCTCCTCCACAGGCGATCATGGCGTTAAACACAAACACTGACACCTTACACTGTGCTGCCTGATACGGCTCATTGTCCTGGTGAGCGGCTGTGTTGATACACACACACACACACACACACACACACAGTCTGGTTTTGTCCTCCTCGGGTGTTGCCTTTTTTGTGTTCACTGTCGCTGCATGAAGGCGGTTTGGGAATGGTGATGTGATGACGCCCCTAGCGGCCATGTTGGAGTACTGCAGGTCAGAGCTGACATGGCAGCAGAGATGGTTCAGTTTGTTGAGGCGGTCAGAGGTGGAAGAAGAAGTACTTTGTTTATTAGTTTTTACATTTAATAAAACAACATGGATACAAAAAACAAACCGACAAATAAAATACAGTTTGAGATAATAATAGAAAAGAGTAGAATATCCATGTCTTATTTTATAGAATATCTGTCTACAATAAATCGATTGCAGTCTCCTCAGTGTAAATATAAGTAAAAAGAGGTTATAAAAACACAGTAAAAGTACAACATTGCAGCAAAATAAATATTACTGTCCGTATGATTTAAATGTGAAATGTTGCCATGCGGTACGGCCTGGCTTCCTGAGCTAAACATGAGTCTGTATTTTTTGCTGGAAGGGCAGTGGTGGAGGAAATATTCCAATCCATAAGTTAAAGTGCTGATACCACGCTGTAGAAAATGTTCTGTCATCAGTAAAAGTCATGTACTAAAAAGTGCAAAAGTATTGGCATCAAAATATACAACGTACCAAAAGTACATATACCGTAAAACTTCAATTAACAGGCTAATATTTGCTTAAATCACTGAAATCATTAATTTTAGGAGAAAAAAAAGGCAGCGATATAACTTTTAGCATTATCAAAGTAATATAACTCGTTACCGTATTCCGGGTAATATTATAACATTTACAATGTCTCGTAATGCGTAACCATCCAAAATGTGTTTTCATTTTTCATTCATCCACACCATTACCAAAAAGAAGTAAACTTCAGGTTTACCTTTCCAAGTATACTTAAGTGGAGTTTGAGTATACTTGGTACAGTAAAGTATACTTTATCAAGTATACTTTACTGTACCAAGTATACTTATATTTATGTATAAAGTATACTTACCTAAGTATTAGTTCACAGAAAGTATACTTAGTTCATTAATGGTATACTTAAAAGTATACTTGAGTATACTACTTTTTGGTGCACCACCAGAACAAATATCCCCTGAAGGTTGTTAAGTCATATACGGACAATATGATCGACGGGTGCTGCTGCACATCCGGGTCATGCTGCACTGTGCGTTATCATGTTCAGTGTGTTTCCATTCATGTACTTACAATGTGTCCTAAGGCTGCCTGAAAGCAGCGGGGATAAGGAGCTGGCCTCTGGCATGTTTTTTCCTGGTCCCAGTGATCAACACATCTAGATGTGCATTAGCGTGTTGGACTATTCTCGTAGATTTACGACTTTATTCTTGAAATCTACAATTTTTTTCTTTAACATGGCCCTGATCCTCCTTCGTAGGGGTCTAACTAGCTTAGCTTTGCATCGTATAACTCATATACTTGGGCCTTTGTATTCAAAATAGTAAATAGTTCGGCATTTTTGAGCAATACATTTGTTTTCTTGCAGAGAGTAAGCTGAGAATAGTGACGCCACTTTATGTCTGATAACAATTAGCCAAACTAGGGCCGGGCGATGATTAGCTTAGCCTAGCATAAAGGCACAAGTGTTTGGGTACTTAACTCCCTGTGAAACCACAACTACTGAACGCTTTTAGAGCTGGATTGACAAACGAATTGTTGAACTTTAAAGCTGCTATTTGACATATTTTTTAAACTTAGGACAAAACCAGGCAACCTGTTTTCCCCTGCTTCCAATTTTATGCTAAGCTAAGCTAAGCTAAGCAATGCAGTACATGGAGGTAAAAATTTGAACAGTTTTCATAGAGATTATTTCATCCATACAAAATATTCTGTGGTCTATCTATTTCAGTCTACATTGTGTTTGGATTTCTCATCAAACCTCCAATATCAGACAAACTGTACTGTGGTTGGTTGGTCAGTTGGCCAGTGTTTGTGAAGCCATTTGACACAGAAATGTGAACAAACATGGCAAAAATAATCACTTTATTCAACGCATGTCAACAGGGACTCAAAGTGAGAACACACACACCTCATCAACACATCAGTATTTCTCACATTATTAACATAGAGTGCAAAAAGAGCAATAAAAAAGCATTTTCATATCATGTCTAAATATCGACTCTCTTCACAGAAGACAGTCTAAAAGTTCCTGGAGGCAAAGTGAACGAAGAAGGTCCTGATCTCTTTGGGTGCGATGGTCACAGTGAAAGGTTCAGCTGCGTCACCGCAACACCTTTGGCTACCTGAGAAGAAGAAAACACAAACAACAAGGTACGTCAAAGAGATGAGGGAGCTAGTGTTTCATAAAATGTACATACTAATTCTGTTTAAATTAGGGATGTGTGCGATTAGTCAACCAGTCAGTTGAACGGGCAGGTAGAGGCTCGTTTTTATAAAGCCACGTGTGACGTAAAATTTTAGCGGAAATTTGTTAGCTACTAAGCTAACAGGACAATGTTTAACCATAGAAATTAAATTGTGCTTAACTTTGACAGTTTTCTGAGTGTCTTCTTACTTTTAGACAACTTGACGGAACTTTAAATTTCCGTTCAAACGCCAGGGGAATTAGTCATCAGGGAACATCCCTATTTTAAATGTATTTAAATGCCAACGCCACAAAACCAAGAATTTCCCACTTGTTTCGAGGTTATCCGCAGTCTTCCACTTCCACCTCTGCAGACGGGCGATATCCCAGGTTCCTGTAAGAGAACGCTCCTCCAGCACTTTTACTTCCCCTAAGCCCTGCAGAACTTCCTGTTCACACAGGAAATGACCAATGAAAAAGCAAAAGATGATGTAAGTGCTATTTTAAAAATATCGCAATCCGAGGCTTTCCTCATGATGACATTAATATGGAGAAATTAAGTGGTTTTGTTGCACCTTCAGGTTTATGGTGACTGGCTTTGAAAGCTCCGGGTCTTCTCCGACCTCATAGAGATGCATGATTCTCAGCAGGACTCGATCGTAGTCTGGCTCCGAGTGCAGGTCCTTACCTAAAGGCATATCATACAACAAACATTTTTTAGAACTTAATCGCCTGAGAAAAGTCAGCGAAGACTTTAAAACTTCGCATTATAACCAGCAGCTGACCTGAGTTTATGTGTCTGAGGTGAACATCATGATCAGAGCTGTAGTTCCATCCCGGGATACTGAGGCTGAGCAGGTGGAGGTTAGGCGGCAGGACGACCGGACGCAAAGGAGAAGCTCCCCTGGGTTCCTCTTTCTGCCAGGGCCTCTCTGAGTGTGCAAGAAAAACAAAGTGATTAAACAGTACAAACACAATCCCTAAAACCCCTTAAAAAAGATAAGCACTCACGAGGCTGGTCTATGGGCATGACGACAGGTCTGTGCTGCAGCTCTATTGCCTCCCTCTGGTAGAGCTTGGAGGTGTCACTCAAGGAGCCCAGCATCATCCACAGGGTGGGCCGTACGACCGAGCTGTCGTTGAGGGTCAGGTTGTAGCCGAGGTTCCAGGGTAGGTTGTTCCAAAGACGGCGATGGAGCATGACCTGGGGAGGGGAGGAACAAACAGGATGTTGACTTGTGTTTCTGTGTAAGTAGAGACAGACTGAGAAATATTTGTGTTGCCTTCAGGTACCTCTAACTGTCCGTTAGCTTGACTGGACACACCGTGAGCTCTGTCGCTGACCAGCACCAGTCTGCTGAGCTCATCCTCAATGTAAGCTGCCCGAACCATGGGGAAGTAGTTCTGCAAAATGAATATCATTTAAAGATTATTCTACTCATTTAAAGAGGATATTATGTACAGCAGGCAATATTGGCTGACAATTTTGCTGACAATTTCTCCCCAAATTTTGATCATATTCCTGCTAAAACATGTCTGGTTGTGTTTTGATCCTTTAATTATTGATTTTTTTTTTTACGGTACAAAATATCACTATGATCCGTGACAGTCATTTTGGGGCTGCAGGTCCATAACTATATGTAGCTACATGCCAACGTCATGGAAACATGTAATCGTGGTCGCCGACCTTGTTAACTTCTGCCTGATTTCTGGTCATATTCTGTCTGGAACATGTTCAGTTGTGAAGATTTTGGTGTAGAAGCTTTTGTTAATGATTTCACAAGGTAGAAAGTGTCGCTTTACTCATTCCCCCAGCTGCAAGTATACTGTAACATGTAGCTACATGCTAACATTAGGGAAGCATGTAATATTGGTTGCCGTTGTTGTTAATTTCTCCCTGTTTTGGGATCATAATCCTGTTGGAACATGTTAAACTGTGAAGATTTTGTTTTAGAAGCTTTTATTGACAATCTTTCACGGTAGAAAGTACTGCTGTACTCTGTGGCAGTCATTTCCAAGCTGCTAGTACACTGCTACATGCAGCCACATGCTAACATCAGGGAAAAGTAATCTTGATTGCAGATGTTGTTAATTTCCCCGATTTCAGATGATATTCCCTCTGTTGTGTGAAAATTTTAGTTTTGATTTTTCATGGTAGAAAGTGCCACTTTACTCCGTCACACCTCTGGCTGCAAGTAGTGTGACATGTAGCTACATGGTAACGGTAGGTAAACATGCAATATTGGTTGCTGATGTTGTTAATTTCTCTCTGTTTTGGGTCATATTCCTACTTGAGTATGTTAAATTGTGAAGATTTTGTTTTCAGAAGCTTTTATTGATGATTATTTACAGTAGAAAGTACTGCTATACTCCGGTACAGTGCTGCAAGTACACTACTACACACCAGGGAACATGTAATCTTGGATGCCGGTGTTGTCAGTTTTTCCCTAATTTTGGATCACATTCTTACTGGAACATGTCTGGTGTAAATATTCAGGTTTAGAAACTTTCATTGATGATTTTTCACAGAAAGAACGGCTGCTTTATTGCTACATATAGCTACATGCTAATGTCAGGGAAACATCTGATCTTGGTTGCAGATGTTCGTTTCTCCCCAATTTCCGATAATATTCTGTCTGGAACATGTCCAGTTGTGAAGATTTTGGCTTAGGAGCTTTTATTAGTGATTTTTCACGTTAGCAAGTGCCGCTATACTCTGTTACAGTCATTACCTGGATGCAATTACACCACTACATGTAGCTACATGCTACCATCAGCAAAACACATATTCTTGGTTGCCAATGTTGTTGATTGCGTCCCTATTTCAGATCATATTCCTACTAGAACATATCAGGTTATATTTTGAGGCTTTTATTGGTGATTATTCCTAGCAGAAAGCGCCACTATACTTCATTACAGTCATCCACCGACTCCAGCAACGGTGCAGAGATGCTAGAAGACCTGCAAACGCAGACCAATCAGAGCAAACTGGCCTTTTTTGGGGAGGGGGGCGTAAAGAGACGGTATTTTAATAAAACCAGTATATATATTTTTAAATAAATCCAGGGACTTACTCTTGCTAAAGTGAACTTCCTGTACGTCCTCTTCATCATCTGATAGCCATTGTCGTCTGTAAACAGGGTCCTGTTGTTCTTCAAGGAGGAGCTGGTTCTGAGGACGACCTCTGTATTGAGATGAAGGGGGCCCAGCGAGTACATCTGCTCCAGCCTACGACACCGTGGTCTGCTCCCAAAGCATGTTGGGACTCGGGTGGTGATAGAGTAGGTGAAGTCTTTATCACTTTCCTCTCTGTAAGACGCAATGTAAAGAGTAAAGGCCACAATTAGGGATCATTTTAAGGCACTGCATCTGGTTAATGTTACCCACCTGTAGAAGCGCTGCCTGATCTCAGTCACAATCTTCCCGGGGATGATCTCCATTTCCACGGCCTTGTAGGCCCGCACAGCCAAACTGTTGGCGCTGAAGATGTAGTTATCAGAGATGGGCCCTGTTTCTACATCTCCATTGGCATGGTACTCCCAGAAATCCTGAGTCATCCTCACTCTCCTTTTTTCTTGACTGCCAAGCATGACATAGATGTCAAAGGTCAGAGAGTTGTAGTGGCACAAGAGGAAAGCATATTTACGAATCATGCAAGCGGCACAAGTGACAGATTTTCATTATTGAATTCTAAGATTATTTTTGTGATCAACTGGACAATCTGTTGGGTCTTTAAAGAGTCAGAAAATAGTGAACAATGGCCGTCACAATTTCTCAAACTGCAGATTGACTCTCACATTGCTAGTTTAATCCAGGTCCAAAATCCAAATATATTCAGTTTACAGTCCAAGAGACATTTAAGAAGCTTGAGCCAGTGCTTTTTTGCTTCATTATGGCTTAAATGAATCATCATTACTAATTTTTTTTCTGTAACAATACTTAAATTACTCCCTATGTAGAGTGCAAATATTACTTAAGTATATCTGCATGTACTGCAACATAATCTGTAAATTCTTACAGATAAGTGATGCTGTGCAGTAGATTTGTATCCTGGTCGAACATCAGCTTGTAACATTCACTCAGGACAGGCAGGAGCCTCCTCCCCGCTGTCCCCGAGTCCCGGACGTTGCGTCTCTCAAACGAAACCCCTTTAGCTTCGTAAGTCCAGCCACACTTTGACCTCCGAGAGCACTTCCTCTCAGAGAACTTGATCAGGTATTTCCTGAGCTGAAGGCCTCCAAGTTCCACAACGATGAAAAGGTCGTAGGTCACATTGGACTGTGCTGATCTCTGGATCTGTAACAGACAGAGGGGAGATACCATTACAGTATAATACACAGATCTTGTCTCTCATCTGTACTTAATGCTGCTGTTACACTATGATTCATCACTATCCTGTAACTGCCACAGTAACCACAGTTCAGTACGTAGTTCTTCTATAAAGACATTTACACATTTGACATTAGTCAGTTTTCGTACAACAAAAAACAACGATAACCTGTGCAGGGACAGGCTGTCCTTCATCATCAAAGACGGCTGCAGAGGGGAAGGTTACAGTGACGTTGATGATCGTGGTGGTGTTCCATGCTAACGGGTTGTAAACCATGACATGTTGCTCCAAAGCCTCATGAACATCTGGCAGGAGGAGATATAAGACCCCATTATTTATACAGTAACCCAAGATGTTAAAAGGAACACTTGATCATTTGTAAATAAGTTATTCACCTCATGTTACGTTGAATTCATGAAGACAACTTTGCTTTTCTTGCATGCCTCCACCGTGAACGAAGAATCCAAAAACGGAGAAAATACTTGATAACTTGGAGTCATTGGAGTCCATGTTTTACAAAAGCAAAACTATATCAAAATATCTGTTTACAAACTCTCACACAACTCGTACACCATAATCCAAGTCTCGTTTATCCAGTTGTATGCTCTACTTCGCAGACAGCCTTTTCCAATAAAGAACTTATCAGTGCTCTCTTCAAAGCCAGACTCTATTGACAAAAACAGTAATTTTACCTCACTGAACACAGGAGTTACTGGTCTACCGCTCTCGTGACCATTTAGTTTGTTTGTGTTATTGTGTGACTTTGGTGTTTTTAAAGGTTAGTTTGGATTCACCCAAGTCACACAATAACACAAACAAAACAAACAGATTGAGTCTGGCTTTGACGAGACCACAGATAAGTTTTACTTTCAGTTCCCTGTCAGACAGGGCTGTCTGTTTAGGAAGCACTGAGAATATGACTGGATAAATGAGACTTGGATTATACTGCACGAGCTGTGTGAGAGTTTGTAAACAGATGTTCTGATATAGTTTTGTTGTTAAACACGGTCGCCTATGACTTCAGTTTAATCAAGAATTTTCTTTGTTTTTGGATTCTTTGTTCACCACGGAGGCAAGCAGGAAAAATAAAGTTTTCTTCACAAATTTAACGTAACACAGGGTGAGAAACTGATTTCCAAATGGTCATTTGTGGGGTGAAGTATACTGTCTTTTCTTAGCATTTAGCTCAAAGCACAAATGTTAGCCTGCTGATGTGAGCTGCAGTTCCCTTGCAAAATGTTAACACCTTTTCTGTGGTAGTGGCTGCCGAGGATGCTGGGAAGGCTGTGGGGCAGCAGGAAGAGCGCAGCCAGAAGCTCCTCCGCTCCCATCATGGACTGCATGAGATGCTGCAGGTACATGTCCGCCACCTTAGGAGACTCAGTGCCAGTGATGCCGTCATGGTGCTGGACCTGAAAACAAACACCAGTAAATAACATTTTCTGTTAAAATCAAACACATAGCGACTCATCTTTCACATCTTCATCATGTATTTGACATGAGAGGACACTATTTGCTTTATTCCTTGTTAATGGGTAACATCAGGGCTGCTTTTGGTGGGACAAAAGGATCTTACCCTTTAACAAAAAGGTCTACCTCCATAGGGATCCTTTCCATAATGTTGTCAGATACTTACAATAATCTGAGCCTCTTAGTGGCAGAAACAAGTACTTATAGTGGACATAAATTGACGTTGCTTCTAGAAGTTGTTCTGATTAGTCACGTAAACACAAAAACATGGGAACGTAGGGTCCAGGTTAAAAAAATACCAAATTTACCTTTGAGGAGTTAAATATTTTTGACAGATTACCTCTGAGACAGCCCAGCGGAGCGCCCTCAGTTTGTCCAGGGCCCAGTCTTTCGCTACAGGTCCGTCAGGGAAGCTGATTCGGTACCGGGTGAAGAGAGTCTCCGCTGCGTGCAGCTGTGAGCTGGCCTGTCGTGCTACTCCTTTCAGAACATTTCTGGAGGCGTAAAACCCCGTCCACACTTGGTGTGGCTCTAGAAAATAAATCAGTCACAGTAGATGATATTAATAGGAAGACTGAGTTTGTTGCACTCTGTCATGTGAAGCAGGTGATGCTTTGTGTCATGTTTTAGAATAGAGATCCTCACCAGTGGGGACGCTGTTAAGCAAGAAACGGGGTAAGACGTGCTTCTCGGCGCTCCTGCAAAACTGCTAATCTTAAGATAATGCCACAGCATCTACTGCACGTAATCCTATTTTGTTTATTTATATTCTTCACAAGTAATTTAAAAACTCTGACACTGGTCGAGAATCATTGGTACGCATGGCGGCAAGGCAGTAAGTACAAGTACACCGGCTCCTCCAGCACAGAGTACTCCAGGTAGACCTGCCCGACCTGCTACCAAGGCAAAGTCAGAAGTTACAAACATGGACCTTACGGCAATAAAGTCGAACATCCTCTCGTCCCTGGGATCCGATATATCGGTGGTGGTAAGGAAGGAATTGAAGAATGCCCTAACTGAAGATTTTGACGCCCTAAAAAGTGAACTACGTGCAGTAAAGAAATCGTGAACAACGCCACGGCTGTCAGATCCGAAATCAAGCAAATAGAGGGGAACATTAAGGACGTTGAGGAAGGACTCTCAACCTGGTCAGACGAGGTGGTCTCCCTACAAACAATGCAACGGTGAATGATCTCATAAAGGTATTTGCACTATGATGGAGACTTCATGGAGATCTTGTGTAGAGCCCTGGACCGAGCCCCGCTTCATTACAACAGGAACTCAGTAGCCATTTACCCAGACTATACCACCCGCTCTAGTGTTGCCAAAGCAAGATATTCTCACCAGTGGAATATGGTAGAAAGTCCTCACTGTCGCGGAGCTCCCAGGCAAGATCCGATTGGTAGATGGCTTTGAAGTATTCACTCAGAGTGGCATACTGGACTGTTACCCCGAACTCTTTGCTGTTCTGGTTGATGTACTTCATCAGAGGGTCCATGTTGTTGAACTGGACAGATGAGTTGTAGAACTGTTTGTCGCAGCCCTGAAACATGAGGGTAGTGCAGCGGGATTTTAGTGACATAATCATGTACTATTGACGTGCACAGAGAAGCAAGGGCACGTTGAAGTGGAAAAAGACTTTAAAAACTTCCGTTGACTCACCCATGGCCAGAGCACATGGTTGGTCCTGAACCACGCAGCCCTCTGCTTAATGTTCTCCACCATCGTCTTGGCGTAGTCGTGTACTGTCTCCTTAGTGACCGGCAGGCTCATGTTGGGGTAAACTCCGTCTTTAGGGGGATCGGGGAACAAGGCAACTCCATTCCAGTAGAAACCAGAGCTGAGACGTAAGAACAAGTTTCCTTTTATGTCTTTTCAATAACTCTGATTTTATGAGTATGGAAATTATGGTGAGTAGTTCAAGGCACTTCCCTCTGTTACCAAGACAGAGTCTAAACATGGAGTACCTGTTGGAGAATGGCAGGTGGGATGGGGTGCAGTAGCTGAACTGGTCCATAGTGTGAGTGAAGATCTGCTGCTTCTCTTTTAGAGAGGGAGAACCTCTCCACACAAACTGTAGTTTCTGTAATAAAGAAAAGATAAACAACATGCTGTGACTATTAGGTACACTTTTAAAGAAATATATAACCCCAAAATCGAAAATCTGTATATCAGTTACTCACCCTATGTTACGCTGAATTCATGAAGGAATACTTTGTTTTTCTTGCTTATTGTTTTTACAGTGAACGAAGAATCCAAAAACATAGAACATTCTTGATGAATAGCAGTTGAACAGGTTTAATAACAGCAAACTATCTGTTTTCAAACTCTCACACAACCTAGTATAATCCAAGTCTCATTTATCCAGTTGTATGCTCAGTAATTTCCAAACAGACCGCCCTTTCCAACAGGAAACTGAACGAAAAGTGAATCTTATCAGTGCTCTCTTCAAAGCCAGACTCCATTGACAAAAACAGTAAATTTTACCTCACTGAACACAGGAGCTGCTGGTCTACCACTGTCTTGATCAGTTAGTTTGTTTGAATTATTGTGTGACTCTGGTGTTTTTAAAGGTTAGTTTGAATGAACCAAAGTCACACAATGACACAAACAAACAAACTGATGAAGGCAGTGGTAGACCAGCAGCTCCTGTGTTCAGTGAGGTAAAATTACTGTTTTTGTCAATGGATTCAGACTTTGAAGAGAGCATTGAGAGGTTTCTTTCAGTTCAGTTCCCTGTCAGAAAGGGCTGTCTGTTTGGGAAGTACAGAGCATATGACTGGATAAATGAGACTTGGAATATACTGTATGTGCTGTGTGAGAGTTTGTAAATGGATGTTTTGATATAGTTTTGCTATTGTTAAATGTAGACCCTGATTTATCAAGAATTCTCTTTGTTTTTGAATTCTTCGTTCGTCATGGAGGCATATGAGAAAACAAACTTTCTCCACAAATTCAACATAACTTGTAGTTAGCAATTGATACACAAATGGTCATTTAAGGGATGAAGTATTTACTTAAGGTTAGATTGACAATGCCAATTTTGCTTATCTGATAAAAGTGTTTAAGAAAAGCAGCTAAAGAAATGTGTTCTTTGGGTTTCAACACTGAAGTTGTGAATTTTTAAATAACAATCCCTCCACTGACGGTAGTTGTATTTGGACTAAAGCATCAGTGAATACCTTATTTTTCTGCATGGTGTCTTTGAGGTCATAATCAATACGGGAGATGAGATGGGCGTTGAACCCAGCCAGGGCAAAGAGGACCGGCGTGGTCGCAGAGGCCCCAAACGGATCCACATGCCAGGAAAACTGAGGGCGCACTCCGAAAGTCTCATAGAGGAAACCGTGTCCCTCTGAAACAGCACATCGAAATAAAGATTATTACATATCTCCTTCTGTAAAACTAACATTTAATGTAGCAGGAAACGTGTTGTACTACCTGTCATTTGTAGTATCTCATCGTCTAGATCAGTCACAGCCTCGTCGTGCATCACTTGGCCCCCGATGATGAACTCAAGTCGACCCTCTTTTACAAGCTGTCGTACCTAGAGAGCCAATCGAGCAGGGACATGTAACTATGTAGTGTGTATTTAAAGAGTCACTGTGTCCTGCAAGTCCCCAGACCTTTATGAAAGTACAAAATGGGATAATCCCTTTCATAGAACTGAGCTTGCAGGAGAAAATTTCATGTCAGTACAGAGTGTTGAGCCATCATGCGTCCTTACTTGTTTCTTATGTGAGGCTGTGGCCACAGTGTCCCACCACAGTCGGAAGAACTCCTGCTCCACTGCGATGAACCTGCGGTCTCTAGCCTTCGACAGCTCCTCAGTCACACTGGTGTACACATTGGCTGCATAGGCGTGCATGCTCTCCTGTGGGAAGATACGCACTCATGAGTAGGGGGTGAAAGAAGTATTCAGATCCCTTTACGTAAGTAAAAGTACTAACAAAACACTGTGAAAATACCCATCTACATTTGAAGTCCTGCATTCAAACCGTATTTATATAAAAGTATGTTATAAGCAAAATGTACTTAAAGTATCAAAAGGGGAAGTACTTATTCTGCAGTGTTGTAAACTTTTTCACTGGAAATTCTCCTTTACAAAGCTATTCTTGGCCTACTTCCGGCATATGTTTTTATTGTCTGCACTGAGGGTACATACAGAGTTTGGCAAGCGAGCTTTTATGTATACAGCTCCTCATTTGTGGAATCTTCTGTAGAAGGACTTAAGGTTGCACTCATTATAGAAAAGGCATGTGGTAGTAAAAACATCAATGCCAGTGTTATTTTACTGAAAATACTTTATCAGTCCATTTCTCTTAATTTGTGTAGATTTTTTTTTAAAGTTTCCACAGTTGAAGAATGACCCATGTACATTATGTAAATGAAAAATATACACATTCCTCACCATTATATGGCTGACAGTGGTTCGTGAGAGGCTGTGCATTAAATGCTTGTGAAGATTAATACACTTAATAAAGATATATGGTGACAGAAACCTACCTGAATGGTGTACACCCAGCCAACATCCATGTGACTGTGAGGGATAACAAACGTTTGAATCGTCTCGTTTCCTCCTGCTGAGCAACAGCAACAAAGAAAAAACACAACAACCGCTAAAAAATTCATTTTATATCTTATAAAGCGAGAGAAACGTTTGATAACTTCTCCAATCTTCCTCCAGACTTCCTTATTATTGTTGTGCTGCAGCTTGAGACTCTGACGGCTCCGCTACGGAAGCCCTGAAGAGCCAAACTAGCGTCGTCTTTATTAACGCGTGGTTTTTGGTGACCTTTAAACCGGAAACATTTAATGTAAACACTGCGAACACTTGGAGGTGAGGGTGTTTTACCCCATGCAACATTAACATGTCTAAAAATAAGAGGATAGCGTTGATATTTGGAGGATTTGTAACGGCCGTTGCCGCCGCGTTTTACCCCATATTCTTCTACCCGCTCGCGCACAAAGAGGAGTACAGTAAGTAGCTAACAGCGTTATAAAACTTTAATTTACACATAAACAGCTTTATATTGTCCTTTAATATGTTGTTGTGTATAAAGATGTTAGCACTGTGCTTTATTCTTTCCAGGCAGCGTTACAGCTAAGCTCAATGTTTATTTACTTGGTGAATAATTAGCTTTGTCTAGCTAGCGTTAGCTAACTGGCTAATAGGTTGTTTTAGTTAGCATGCTAGTTAGCTAACCTGTTTCATGGCACTTTCTTAGTCCTTTCTCATTCATATAACACAATAAACTGGGGTGTCATGTTCCCAAAACACACAGCGAAAGCTCCCCAGAAAATCAAACCCCATAAATTAAATATTTAATTAACTCTTCAGCTAAATATAGCTGGAGTTTAAAGTGTTGTCCACTTATAATGCAAGCACGTCATAGAAGTTTCTAACTTTAATCTCAGAGGTTTCTTTACACTTCTCTAAATAGTTTTGGTGTCACTATATGATGTACAACTACTCCTCTTATCGGCAGTGGTGGAAAGCAACCAAGTACAGTCAGAATCAGAAATACTGTAGTGACATTTGCTGATATATATAAGCATAGATAAATAGAAAAAAAATAGAAATTAAAAACTGCTGGGTTGCTTAATCCACAAAAAGATTTGAGTACTTCTTCCCACTGCTTATTGGACAGTCTTTTTAGTTTTGGCCAGCTCAGGTGGAAAGCTATAGTCAGGAGGAGATAAAGTAGATTGTGGATCAACATCTCTCAGTGTAACTGAGAGCACTGCAGACAAATGAGACACAAAGCTGCAGTGTAAACATCTGGATCATTACATTGATCTGTATTTAACTTTTCTCTCTTTGCTAGGAAATGTCCAAAAGGCGAACCGGTCAGGAGTCAACCAGGCAGATGTTCAACCCGTGGGTAAGAGCACATCGCAGATTTATGAACAATGTCTCAGTCTAGACAACAGGTGTCTTATAAAACTTTTCATATTTAGTCCTTTTTTTTCTTTTAAATCAGTCAGAAAATATTTATTTAATGGGATATTAATACGCAGAAGAACAGACCCAGTGCAGTTCTGTTTCCTTTTTATTTTTGTCTAGCACAGTGCCAACATATCTTACGCCAACTTTACACTAAACAACTTTTCAAGCAGCTACACTGTTGCAGACAAATTTCCAGTTTTACCTCAGTTGATGCGCACTCTCATGATCTCGATTGTTTGGTGTAGGTGGTCATAAAAGTATGTGAGCTGTCTTAAGTCAGTGCTTTTCTTATCTTGATGTTCCAATAAAATAACATGTTTAATGTTATTGTGCATGTTTAGTCTTGGCTCATGCAAATACTTAAGAGTAGCTGCACTATCTGCAGCACCAAACAGGAAGCAGAGAGTTTGAGAGTTTGTGTTTAATTCGGCAAGTATCTGATCCATCAATCAGCAATTATTTTAGTGACAGATTTTTATTTTTGTTAACGGCTCACATCTCATTCCCATGGTCTGCCCACACTAAAATACCGTCAAACAACAGAATCCAAAATCTAAAGTTTGTACACAAATACAGCTTATCTTTATGGATTATATTGGTGCCAATGTGACAATAATACAGTGGATATATGACACCATGTGTCTCTAGAGTTATGTGTTTTTTCAGACATGTAAGGAATATTGATTGTGTCGTATTTCTTCAAGGGAGTTTGGTGTAGTATTTTCCACCAGAAGCAGGATGGGAAATAATCTCAAAAGGAACCTAGATGTACTAATTTTACAAATATTGACACTTCAAGATCCCAAGTCTTTGTAAAGTCTTACAGTGTTTGAGTCACATTATCACATTTCAAAGAGAGACACTGTCACACTTAAGTCTTTTCAAAGTCTTCTAGTGCATGGTAAGCACCAAATCTACGGGGTTTACAATATCAGGACAATTTTTTTGAGAGCTAGTACTTACAGTAAATTGATGTTTGGTGAATGGAAATGTAATTAATTGCACATAGTGTTGAAACAAGCATAGTAGGAGGAGTTACCACTGTATTATATGTAGTTCACTGTTTTAACAGTGGTGTAATGTTGCTGCTATGTACGTGCTGACGCTGTTTATTTATTTATTTATCTACAGGAGTGAAGATATGGTCGGATCCATTCAAGCCTGCGGGCAAATGACGACCAGCGACGGCTTCACTGATTCCACTGACACTGATGCTGATGAGGACTTCTAACAGAGAGCGCCTGTGTGATGGATGAGTGCTTGGTGTGCGCGTGAGTGAATGTTTTCCAGAGTGTGGTTTTTCTTTTTGTTGTTGTTAAGTGATTCCTTAAATCCTATAAATAAAGTTTAAAGCTCATATAACTAAAACATTATCTTCTAAATGACTTGTTAATAACTGCTTTATTGGGCATTATGAAGACAGACAGAAAGAAATCTGAACAAAGGGTGATGGACATGAGACAAGTAGCGTAGTGTTTACCTTCTCTTACAGTTGACTTATCTTCTAAATCAGGGATCTTCAGTATTTGTCAGGCCAAGGACCCCTCAGCTGAAAGAGAGATGGAGCAAGGGCCCCTTACTACAAAGATTATATTACATTATCGGCTAACATGATTGCACAAGGAATCATGGGTAACATTTAGCCTGTCATTAATGTTGTGCACCATAAATTAAACAGGTTTTATTTATGAAAAGGGTGATTTATCTTTGCTAATAACATATTGGATTCTTGTTAATGTGTATTTTCAGATATATTTTAATTTTGGATGGAAAAAAACAACAAATTACCAAACAATAATTTGGCGTCCCTCCTGCAGTAACTCTGAGGACCCTCTAGGGGGTGCTGACCTCCTGTTTAAATGTCCAAAATTTAAAATAAAAGAGTGTCTGCAGGTCCTTAAAAAGTCTTAAAATGTCCCCAGTTTTATAAATGTTAGGCTTAAATAGTCATTAAATGGTTCTAAATTTGAATTTTTCACCCATTCTTGACGAACCATGTCCTGCCAGGAAAAACCTTCAAAATTGTAACTTGTCAACACACACATTTTGTTTTTGTGGTAAAACATTATTTTTAAAGGATTTATTTACATGAAATAAATATGATTTATAAAATATTTTGTTCTGCTTTTGTTTTTAAAACTTTAAACTTGTCCTGTGCCAGAAAACATCCTCGTCCCAGACAAGAATTCACAAATTCAGACATTTTAAAAATGTGTTAAAGGCTTTGGAACTAACAGTGTGTACTGATAACATCAGTGTAAATATGTACTGCTATAACCATCTTTGTTTTAAAATTTTTTTTTTTGGTGAAAATTTTAGCCGTTTAAAAATGTGTCTCAGATTTTTGTCAATTCAGATTTCTACGAAAATATTATTTAATCAGGCATAAAAGAAGTTAGCTATATCCTAAAGACTCCTGCGTCGCTTCCTGGTTTCCAGAAAGGTTGGAATGCTGCTCAAGTACTAGTAAGCTTTCTATTTTTTTTTTTTTAATAAATTGATTAAATAATATAATATCAGGTGTGTCTCCATAACATGACATGTCAACTCCGTAGCCCTTCTATATCAAAACTAAATAAGAATTATGGTTTTAGTATGAGTATTTTAATTAGCATTATGAGAACTCTTGGAAACTTTGAAATTTAAAATGGCTTATCATTACACCTGAAATTTATAAATGTAAAAATTTTGTCAACTCTGTAAGACCTCGCCTCCGTCAGATCTTACCTCTGACATTATGCATGCTATGTATGAAAAAAATAAATCACTGGGAGGTTGGCCCATTACAAGGTTTAACAGTCAAGACTTTGACCTTTTAAAAGTTATTTTCCAGCGTAATTAAAGAGTAAATATCAAACCCCCCCAAAATAAAGGTTGATAGCAACTAAGCAGATACACCACACACAAGAGGGCTGAATTGCTTCTTATTTTAATAAATAATCATGTTACATACACCGCACCACAGACAGTTTAATTCAGTGATACTTTCTCTCTACATCAAGGTGAAGGTGAGGGAAGGTTGTGCGAGGGGAGAGGGGAGTGTCCTGCCTTTCTTCTTCCTCAGTCTGGTCTAATTGTCTGTAAACACAAAAAACATGCATTAAATCAAGAAACTAGATACAGTAGAAAAACCAATCAATTATAAATACAATAAATTTACAAAAATAGTCCCCAACAATAAGGTTTCGTCCCAGTTCTCAAGAATGAGATTTATCCATTTATCCATCTTATCAATTCTTTTTTGTCAAAATGAGTCAAGCTCTTCTGCATTTAAGTCACATTTCTGAAGTTACAAATCTTTAAACTTGGACTGAGCTGTTGGGATAAAGTAGCTTAAACCCAGCTCAGTCTAATAACCATACTACTACATAAAACCTGCCTCTGTACCGGAACACATACTTCTCTTTGTACTTGCCTGCAACGCTTGAATAAGAAAGAGATGATTTGTCCAAAAATAAGTCTTGAATATGGTTAAAAATGATCTTGAAAAGCTTTTAGTTAACGCATTGAATGTACAGTAAGTGTCTGCTACCTGTAGACCAGTGTTTCTCAAATGGTGTGTCATGGGATTTTGTGATAACCACACATTATTATTCAACTGGGCCTTTACAAAAACGTATTAATGAGTTTTTAATTGACTGTTTCAGAACGTTGTGCACACCCATTTCCTAATTAAGAGGCAAACTCTACCTAAAAAATGTGACTTAATTTAATTTAATTTTTAAAAACTTCACAGGGAACACATCACATTATTTTACATTATTCCCTGTGTAAATGGATGTGTTACTGATGTTTTCATGTGATTTTAAAAAGTTTAAAATGAATTCTTGAGTCATTTTGTCAAGTATTTCACAAGTAATAGTTGGTTGTCCATTATTATTTGATATTAGTAAATAAAAACATTTATGTCATAATAAGAGTGATAACAGTACAGTACAGATTGAGATTTTGGCTTGGGCACAAAAAGTTTGACACCCCTGCTGTAGTCACTCTGGACTCTGGATAAGCTGCTGCTAGTTCTCTTTGGTCCACTAGGGGGAGCTCCTACCTTATCTGTTGCTACGAAGGGCACTGGACTGTGAAATGTTTTGTTTGTGCATCTTAGATATTTTGGAAAAACTTTTCTATTTCCAAAATCCTTGCCTTGGTATGCAGCCTGCAGGAAATTATAATAAAATACAGTGGTTTGTTTACCCGTCCTATTCACAAGAATCTCTTCTGACATTTTATTTTGATTTAGTTGATACAAGAGTCATAAAAACGGTTCAGCAGATGAGGGATAATGTCCAGTAATGTGCAGTATCATCTTCCAAAATGGAAATAGTAGAGACAGAGTTATTCCAGGACACATCACTCTGCATTATCATTTCTCTGTCACAGAGAGACACGGGGTTTAACCGTTGCTCCGCTGTGTAAAGAAGTGGCATGTGACTTGAGCTGTGTTTTGCCCATAGGCTGAAAAAGACGGGGGCAGAGCTCCGTGGTCGTCTTGTTCAGAGTCGTACTCGATGCGATCCAGACTCCCTTTACGAGTCCATGGGTGCTGTAAAAGCAGAGAGCTCCAGTTTTTTTTTCCCCTGTACTTTTGTGGTTTCCTGACATTGACCAGCATCCCCTTTCAGAGTTTGGTCCATCAAAGTCCTCTTGGAGGAAAGATAGATTAAGAAAGAACTAAAGCATGTGTTTATGGTCCTTCAGAGATGGTGCATTTTTAAAGTTGCCCTTAAATCTTTCACAGTCCCCGATGCAGCCTGTACTTTCGGACATTCGTGAGGCCCGCCGCCAGTGAAACCGACAGCACGGGCCAGCAGCGGCCACTTTCCTTCTCAAACCCCCCAATCAACAAGCCCCATTGTTTATGAGAGGTTGTTATTGTTGGGCTGCATTCAGAAACAAGAGAAAACTCAAGAGCCCGGCTGTGCAGAGGCGTCCAAAGTAAAGAGAGCAAGGGGTGAGGGGGTGGTTAAGGGAAAACGAAAAGCAGAAATTCCTCTCATTCCCCGCTGGTGTTTTCCAGATTCCTCAAGCGACAGCTCCTCGGCTGTGTGAGTGAAGTAAGCAACCAGAGGGGAAATTGAAGCGAACGGCGAGAGGAAGAGAACCGCATTCTTGAGGGGACGCGTCACCTACACACAGAATAGAGAGACACTCAATCTCTGTTGCTTCGCCTGGCAAAGTATGTAACAGGTTGTGCAGCACGGCCCTCGGCTTTCTCGTCCCGCCTGGCTGTGAATCAGTGAATCACTGTGACATTTCATTCTGAACTCGCTCCGCACGCCTGTCCTTTCAGCAGCAGGCCTTAAAGTCTGCACCAGGCTTTTATGGCTCTGTTGTCGAGCCCTCTTTTTGCGGCCCTCGTCCCATTCAGCTGGATATGTAGATAGACACCCATCACTATAAAACATTCAATAGGGTCAGAGCGCACTATAAACCAACATGAACTCAACAATGTCGCCTCCGCAGCACTTTTACTATCCCGCTATTAACCCATCACACAAATCTCCCCCGGCCATTGAGGCGGGCCTCAGAGAGTGGTGGCACATCGTCGCTCCGAGCACTTTGTTAGGTGTGTGTTCAAGAGCGGCACATAATTGGCCAAGGTTTCTGACTAATTGCCATGGGAACAAGGGTTGACAGACAGGCCACGGGGGTTGGAGTAACAGCGGAGAGCGTACGGGAAGGGGTGGGATGTGAATTACGAGCAGCGGAGCAAACGCCTCGCTCCAGTCAAGTGTGGAAAATAGAAACAGAAAATAACAAGTGAACAAAAACAAGAACTCTGGAGCGCTCTAAAGAGCCTCTCGATGACACGCTCTGTAATTGAAGACAGAGAACTGTGGCATTCACTTCTATTTGAAGTGAGGGAGGACTTCTTGTGCCTTTTTTTATGTTTATTTGCAAATACAGAATTAATTAATGAGGTGTACGCTCACATGTTGACATCAAAGTAAGTGGAGTCATAACTCCAATGTAGTTTTATGGATCAATATTTTGTTACTCTTAAAGAAAAAGGCAGTAATCTGAAGCTTAACTTATATTATTTACTTTATATCCGATGATTCAAAGCAATTAAAGTCGACATAAATATAAAATACACTCCATAAAGAGGCCATTTATAGCTTAAAAAAGGTTCCCACATCAATATATCCACATTATAAGGACCAGGAAGTATAAAATAGACAAATATCCATGTGTTTACAATCATGCAATACCTCTACAAAAGAATACAGACCTTCAGTCCAAATGTTTGTAATTTTTTGGTACCATATACTGTATAAAATAATGGATGTAGCTATGGTGATGTCACCCATTGGTTTGTGGACTCCTGCTTTGAAGCTTGAAGTTCAGCATTTTTTCCTTTTTGGATTCTTGGAGCCACAAGTGACCCAAAGTGACCACATGTGGATCAGACAGCCTGTAACTCAAAGCAGCCACGCCCGTAATTATGCGTAACTTTAAGCCGTAATAACAGATAAACGGGTGAGTTAAATAAAAGTTCAACCCTGGTATGGTTATTGAAACCAAAACCGTTTTTGATCCAGGCTGTAAACATGTTAATTTCTGCTGTAAAGTTGGGCATTTTAACATGGAGGTCTATTGGACTGACCCGTTTTGGAGCCAGCCTCAAGTGGCCATTTGAGGAACTGCAGTTTTTTTTTTTGCACTTGCGTGTTGGCTTTAATTTTCAGCCTCTTTCATAAAGAAAAGCATATGTCCTGAAAATGGTACAAGTAGGTTTTTTTGGCGAGCAGCTGACCACATGCCGTGAGAAATTTTCTGATCTTAACTATTAGCTAAAGTTGGAGTGAATTTCCTCGCTATGCCAGGGCCTGCACCTCAATAAGGATGCCAGAAAATAAAGGAAAGGGAAAATAGGGAGCTGGAGAGGGCTTTTAATAAATATAACTATTTAATGACCAGCTTTTTACAGTCAGCCCAGAGAGTAAGGCTGAAGAGATGATAAATAGCCAAGTACCCTTACAAGCCAAGAGGTAGCTAACGTATGTATGTCTTAGAGCAGTGGTTCCCAACTGGTCCAGCCACAGGGTCCAGATTTCTCCTTAGTCATTAGTTCAAGGTCCACACAGTTTAATACATTCAGCATCATACTAGCATTTGGCCATGTTGTTGAGCTAGTTTGCCATCTCTGTCAAATAGCTGTCAATTACACACTTAAGTATGATTTACACCACTGTGTCGAATCGACACCAGAAATGTAACTACTTGTAGCGGCAACACAGACCTCCATTTTGAAAGCTGAAACCATTTCCCTCCTCCAAGACAATAAAGCCTCCACAAAAATATTATTTCAAGTCTTGTGTGTGATTTATCCTGGCTTCATATGAGCAGAGGAAATCTCTGCTCGTCACTAGGCTAATTTATACAATGTAAAATGCCATAGGCTTGTGCTAATAACGTTAGCATGTTGCATGTGGAAAATGTGTTTAGTATAAGACAGTTGTTTTGTCGTTGAACCTTGCGAGTTGTTATGGAGCCAAATTTTGTAACGTTACCTTGGTTAAATGTTGCTGTTGTCCCTGGTTTCATATGAGTAGAGAAAAAGTCCACTAGCTGCTAGGCTAATTTATACAATGTAAAATGCCATAGGCTTGTGCTAAAAACATTAGCATGTTGTATTTGTGGGGAAAATGTGTCCAGATAAAGACAAGTGTTTGTCTGTGAATGCTGCGAGTTATAGTGAAGCTGATTTGTGTACTTGTGTTTGAAACTGTCTCTATTAAGCCATGTTTAATGTGTGTTTAATGTGTGTTTTGAATCAACTAAACTTTACAGCACAGAAACCTCACCGCCGACTAGTGTTTTGGAGGTGCAAATGCAGAGTGAATCAGACACGGTACAAGTATAAATGCTCACAACGGCGTAGGCCACGTGCGTAGGCCCACTACCCAGTTTTGGAGCGCAACCCACCAGTTGGGAGCCACTATGTTAGAGGACCCAGTCACTGGACCTTTTTAGGGGCCCAATAATTTCTGTGGGCTGTCCCTTTAAGGCCTAAGAGTGGATCCCTGGAAACCTCATGCAGTACAGAACGGATGCGCTCCATTGCGTGCATACCACTGAAGCAACGACTACATTCCACCACAGATGTCGCCAAAAAAAAAAAACAAGAATATGGCTTAAACACAGCGCACATCCACACAAGTGCAAACACACAGTTGGTTTTCCCCCACAAAACAAGCGAGAGTCTACATTTCACATCTCGCATACGCTGCTTAGACTTGTAAAACAATGTGCCGGAGAGCGCTGTCCACATTCTTGGGTCAGCAGGCGCACGGCTGTGGAAACAGATAGTATAAGTCTGAAGCAATGTCTAGGAAAAAAGGCTCCGGCCAGGCTCGCAGCAGGCAGGCGAGGCAAACTGCCCCGGTGACAGTGTGGTCTGGAGCGAGCTAGAGTTACATTTAGTGCGTGCGTGAGTGTGTGTTTGTGTGTGCATGTGTCATTCAGGAAAGAAAGCGAAGAAGTTCAGCTGAGAGGAGCCCAGTATCCCCTGGAGACTAAACTGTGGTTGTGGAACTTACTGGAACTCCAAACATCGTGTGTGTGCCTTTGTATTATGTTCATATTTGCCCGAAGCAGGACCACAAATAGATAATTATGGTTTGTTTTAGGTTGCATCTCCGTTGCCCAGTCGTGAAGGCATTGCAGTTCATAGCTGCGGTGTGTCAGTGTGCACAGAGAGCCAATGGGTAAAGGGCAGATGATGCAATGATGGTTTGTCGACTCTCTCCTCCTCGGCTGGTGTAATTTAGACCCTTACAGGAACTTAGTTATAAACAGTCTGTATGTGGCCACCCAGCAATGCACGTGTGAAAACATGTTATGCGGTTGTTGCCTCTTAAGGTCTGTTTTTAGCCCGGCTTATTATAAACATGCATCCAGTAATTTTGTAAATTTTGTAATTTTCACAATGTTTAGAACAGTAATTAGCACAGTTCCTTTTCTTCTGTATTTAAGTGTCACGTTACCGGTGCTGAGCTGTTTTAAGTTAGCATGCTAACGTGTTTTTAGCCGCCCTAAAAGCCCCAAAGAAGAGATGCTCTGTGCAGCACGAGGATTTTATAACCAGAAGGCATACTTCAGTTTCTCTGTGAGGTAATCTGATATTTTTACATCACAGTTGTGGTTTTGAGAGAAATATTTAACAATTATTGGATGGATTTCCCTGACATTTATCTTCCCCTAAGGATCAATTGTAATAACTGTGGTGATGCCTTCACTTTTCATCCAGCACCATCATCATGTCAGATGTTTAATTTGTCCATTATTGGTTTGTTACCAAATACCTACAAAACTAATGACATCATCAGCTTCAGTACTGTAAATTAGGCTTTAGGCAAATGTGACTAAGCTAACGTGCTAAACTAAGCTGGGGTAAGTGGTATAATTGCTTAAAGGGGACCTATTATTAATCCCTGTTTTGTTTCTTATGTACAGTGTTAAAGTGAAGGATGTTCATTTTAATTTGGCCAAAGTTTCAAAAAAGTTAGAATAACTGTTTACGTAATGTAGCCTACACAGCTAAATGAAGCTACATGCTAACTTCAGGGAAACATGTAGTCTTCGTTGCTGATGTTGCAAATTCCTCCTTGATTTCAAAGTCATATTCTGTCCAGTTATTGGTGATTTTTCACAATAGAAAGTGCCACTATTCTCTGTTCCAATCATTCCCCAGCTGCAAATACACTGCTAACATATAGCTATAGCTAACGTATATGTAGTCATATGCCACTGTCAGGGAAACCTGTTATCTTGGTTGTTGATATTGTGAATTTCTCCTTACGTTTTGATCGTAGTCCTTCCCCCACTGCAAGTGCACTGCTAATATATATGTAGCTACGTGCTAACATCAGGGAAATCTGAAATCTTGATTGCCAATGTTAGTAATTTTTACCAGAGTGTGCATCACATTCCTGTTGGAACATGTCCGGTTATGTTTAGAAGCTTCTATTGTTGATTTTTTAACAGGAGAAAGTGCCGCCATACAGTCATTTCATGGCTGCAAGTACACTGCTACATGAAGCTCCATGCTAACGTCAGGGAGACATTTAATCTTGGTGGCCAATGTTTGTATTTTCTCCCCAATTTCAGCCAGAACAAGTTCAGTTGTGTTAAAAAGCTTTGGTTGGCGATTTTTTTTTTCGGTAGACAGTGCGGCTCTCCTCTACGGACATTCCCCTGATGCAAGTAATTTGCTGACGTACAGTACATGTAGCTACATGCTAACATCAGGTAAACATGTAATCTTGGTAGTTGATGTTGTTGGAACATGTCCAGTTGTGTTAAAAGCTTTATTGGCGTTTTTCAAGGTAAAAAGTGCTGCTATTTACTGTTCCAGTCATTCTCTAGCTGCAAGTACACTGCTACAAGTAGCGTTATGCTAACAAAGAGGAAACATGTAATCTTGCTTGCTGATGTTATTTTCTCCTTGATTACCGATCATATTCTTATTGGAACATGTCCAGTTTTATTTAGAAGCTGTTGTTGGTGTTTTATCATGGTGGAACATGCGGCTATTTTCGGTTACAATGCTGAAAGTAGACCTTTTTGATTTATATGTAGCTACATGCTAATATCAAGAAAATATGTAATCTTGGTTGCCGATGTTGTTAATCTCTCCCCAATTACTGATCATTCCCTGCTGGAACATGTGTGATCATGTGTACAAGGTTTTATTGGTTATTTTTCATGGTAAAAAGTGCCACTATTCTCCATTACAGTTATTCCCCGGCTGCAAGGACACTGCTACATGTAGCTACATGCTAACATAAGGGAAAACCTGTAATCTTGGTTGCCAGTCTTGAATATGTCCAGTTGTGTTTACAGAGTTTTATTGCTGATTTTGATAGCAGAGATCTGCACTTTCCTTTGTTACAGTCATTCCTTAGCTGCAAGTACATTGCTAATGTAAGTGTAGGTACATGCTAACGTCAGGGAAACATGTAATCTTGGTTGCAGTGTAAATTTCTCCCTGATTTCAGATCATATTCCTGCTGGAACATGCCAGGTTGTGTGTAGAAGCTTTCATTTATTTTTACAAAAGAAAATTGCCACTACTCTCCATTACAGTCATCCCCTGGCTGCAGTTGACGGTGCAGAGATGCCAAAATACAGAAGACCTGGAAAAACGTATCAGTCAGAGTAGACTAGTCAGGCTAGTCTTTTTCTGAAGGGGACCTGGAAGGTAAATTAGGTGCTCCAGCACAGACAGTGTGAGGAAAATAAAGTGTTGTTTGACCATTAAAGCATTAAACATGTTCTAGTGAAAACCCAAAATACACATAAGAATCTTAAAATTGGCATAATAGGTCTCCTTGTTAGCATTATCATTGTGAGCCTGTTAGCATGCTGACGTTAGCGTTTAGCTCAAAGCACCACTGTGCCAAGCACAGCTTCAGAGAACCGTTAGCGTGGCTGCAGACAATTAGCATTTTGCTGAGATCACTTGGTAATTACACGATAAATCACAGGACTAATGGAAAAGATGAATGACTCTGCATCGCTGTGTAACACAACATACACTATTTTTACTTCTTTTTTTCCTCCTTTTATGCCAGAAAATATACATAAACAGGCCTTTACGTGTTGTACTTGTTACCCAAACAGCAGCAAAAGGAGATTTTTCAGCCAGTTTTTTGTTTCTTTTACAAGCATTTTTCTTGTTTCCTGTAGATAATGTGACCAGTAGAAAGAGATACAACAATGTAGAGTAAGTAATCATAAAGTCAGAAACATACAAAACACGTTACACTAGGCTCTACTGTGGCTAAACTCAGTGGGGCCGTCTGTCTTCACGTCCGTTCAGGCAGCCAGCGAATGTAATTAAGCAACACCTCCGAATGAGGTAGGAAATTCTCCAATGTGGCTTGAAGCGTGCCAGAAGCCTGTCGCTTGGCTCGTGTCCACGTATGGATCTGTTGAGGAAATGTTTAAGCAATTAGTCCGAGTTTAAGGTTGGAAAAAAGTTATTATTTCCTCCATCTTTTTTTTGTGTGTGTGTCAACGGGGAGGAAAATCTTTGTTATGGACCGACCTCATCCTGCAGACCATCTTTTCCTCTTTTAACGTGTCGTCCCATGTTCCACTGATTCTATGGAACCAAAGTGAAACCACAATTACATTTAGCTCAGGACTGTTTGATTAACGGAGTCCTACGAAACCGCACGCACGCATGCATGCACACACTGATTGAAATATTATTGTCACCCTGACTAAACACGCGCCATTACAGCACCGCCACCGCCTGAGCTCGTGCGAGCCTCGGCCGTCAATCACGTTATATAGCAGGTTTCCGTTTTACAGTCCCATTATAATCTTAAAAATTTCTTATGCACTAAAATAGCAGGGCGGCTGTTGATTTAGGCGAGGTTACTGACAAAGAGGGCCAGAGCTGTAAGCAATCACGCTGCTCTTCCAAACCTCTCGGAAAGGCTAAGAAAAGAGGAGAGCAGGGAGTGATTTATAAGGCACCTTAATACTTGACACGTTCATCGTGAAAATAAGTCTGCGGCCTATCAAAGCCATCGCTTACATTAAAAAACCATGGAAAGCTCTTTTAAACAGCTTTTTTTTATACTCGGTGGGCCAGTTTTCATTCATATTTCCTGGCACGGCGCTCGGCTCCCCCTCAGTCGAAGGAACTGTATCAAAATAAACACTTTAACCCCAAGACGGCATTTAAAAATTATATCGTAGTGAACAATAGAGAAGGTATGCAATTTCACAGAGTGGTTTAACAGCAGGTAATGCAGTAAAGATTGATAAAAATGTGTAATATGATGATCTAATGTGACACACTGAGTCTTGTTTTAGTTGGACTCGACGCACCAGTGGGCTGAATGATTCACAGTGTTGAAAATACTCACAATGCCCTGCTATTTTCATGCAGCTCGGTGAACTGTATCCTGTTATTAGTGGCTTACATACAGAGCAAATTAATTCAATAAGTCAGAGTTATATCCTATATGGCATTAGCTGCAGCTGTATAGAATTAAATAGCTTTAATGGCTATTTAGCATCCAGCAGTGGTGCAGGATGATGAGTCATTCGGTGTGTATTTTCATTTTGGTGTAAATGGCGTGTGGGTGAGTGAAGACGGTGTGCCTCTCTGTTCCTCGTGGGTTTTCATTAGTGCCTTGTGGATGACAACAGAATATATGACTTGGCTCTGGACGGGAATTCGGGGAAAGTCATGGAATTTTGGATGCCTTGACGGAACACAGGCTGTCCGCTGTTGGCCCGCTCCCCACCGAAGAGGAGGAGGAAGAATCCTGCTGCAGTGTGTGTGTTTGTGGTGGTGGGCCGTAAGGACATCCTCAGGGAGCTGACCCAGAACAATGACAGGTTTACAGCACCAGGCAGGCGGGCGAGCTCACATGTGGCTAAAATCAAACAGAGACCAGGATCGCTCTGAGCACAAGAGCAGATTTGACACAACCGGATCGTCCAGATGATTAGTAACTCTGGTAATCTGTATTTCTGCCTCGGCAGGGAATCTACTGTATCTGTTCGATGCATTTCCTCACTTAGTCAAAAAATCTCTGATTCCTCTCAAGAAGTGAATCCATGAGGAATCATTCAGTCTCTTGTATTTTGGAACAACAACCTTTTTAGATTTTTGGGTAATGAGCAACATGCAGAATGTTTCAAGAGCTCCTTCAGAATTTCTCCTGGTAAAACTTGCAAATACAGTTCACATTACTGCTTTTAGACCTGAGGACAAATTTAAGTAACAAAAATGAGGAATCTAACTTTTTTCTGAGACTTGAGACTTGGCCTCAGCTGAGACTCGAAAACGAAAATATTAATGTCTCGAGCTTTAATCTGGTAAAATCCAGGAACAATTAAAATAGGACCACACAAAGGTAAATAACTGCTCTTCGTGGCACTTTCCCCACCGACTGGTCACTACAAAACACCCACAGTCTGGAACTTAAAAAGCTGATGGACACACACAGACAGGCTGCTACAAAACACCTGTGATTGGAGCCTAAAAAGCCAAGGGAATAACACAGATAGGTTGTTATTGAACACCTGCAATTTGGGGCCTAACAAGCTCATGAAAAAAACACAGACATGTCACTACAAAACACCTGTGATTGGACCTTAAAGAGCCAATGTAAAAACACAGACAGATCACTACAAAACATGTGTGATTGGAGCCTTAACTGGTGATGGAAAAACACAGACAGATTGCCACAAAACATTGGTGACTGTAGCCCAAAAAGCTGATTGAAATACATCAACAGTTCACTACAAAACACCTGCAATTGGAGCCCAAAAATCCACTGTAAAAACACAGACAAGTGGCTACAAAACACCTGCCATTGGAGCCTAAAAAGCAGATGGAAAAACACAGAGAAGTCACAACAAAACACCTATGATTTGGAGATTTAAAAAGTTAATGGAAGAACACAGACAGGTCACTACAAAACACCTGCGATTGAAGCCTCAAAAGCCGCTGGAAAAACACAGACGTGGCTGCAAAACACCCACAACTGGAGCCTAAAAAGCTGGTGGAAAAACACAGACAGGTCGCTACAAAACACCTGCAAACTAGAGCCTAAAAAGCTGATGGAAACACAGACAGGTCGCTACAAAACACCCACAACTGTAGCTTCAAAAGCTGATGGAAAAAAACATATAGGTTGCTACAAAACAGCAGCGATTGGAGCCTAAAAAACAAAAACAAACAAAAACTATACCCTTATTGTCTAGATTTCCAGACTAAGACTAACTCTGACTTGTCTCAAATGTTTGGAGACTTGTTTTAGTACTTGTACTTAAGGACTTAGACTTGGCTCGAGCTTTGGTATGTATGACTGAAGACCTGAATTGGCCTTGTCTCAAATGACTTGTGACTTAACGTGAACTTGTCATGAATTAATCATAATGTAAACTGGACACTTGACTTGAGGCTCACTATTACAAGACTTGAGACTTGTCTTCTTTTAATTAAATTTTCACTTGACATGAACTTGTCCATCAGGTCTTGAGTCATAACTTGAGACTTGCTGTTGCATGACTAGTGACTTGCCATTGCAAACTTTGAGCCTCGTCTTGGACTTATATCGAATGACTTGGGCCTTGACTTGGACTTGGCCTCAAAAGACTGAAAAAAGGCTTTAATTGCTGGTCAGGTTTTCGCAGTATGCGAGCTGCCGAGGGCAGTGTCATAAATCTGAAGTAGAGATTGTGGAAATTGTATCATCGTATCCTTCTGAATAGCTTCAGAGCCTTGGACGGGATTTTCTTTCCACAACTGCTCGAGAACTTCATTATTTCCTACATTTGTTCGCCTCGGCTGTACGTGCAACAGAGGGTCAAAAATAAACCTTGGTCATGTCGTGTGCATAACCCTAAACCTAACCACAGGATTAAATAGCGCCCGTATGCACTGATGTCAGTAGGAAATTTGCAAAAACGATTGAATTGCATGGATAAACCTCATCCTCATATTCTGTCCGAAGGGTATACTTCTGCTATTTAATGCCATCCGCACAAGAAAGCCACCCCGACATGAAAGCAGACTCATATCCCACCTGAGCTACAAATGATCTCTCCCTTTGGGCTATGAGCTTACTTTGTGGTCTCCCTTTTCCCTGCTCCCTGCTCTCCTCATCCATCCATCCCTCCGGTGCTGCTCCATTCAGAGAGAGAGAGAACAAACCACATGTTTCAGGGAGGAATCCTGACCGGGCAGCATCCCAGACCAAAGTACCTCCAGCTCTCCTGCCCCCTGGCATCACTTAGCTCTACCCTGTCATTAAGGACAGGGTTGGATGATTTGTGTTGGAACGCAGCCCTTTGTTCGAGTAGGATGGGTGCAGGAGGAGAAAGACGGGGAGTAGAAGGGGGGGGGGTGGGGGAATGATGTCATCTCAGGTCGGCGCTGGAAGTGGGCCGGGACCTGTGGCGGCAGGAATGGTGTTGCCTTTGGGCTTTGGTGCAGGAAAAGACAGATGGAGATGGAACGATGTGGAATATGGGGAACAAGAGTGTGTAATTTGGTATGTGTGTATCTGGATGAGTAAATACGTCTCCTTTTTTTGTTTTGCACCGTGCACGAAACTTTCAGTGTGTGTGTGTGTGTGTGTGTGGGTTTGCTAGTCTGTGTGCGAAGGCATGTGGTCGGAAAAGTATAGGCTGTTTTATGTTGCGTTCGCTCTTTGTTTCAGTGTTTCTTTAGTGGGTGGATGGTTGAATGAATCATTTGGACAGAGGCTGAGGTATCAGAAAGAGCGGTTTGGCTCGGGGGTGAGGAGGGGAGGGAGACAAGAGAGAAGGAAAACCAACTTGTACTTGTGGCTTCTGGATTCCTAATGCACACTACTGCACAGTGATGTCTGTCTCCCTCCCGCTACCTACACTGTGTAGTGTGGAACATATCAGATACACCACAGACAGCGAGGACTGAAAGTAATTATCCAAAGCGTTTCTGTTCAAGTAGTGCTGAGCCTCGTGTATTTTGTTTTACTTTGTCTTAAAGGATCATTTTGGTTTATAACAAGTTGGGTCTTATTTTCGTAGTGTTGGCCTTAACTCCTATCCGTGACTTTGTACTCACCACGTTAATTGCCAAGATCTGAGAACGCAGCAACAGTGCTTGAAAGAAGTCCAGTCAACACTCAAACGATAATAAAGGTTTTAGACAAATCCTCGAGTTAGCCAAACTATTTGGAAGAGCATATGAAGGTGAAAAATTTGATTATTACTCAAACTGTCTGTTTTAAACCTCCATTGTCTTGTAAATTTGTTTGTAAACAATAGAAATAATCTCCAAAACTATGAACATGAGACACAAATTGCAATAAACTTAAATTATTATATCATTATCATTGCTATTTTCTGGCAGTATACCGGGTTATTTTGCCTCTTTAGGCCTCAAAATATATACAATAAATTACACCAAGGTCTTAAGCCTCTTTCACACATGTGAACCTGAACTTATCTAGATCAATGGTTCCCAACTGGTGGGTCCATTCTGAGAGGACCACAAGTGACTTGTGAACATGTCAAGTCTGTAAAAACACGTTTTATTTTTATGTACAGTGAATTTCCGTTACAGAGCCTCACATGGGTCAGTTCGGGCTGTAATTTTTCAGCCCGTTGAGAACTCTAATATGGCTCTATTCTGCCTCCTGGGCAGTGACAGGAGGAACTCAAACAAGCACAGGACTTTCCCCCAGGAGGCCTCTGTTTGTGCTCTGTGTGAAGCCAAAAGTAACGTTAATATGTTAACTATTTTTTACGAAGAGTGCTTCAGACCTAGAGTTGTCTCCTTTGGTCTGAATCAGGGACTAATTTTGTTCCAAAGTTGTATAATTGCCTAGAGTTGGTTCGTGTTCTCACGGCAGCATTTACAAGCGGACCAGATCAAATGCCTTGTGTGAGAAAGCTGCTCTTGATTGGTCAGAATTTCCATGTGGGAAAAATCCAGGAAGTAAAGAAAACGTTGAAGAAGAGTACACTTGCAAGATAAATGTGACACTTTCTAATGTCACAATGGAGGGACAACTACGCAGGTTGATTTTAGCGCTGCTCATCGTGGACTATATTGCTGTCATTGTTCATTTGAGTCAAAGCATACAGTTTGAAAACGAGGCGCGGCTCCAACTAGAAAACAATGACCACCTCTTCACAAAGGTCTCGGTCCGGTTGTTTTGGTGCGCACCTGAGTGTGACTGCTGTGTTCACACCTGCCCAAACGAACCGCGCTTAGGGGGCAAACGAACTTGAGTTCAATTGAGCCGAACCAAACAGGGCAGTTGTGAAAGCACCCTAAACCTAACAGCGTAGTTTTGATGCCTGTACTTAATAAAACTGCGACCGTTTTACAATGATGAATATGCGCCATTTGGCCTACTGTAAGGTGCAGTTTGCTCCATTTTAAGCATTATAAAGGTTGTGATAATGTTTGTCAATGTTCAGTTAATGGGCTAACATTTGAAATTAGTGTTTCGGAGTTACAAACATAAAAGGTTGAGAACCACCATAAAAAGTACTATCGAGTCTAGGAGGAGTTACAGGATGCATGAGTTCTAGTGTCTATACAGCCATTTTTTATTATTAAATCTATTTAATATTTAGCCATTTTACACTCTTATGTCTTATATTTCCTCTGCAGTGCATCTGTGTGTCTGTGTTTATTACGCCTGCGGTTACAAGTTGCCTTCGCAGTGAAAACCCACGTGACTTCTGCATAAAGATGATGCATCTTTTGACTCTCAGCCATCTTTTAGAGCGAGCAATCAGATCAACCATAAATGGGCTGCGGACAATTTAACAGCGACTCCACGGATCCTTAATGGCTCTGAGATGAAACGCGTCTTTACTGTGAAGTTCAAGGACTTTTTATCAAGCGTGTACTTCTCAGTGTCGCTCACATCGAACGACGACTTCGACTGAATGTGAATGGAGAACTTTAATTCATACATGTGTTCAGCAGTTCCACTGAGCCGACAGTACGTGCTGTGTGCACCCTTCACGTATTAACTCATTCATTTCAGTGTGACGTGCGGAGGAAACGGACTTGCTGTGCTCTCCTGATGTTATTTAACATATTTATTGCAGCTTTTATTATTTCTGCCTCCAATAATATTTAGATGGAAGGGGACTGATAGGAGCAGAGTTCCAATAACAGAGATTAAGTGCTCTGGGGGTGATTTGTGCAGCGTTTTTGAGGAGAGAGGCATCTGCCTAAGTAAACTCAGCCTAACACTGAGGAATTGCGCTCTGGAACGTGGTGGTGTAACCGGAGCGCGGGTTTGGGAATAGCCCAAGGGAACTGGGCTCAGTTTTCCAAAAGCCTCTATCTCCTGCGATATGTAGTGTGATATGAGGAGAGGCGAGGACTGTGTGTGTGTGTGTGTGTGTGTGTGTGTGTGTGTGTGTGTGTGTGTGTGTGTGTGTGTAACAGGGGAAGTGGATGGAGGGCTTACAGAACGGCTAAGTCAGGAAAACAAGTCTCAGGAAACCCTATACCTCACTCTGGCACCGACACAGACGTTCTTTCTTTCTCTTCCTCTCTGTCTCCCTCTCTCAGTAACTCCTGTCTTGCTGTATCTCTCTCTGTTCGCTCTCCGCCTGCCTGCGCCGGAGAAAAGACGAGTGAAAGCAACAGCAGTCAGAGCAACAACCCAACAAAAGCCACCCTTGACACTCGGTGCTGTTAAGGAAACAGCAATGACCTTGTTGGGAGTTGAGACCTTTTCATTGCAATAGTCTCTTGTTTCTTTGCCTCTTAAAAACATTTTAATTTTTGAGAGAAACAAAACTATCAAGGCGCAACCTCAGAAAATCATAAAAATATGACATTCCAATATGATATAACTAAATTACTCCTCTGCTCCTGAGAGTTGATAAAAATGATTTTGTGAGGAAATACAATCCAGTCACCAGAAGAAAATGTTGACATTGTACGTTACTGCAAAACACGAATACGTACAGTATCAATGTTTCTGAGGTGATGTAGTATATGAGCTGACTACTGTTCAAGACGAACAAACAAGAGAACTGGTTGTGTTTTCGTAAGACATGACTGGGTTTTCAGCTGCTTTTTAGCCACCAAATGTGGGATTGTTTTCGCAACTTGTTGCTATTTCTCCACCAGCATAGTGGCATGAAAAGCAGCTGTGTTTTATGGACATCTCTGTGTTTCCTGCTGTGACACTGCCACAACAAGTAGTTGTTTTTTAGTGAGACATTGATGCATTTCCTGCCAGGATAGCGCCACGAAAAGCAGCTGTTTGTTACAGAAACATTGCTGTTTTTCTTGGCCAGATAGTACCATGGTTGTTTATTACTGAGACATAGCTGCGTTTCCTGCCCACATAGTGCCACAAAAGCAGGTGTTTATTATCGAGACATTGCTGTATTTCCTGCCCAGATAATTACCACGAAAATAGGTTGTTTATTACTGAGACATCACTGCATTTTCTGCCCAGATACTGCCACAAAAGCAGGTGTTTATTATCGGGACATCGCTGCGTTTCCTGCCCGGATAGTACCACGAAAATCAGCTGTTTATTACGGAGACATCATTGTGTTTCCTGCCTAGGTAGTGCCATAAAAAGTGGTTGTTTTTTCCGAGACATAGCTGTGTTTCTTGCCCACATAGTGCCACAAAAGTGATTGTTTATTATCAAGACATTGCTGTATTTCCTGCCGTGATAGTGCTATGAAAAGCAAGTGTTTATTACAGAGACATGTCTGCGTTTCCTGCCCAGATAGTACCACAAAAAGTGGTTGTTTATTACCGGGACATTGCTGCGTTCCCTGCCAGGATAGTACCACGAAAAGCAGCCGTTTATTACGGAGACATCATTGTGTTTCCTGCCTAGGTAGTGCCATAAAAAGTGGTTGTTTTTTTCTGAGACACAGCTGCGTTTCTTGCCCACATAGTGCCACAAAAGCGATTGTTTATTATCAAGACATTGCTGTATTTCCTGCCGTGATAGTGCTATGAAAAGCGGTTATTTTTTACAGAGACATCTCTGCGTTTCCTGCCCAGATAGTACCACCAAAAGCCAGCGTTTACTGAGACATCGCTGTGTCTCGTGCCAGGACTCTGCCACCCCGAAAATATGTATTTTATTATGTAACTTTAACCCTTTTCCGAACCATGACCACGTGGTTTTTGTTCCTAAACCTAACCACACCGTAACAACAGCATTGTTGAAACATGAAGTAACAAAGTACAAATGTAATGTATTCATGGTTTGCAGAAATGCACAATGTCAACATTTTTTCTGGATTGAGTCAGGAAATAGGTCCAAATACAAATATTCCAGATGTATAGTTTGGGGTTCAGAGTTAAAGCTGTGTATATGAAACAAAGAGAACACAGAGAACTCAGAGGTTTCTATCATCTCTACTAGGGTTGCATGATCGGAGGAAAACATGCAGTATCCGATAACGGTGCTGACTATCAGCGATAACGATATTACCTGCAAATAATAAACATATTAAATTGTACTCAGTTTTCTGCTGCTTTCAGTGTGCCGCTGAAATACAACAAAATGCTTGCTGAATTAAAAATGTGGTAGTTGGTGGTAGCTAGCTAACCCCACACTTTTCAGGGTTTGATTTTGGTTTTTTTGGCACAACATTTAGCTCCAAATCCACAAAACCAGCCTGAAAATGAAGGAAATCTGAAACGATGGAGCACAGCTGTGATGTTGTCGGAGCGGGGTTAGCGAAGGGTCGTTTTGTGCATTAAAATTCACCAGAATGCAGGAAATTAAGTGTTGGACAACCAAAATTTTCTGGCAGAGGTACCCCCAAACCTTCTGTTTCATATACACCACCCCCAAATGTCCAAATAGATCCTTCGCCCTTGATTCACTGTTCGAGTTTTTGGCCATGAACAAGAGTCTGACCTCCATTTTGTCCAATTTTTCAGTCTTTCTCAGACTTTTTTCTCTAATTTCCTGCCTCATCTCCTCCTCTCTCTCGCTCTGAAGTTCTCTCATCTCTCCATCAGTTCAATTAAAAGCTGCTTTGTATGTCCTCAAACCACTCATGTATATCACATTAGCTATCTGTCTTTGTCCTCTCTCCGCCTCACTCACACACTTCCTCTGCCTGCTCTCCTTTATCTTATCCCTTTTCCACTACCCCTGAAGCCCTTGTCTGTCTCCGTCGCCCCTCTTTCCTCTTTCAAAAACACTTTCCACTGCTTTTCTTTTCTCTATCTGCCCCCCCACCCCCTCTTTCCACATCTCTGGACCCCTTCGCTGCACCTCCCACAGCAAACACACCTACTTACAACACACCCCGGTCATCTCTCTTCCCGTCTTTCCGTTTGTTTGCTGCCATCTTTTTCTCCCTCTACACCTCATTCTCCCTGTCTGTTTTCCTCCATCTATCTCAGCCTCCACCTTATCAGCCTGTCCTCTCTCTGCTCTCCTCCCCCCCCTTCTCCCCCTCTCCTCTCGTCTTTCTCCATCCTTCCCTTTTCCAGCTCTCTCTGTGTCCTCGCTGTGTCTGTGGGGGCAGCGAGTGGTCAGGCCTGCCTGCAGGCATCAACAGCACAGGGCCACTGCCTCGGGCTGTGTGTGTGTGTGTGTGTGTGTGTGTGTGTGTGTGTGTGTGTGTGTGTGTGTGTGTTAATGTGTGTCTGTGCTAGGCTGATTGGCACAGTGCCCAGACCCACCTCCTGTGGTGAAACCCACTCCTTTTCTTCTTAGCAGTCTGGACTGCTGCCCAGACTGACCCTCACACACACACACACACACACACACACACACACAGATACAGGCATGAAAACACACTCACAGATAACCTGACTGGCACACAGATGTGACGCACTAGTACACTCAGTACTGTCACTGAACACTATATGTGAGCATTCAAATGTGTGACTGTTCGCCTCCTATTGTAGATATGCATTGTGCCAGTAGTGTGTGTGCATGTGTGTGTGTGTGTGTGAGGGTCTTGGCAGTCAGTGTGTGTATGCACGTCCCAACACAATGGGTCTGACTTCCGCCCACCAAATTGATGTGTATATCATTCAAATTAGGACGTTTACATTACATTAAACTGTGTAAACAAAAAAAGTTCACCTTTATAATGACAGAAAATGACATCATGTTATTTTGTAAATGAGTGTTTTATTTACCTGCTTTTCGTTTTTGTGAACCGTAAAATAGTTGAGAAACGATCCAATTGCCAGGAGCGCTGTTGACATCATATGTTAAAGGAGAAGTCCAGTATTTTGCACTTTGAGCCCCATATCCTGGTTGTTTATGATGAAATAGAGTGGTTAAGACCAAAATCTTGACGATTGCTCCTTCTCTGAGAATTTGAGAGAATTTGTCTTTCCCCTGCCTGGCTTAACAATGCTGTCTATGGCCATGTGTAAATCTGTCCTAAAACCACCTTAAACGTTGGTTTTCAAAGCCATGAAACTCACCCAGTGGTCAGTGGTGTTCCTTGATGTTCCCACATAAAAATCGTAGCAAACTGTGGTTTCCCTGATGATTTATTTGACATTTTGTCCATGCATTGATTTGCACGTCCTATGTTTATTCACTAGAGTTAAAAAATCTGAATGTCCGCATCTGATTCGCAATCAAACAACTAGAAATCAGTGGGACCAATACGTCACTTTTGAGAAACAGAATAAACATGGATCTTCATGGTTATTATGGGGGTGCTGAGCCTATCTCAGCTGTGCTTTTCAGACCTAGTTTTCCAAATTAAAGCTAGTACAATCACACAATATCCTCAGTAACACCGAACAAAAACCTTAGCAGGGTTTTTGTGCAGCGGGGGAGGGTTAGTGAATTAGCTTGGTGACTAAGCAGGCTATGCTAACAAGTAAAGGCTAAAATATTGTGTATAAACATTATGAGTAAGGATAAGACATTTTGCAGTTGCAAGGACCTGTGAATGACACATCTCCCCTCCTCTTTAACAGCCTATTCAAAACAATTTTTTGCAAGATTTCAGTGCTCACGTTGATCCAAAGCCGTCATCATTATCCTTATCTTGCATAATTTGCTTGATCCAGGGACATCATTACCATGTTGACCCTGGATAGAGTCGCTGATGTTGATCCAGGACTGTCACTGCCACGTTGATGTCGACACAAACAAATGATCCAGAATCAGCGTGGTCCTCAATAAACTTAAATCTATCAATGATCAACATGGAAGAAAGGAGGGAAAATTTGTTAATTGCAGGAATTTGCAACTAAAAAATGCTGCTATCCTTACTTTTTGGCAGTGAACAATATGCTAGCCTGTTGGCGAGCTTATTCGTGAGCATAGAATACCTAATAACCTAGCTAGCTTGCTAATATTCTCATCAGTTGGCGAGCTTACGCGTTAGCATAGCCAACCTAGTTAGCAAGCTAACTCGCTAACCCTGCAGCAGCTCAAGATTTTGCGTAATTGTACTGACTCCAATTTGGAAAACTAGCTTAGCTCTGAAGAAGCACTCATTTTGAAAGAAGCACAGCAGACGCGCAGTGATGATGTCAGAGGGCTGTGATTGGTTGACTGCAATGTTGGTGCCGGAGCATGTCCTACGTGTGCACTCAGAGGGAGTGTCTAAAGAAATACTATTAGCCTCGGAGAGAGTGTTACTTATTTTTTTATTTAAAAAAAACGTTCACACAGTCCCTTAAACATTAAATTTTGATTTATTTGAATTCTATTTGGACACATGAAACCGCAAAAAAATCCAGGTAACAAACGTGTCAGGAGACGTCACGAAGCCACGGGCTGATACAACGGACCTCCCCTCAACTTAGGAGAAAAACAAAAACAGAAAAGGAGAAAAACATAATTCAGAAAAATTCCACAAAAGAAAAACAACAAGAAGCACAGCTGACACAGTCTAATTAGGAAACATTGTTGTAAAAGAACCAGAAATACTTTGACATTATATCTGTGGAAATAAAAAACGTACTGCCCCAAACTACAAGTTTGTGACATCTTTACAGCGTGTAAGCATCAACAGGACCTGGTACAGCGCTGGCTTTAAACTGGAGTCACAGGAGGAGCAGTTGGTGTTTTATCAGCCCTCTGGCACATCTTACACAGCCGTGTCACTCTTTCCATGTCATGGTCAACTAGCGTGTGGCTGCTGGCCTCCGCGCTCTCATATCTGCTCCTCGTGGCCCTCGAGTCAGACTCTGAAACGTGAAAAGCTGTGTTATTTATTCTCGCTGTCTGTTGCGGTCTTGGTGTCGCTGTCTGCCTGTCTTTTCCCCACGACTCGTTTATAACTCTTCAGAGTAATAGATAGAAAGACAGATAGAAATATTGAGAGCTACCGCAGCTTGTCCCAGATCCTTTCCCCAGATGCAACGCAAACGAGGGGGCAGCGCCAGGCCGAGAGCAACCCCGGCCGCTCGTTCCCTGACACTTGGATGCCAGCTCCTCTGTGGTTTCAGCCAATGAGCTCACCCCTATTGAAAATAACAGCAGTGACATCACTGTTTTGGCCCATCGCAGCTCCCACCCAGTCAGGAGTCAGAGGTAACCCGCAGCGAAGGCAGGAAGAAACTAAAAATGAACGGAAAGAAAAAGAGAAAGGGGGAGAGGACGGGAAGATGGTTTTTATTTAAAGGTAATAAGGCTGGTTTATAGTCAGGAGAGGGGGAAGCAGAGGGTGAGGCCGGATCGAGGACAGACAACGCAGACACATATATAAATAGATACACATTTTTCTGTTGGCTTCAGCCGTGTTTTGGCTCCATCGTCGTCTGCAACTTTAAGTTCTGTTTCGGTGAGGTTAACCTTCATGCACAACGTTCTGTCTGTCCGTCTGTCTCTTCCTGCCCCTCGAGGTCATCAGCTGATGTACCAGCTGCTGTTCATGACTCTTCCTCCTAGTTGATCTCCTGACCTTTCAACTCTGACCCCTTCACACACACACACACGCTCTCTGTTTAAAGGCCAGTAAGCCTCATTCAGACCACCTGACACACATTTACGAGCACTTAACAACATGCACGCACAAGAGAGGACGTCTAATAAGCTTCTCTCTTTATTGCATGGAAGCCCTGAGCATAAAATTTCAACATTTAGACAAACTTTAAACTTACAAAACTCAAAATAAATAATAAAATAAATATATTTTCAACATAACAACAAAGGTAAAGGCCCATCGAACCTTAAATATCTACACTACGGCAAGTTTTAACGTTTTCAGGTACAGGAATAATCAATGGTAACACGTTCCCACTCCCACTTCATCAAATACAGCAGCTTGGTAAGTGACGCTACACTTTAAACTATGACGCTCTATAAACCCCTCTAGCATCAGTTTTGGACACTCAGGGACGACGCTTCAGTGTCAGCTTGTTACACGCATACACTGTCTTTTCAAAATAAACTTCTGTGTTCACAGAAAACAGATAGTTTCCTCTCGTGACATGAGTACAGTGCCTTTTCAAAATAAACTTTCTTACTGATGGGAAACATACAGTTCCAGCTGGTTATATGCGCGCAGTGTCTTTTCAAAATAAAATTTGGTCTTAACAGGAAACATACAGTCCCTGGACCTTCTAGGCGTACAGTGTGTTTTCAAAATACACTTCAAACTTCAAACAAAATAAACGTGTTCACAGCAAATTTTCTTTTTCGGCTCGTTACATGCATACATTGACTTTTCAAAATAAACTTCCGTGTTCACAGGAAACATAAGTATAAATAGGAATTGTGCAAATTTGCAGGAAAGCCCAATCAGTCTTCTTTCAGCATTGGCAGTGTTAAAACAAAATCGGGGAGTGCAGCGAAATGCCGCCTGCCTACTTTTGTTCATACAGAATGTGCCTTTCTCGGGGCAATGGGGGGCGTGAGCAAGTAACAGAACATGAAGCTCAGCATGTGACGTGAACAGTGATGTTTCACCGTCCCCGTCATTTGACGGTTAATGGCCTCTTCGTTTGCGAGGGCAAGGAGGGCGCTGCAATTCCTTGTCTCCCCAGTTGCTCATATTTACAGTTTCTTTCAGGCTGGTGTCGACGTTGTTTGCGTTTCCCTCTTGCTACTAGCTGCTCATTCCTGCTATCAGCTGTTTCCCGTTAGTCCACCGCCAGTGGGTCGCACATGCGGCGTCATCAACAGCTCCTCCCACAAGTCATCAACAGACCCTCCTGTGGCGGAAGGGCACCTCATTCTTTTTAAACCAAAAAGGTTCCACTAATATGTTTACCCCTGCGCAGCGGAAAATTGGGCACCTCGGATCAACTCGCCAATCCGGCTCTGGGCGTCTAAACGCTTGCAGCTTTCCGGCAAAACGGCCCAACATTCGCCTAAAATCTGGCAGTGTAAAAGGGGCTATAGTTTCTACTTGTTACATGAGCGTCAGATAGGAAAAGAGGGTGTGGTCGAACTGTATTTTATAGCTTAAATTGGAGGACGTCCAGCTTGAGAGCTATCAGTAGGGTAGCTACTAACCCAGGGAAACTCAGTACAATCAGGCAACTGTATGAGATGCTTCGCTTAGATCAACAAAGACGCCTGAATGGTTTTGTTTTCCATCCAAAGCTGAGATGATTTAGGGACATGTCCTTAACTTTTATCAGCTCGTGATTGAAAACTAGAACCCCATATTAAGTCACATTGTCTCGCCTCGTTGTGAGGACGGGGACAATATTCGGCCTGTGAGCATCTCTCCAAGATGTCGTGATTTGAATCAGCAGCCCTTGCGGTCACAACCTCACTTCATTAACCTTGAGAGGGTTAGTGTCACCCTCTCCTCGCGGTGATGTCATGTTCGGTGATGGGGCTCGGGAGGGGGCTCAGAGGGGATCTGCATTTGTGTGTGTGTGTGTGTGTGTGTGCGTGTGTGTGTGGACTTGGGGGTAGAAAGGAGGAGGAAGACGAGGGGGATCCTATTTGTTTGTTTTGCCCTCCAGACGTGTCCGAGAGCAGATTAAGGGATTTAGCTCGAGGGGGGTGGCACAGGAGGGACTTAAACTCCTCACCCATTTACATCCCTGGTTGATGAATACACACGCAAACACCCCGAGGAGGTCAAAGAAATCAAGAAGTTTCCTTTTGTTTAACATAAAAGCGACGGCAGTGAGAGTAATTGGGTGGATGGGTTAGCCAGAATGATGAGGGGACGGCGGAAGGGGGAAAAAAGACAGGAAGTCATGTGTTGACACAGCGATACCTCTTCCAGCCGTCTGATCTTCTCTTGTTTTAGTGCTAATCCCAAACCTTAAGCACCAACAGAATTAGGGACCCAAAATCTTGTAGCTTTGCCAGATCTTGCACGCAATGGCTGCCTGTTGGAGAACAGAAGCTCCTCTGTTAGCGAGCAGGAACACTCTGCACTGCTCGACGGCGCTAATACAATTAATCCTTGTTTTTAATCATGGCATGTTTTACTATTAGTATTTATGGTTATTTTTCAAAAGCAAATTTTAAAAGAATTGACTGGAGAATTTTATCTTAGTGCTGCTTTATACTTCTGCTCAACCACTTTTCAAAGGGCAAAACAAAACATAATATCAATGTTTAAAATACAGTAGGTCGCACTTTTGAAAACTTAGGGTGCTTTCAGACCTAGAGTTGTCTCTTTTGGTCTGAATCAGGGACTAGTTTTGTTACAAAGTTGTATAATTGCCTAGAGCTGGTTCATGTTCTCACGGCAGCATTTACAAGCGGACCAGATCAAATGCCTTGTGTGAGAAAGCTGCTCTTGATGGTCAGAATTTCCATGTGGGAAAAATCCAGGAAGTAAAGAAAACGTTGAAGAAGAGTACACTGTCAAGATAAATGTGACACTTTCTAATGTCACAATGGAGGGACAACTACGCAGGTTGATTTTAGCGCTGCTCATCGTGCTGTCATTGTTCACACCTGCCCAAACAAACTGCACTTAGGGGGCAAACGAACTTGAGTTCGATTGAACCGGACCAAACAGGGCAGGTGTGAAAGCACCCTGAAAAACAATGCAAAATGACACGGAATACAAGAAGCACTTCCTATTAAAGCTAGCTAGTGGCGCCGCTCATTTGCTATTACCACTGGTAATGCCATCCTGTTGATGGAATGAGGATACTGCTGAAAAATCATGGCCACCCCCAGTGTCCCACCACGTAGCCTTGTTGAGTAGGTAGCTACATTTTGAGTCACTAAAAGCCCTTTAGCATTGTTTACAATGTTAGCACCACTAGTCATGCTGACACTGCTAACGGTGCTAACAGAGCTAACTGTAGTTAACAATGCTAAAGGGGGTTTGTGGCTCAAAACTGAGCAGCTTACTCACTGGGACGACCCAGGGGGGAGACTGGAGGGTGGGAACAATGTTTCCAGAGCAACGCTGCTGTGTCAGGACAGTGCTACTAGCGGTAAAATCTAAATGAGTAGTGCCGCTAGCTAGCTCCTACTAGACGTGACTGATGCACAGTGTAGAACTTCCAAGGCTATCGTTAGCTAACTCGTGGAGACCAGAGGCTGGGCAGTGGGTGCTATGTTTCCACACGCTGTCTTTCTCCCACCAGATCCAGGTCATGCAAAGTGCCGTAAACAGAGAAGCAACAACATTAGCATAAAGACTGACATGTTTAACTGGTTAAAAATATTCTCGGTGGTTAACCAATTAACGTTAACTGTTGACTACCCATGAGGCATGCGAGAAAAACGTTTCCTCCACAAATTTGACGTAACACAGGGTGAGTAATTGATACACAAGTGGTAATTTTGCAGGTGACATATTTCTTTTTACATTTTTCTTTTTTAAATATACATGTTTTTCTAGTACTTCTAGACTTTGAGGTAAAATACTGAATGTAGGACTTCTTGTAACAGAGTATTTTTACACTGTGGTATTGTTACTTTTTGGTAACTATAGTAGTCGCTACAGGTCCGAATACTTTTTCCACCACTGGTTTAGATTATGTTTTTATTTTTAAAACAATTATTTAATGGTGTAATTTACAAAATAAAGCTCAGTCCAAAGGACAAAGATGTGACACTAACAGTAATATAAAACAGAGGAGAAGCAGTAAATCACATTTTAGAAACAGCGAGCTGTTGGTGTCTTTGCGTGATAAAAAATTAATCAGGTTTCAAAACTGTGTATTGATTTTCTGTCTGACGGCCATAAACTAAACCTCCTGTTTCAAGCTGTCGTTTTTAGCTTCTGTTTTTCATATCACATTTGGGAGCGAACACCACCTCCACCTCCTCCTAACACCAGCCTGCCACGCGCGCATGTGTGTGTGTATGTAATTTTGGTGGGGTTAAGAGGAAGGAGGTGGGATTGGGGTGGGGTTGAGGGAGGAGGAGGGGTGCAAACTGCAAACAAACGAATGAACGCCAAGCTCAAATTCAACCGCAGGTCGCCGAGGCTGGGCCCGGGGCCTACCGTGGTGTGTCTCTTTTGTAATGTATATCAAGTTCACCAAGGGCCTTTTCATCTGACAGGCCATTGTTAAGGGAGGCTAGCCGGCGTTCTACTCCCCTCTTAACCCCGCCCACCCGACACGGGAGCAGGTTGGCTCGCAATTGTTTTATGGAAATGCACGCGGGCCTGGCCGGGTGTCTGCCAGGCGAGGACGGAGCGAAGGGGGGGTACTGTGTCTGTGTGTGTCTGTGTGTGTGTGTGTGTGTGTGTGTGTGTGTGTGTGGGTGGGTAGGTGGGGGGGTGGATGTGACGCCGACCCCAGCGAACGCCCCTGACCCTGAGCAGATGGCGAGGCAGGGTCTCTCCGCTGAGCCAGAATTAATAGCGTGTGCCATGTCACATTGTCTGAGACGGGCCGGCTGAAAGCTCCCCCCCCACCACCACCCCCACTTCTATCCCGATTTCTGCACCCCCCTCCCTCCCCCATCTCCCTCTTATACCCACCTTTCTCCTACAGCTCCTTCACCATGTCTCTCTTCTTCTATCTTTTTTTCCTGACCCCCCTCCTCTTCTTCAGGGCTTTTTTTTTTTTTACCTCCCATACATCACATCACTTGTCTCCTCTCCCCCCTCCCTCCCCCTCTGACCCCCCCCTCAGCCTCCCCACAGAGTGCTTACTCTTCCAGGCACTCGTTTTGCTCATTCAATCACTCATTCACTCATTCATTTATTCACGTGCGCCTCATTCATCCTCCTTTTTAACAGACACTCATTCACAGGTTTGCCCACTCGCCGAGGCTTTATTGGAGGACAATTAAGGCACCTGCGTTTCTAAAGCTCCCCCGCTGAATGCCTGCCACCCCGTTTCCTCACCCGTCTGTTCACACTACTACTACTGTTCACCCGCTCACTTGTTCCCGTATCCGGCCTCGCTCATGTACAGAGTTGCTGGCTCAGCCCAGTCGCTCCGTGTCACTCCAGTCACGCCACACAGACGCAGATGAATCCGAAAACACGCCTTTCCTCATCACGGCTGGTCCTCCATTGACACTGCGACCTCAAGCTTTCCAGAAATGCAGAAAATGCAGCATGATGGGAGGTTTTTGTCAAGAGGTGATTTATGGTCGTCACGTGAGGCGGAGTCTTGTTTCTCTGGTGAACATGGTTGCAAAACATCTCCTCAAATATCGATGAAAAGCAACTTGGCGGAAATGGTGCAGAAGTGCAGGTGCAGGCTCAAGTGGCCTGCACGTGGCCAGAAGATGAGGTTTGTCATTTCAGTGTGGAATAATGTTTATTAAAGTGAAATCACCACTCTTCAAATCCAGAACAGTCACTTCGACTGGAGCTGCGTTTGATGAGTTATGTGGTCTTTCGCAAGGTTGTTTCTTACCTCATTTAAATTACTGTTTCGCAACATTATTTTTATTGTTTGAGAGAAATTCTTACCAGAACGTCGACTGAAGCTTTCAGCCACATCTCCTGGTCTTCTTTAGTGAGTCGTCAAAGAGATGGTTCAGTGTGAAAGTGGGACATTCTGGTCATGTGGTAACATTTTATAGTGAACACAGAAAACATAAAACACAACATGAAAGACAGACTAAGTATCTTGACTCAAGCATCACTTACTGGCTTTTTTTTTTTTTTAAAAAAGCTTTCAGTCTGACCTTCATGGTGGGAAGGAGTTTGCTCAGTTGTCATGGTAACAGTGATGCAAACTACTGTCTTCAAGGTCAACTTTCATGCTCAGCATGGTTTGGTCTGGTTTAGTTTAATCTAGATTATTTTGGTTTAGTTTAACATATCTTCGTTTATTTAAGTTTAATTCAGTTTAGTTTAATTTATCCTAGTTAGTTTGGTTTATGTTTAGTTTAGTTAATCTTACTGTATTTCAGTTTAGATTAGATTATTTTACTTTAATTTAGTTTATCTAAGTTTAGTTTAGTTTATTTAAGTTTAGTTTAGTTAATCTTAGTTTATTTAAGTTTAGTTTACTTTATCTTAGTTTATTTAAGTTTAGTTTATTTAAGTTAAATTTAATTCAGTTTAGTTTAATTTATCTTAGTTTAGTTTGGTTTATGTTTAGTTTAGTTAATCTTAGTGTATTTCAGTTTAGATTATCTTACTTTAATTTAGTTTATCTAAGTTTAGTGTATGTTTAGTTTAGTTTAGTTTATTTAAGTTTAGTTTACTCTATCTTAGTTTATTTAAGTTAAATTTAGTTCAGTTTATTTAAGTTTAGTTTAATTCAGTTTAGTTTAATTTATCTTAGTTTAGTTTGGTTTATGTTTATTTAATCTTAGTGTATTTAAGTTTAGTTTGGATTATCTTAGTTCAGACTGTTTTTTATTTTAGTTTGTTTTGTTTAGGTATTTCCGTTTAGCTTATCTTAGTTCAGATTAGTTTATTTTATTTAAATTTTTGTTTAGTTTATCTTGGTTTATTTAAGCTCAGTTTATGATTAGTTTCATTTATCCTCGTTTATTTAAGTTTACTTTAGTTTATCTTAGTTCAGATTAGTTTATTTTATTTTAGTTTAGTTTATCTCAGTTTTTCCAAGTTTAGTTTAATTTATCTTAGTTTAGTTCATCCTAGTTTATTTAAGTTTAGTTTAGTTTATCTCAGTTTTTTTTTCCAAGTTTAGTTTAATTTGTCTTAGTTTAGTTCATCTTAGTTTATTTAAGTTAAATTTAGATTATCTTAGTTTAATTTAGTTTATCTAAGTTTAGATTTGTTTAGTTTACGTTTAGTGTAGGTCGGATTAGTTTATCGTTATTTAATTTCAGTTTGGTTTATCTTAGTTGAGTTAAGTTTGTTCAAGTTTAATTAGTGGCCCACGGTGTCTGTTAAAAGTTAGGGTTAGTTATAATTTAAATTATCACGACATAAAATCTTTTTTGAATCTTTTTTCCCAAAAGGTTTTGTAGTTCAAAGAATAACATTTTAATTTTTAAGTCTAAAATAGTTCATAGATTACATTCTGATCTAATTAATCGTATATTAAAATAACCAGATCGTGTTTTATCTAGCCTGTGTATGCACTAAGAATAAACACCTCCATTCACACTTCTCTTGATGTGTGTGTGTGTGAATGCTCTGTAATACACTTTAAATCAGCCATTTTCTCTTGATTTGCCTTTCATAATTTGTTTGTTACTTACAGTTAATCCAATGATGTTAATGGGATTTTTTCCGTGTTGAGATGGTGAAAATAATTTAAATACATGTCCATTGTCTATAAAAGATGTCCCTCTCATGTTGTTTTTTCGACTAAAGTATAGAAATAGGTTTGCCTCAAGTTATTCCAAGGGACATACATTGCAAATTTCCCCGCTGGCATAGTAAACACAGGAAGTAGGAGTAGCTTTTAAGTCATACTTTCATACAAATAAGTAAATATCTCCTGTTTAAAGTGTAGAAAGAAAGGGTTAAATGTGGATGCCAGAGAAACCGTGTCAATAAACAAAATAGTTCAACTGTTACCTGAGTGTCAGCAAAAATTGTCCCATAAATAAATAAATAACAAGCCCAATTGAGCTAAATGCTAATTGCTAGCATGTACAGAATGACCATGCTAATGTCTGGTATGTAGCAGGTATGATGTTTACCATCTCAGTTTAGCATGTTAGCATGATAACGTCTTCTAATACCCACTGAATGCAGAGCACAGCTGACGCTGAAGCAGATCTAATTAGTTTTGCAGATTCTGGTCATAAACCAAAGTATTAGACACATTTTGACCTGATGATGGCGCCGCATGTAACGCCAGGGGATCACCAAAGTTATTACACTTCATCCTGAGGGAAACATGAACGTCTGTGCCATATTTCATGGCAATCCATCCAGTCGCTGTTGAGATTTTTCAGCGTGGGCCGAACTGCTGTGTGTGGATGTCCACTATCTCGTCTGTGGGTGTGGATCCATCACAAATATTTGCAGGGCCTCCCTCTTTCTCTCTTTCTCTCCTGGAGCGGCCGGGTGGCTGCCAAGAATGGATAAGAGGGTCAGGGGTATGTTCAAACCCCCACCACCACCACCACTGCCACCCCCTCCATCCTAATCACCAGTCCTCTTCCTGCCCCCCCACCTCCTTTGCCTCTATCGGCCTCCAGACAGACAGCCTGGGATATGGAGGAGGAGGAGGAGGAGGAGGAGGGGAGGAGGGTCACGGCCTCAGCGGTGCAGTCACTTGGCCAAAGAGTGTGTGTGGGCGTGCATGTGTATCTTGCACTGTAGCACCTCTTCCCCTTTTTGTGTGTGTGTGTGTGTCATAGAGGATTTTTCCGATTTTTGCGGACGAGGCAGGCGCTGCAAAATGTTTGTCAGTGTGTGTAAATATATTTGTGCGTGTGAGGAGAGTGTGTGGGCGTTACAGAAAGGCAAAGGTCAAGGTTTTAGAGGTTCACTTGGCTGAGGCTTGTTCCCTCCAAGCCCCCACCAGCCAAATATGCTGCGGTTAACAAAGTGAAGCTGTCTATCTAAACACTATCTCCTAAACAATTGCAATAGCAGCCCAGAATTTAGAAAAAAAAAAGTCGTATAAATATACAATATATCATGTTTTACAAGTTCACAAGTGCAGGAGATGCAGGGAAAACGAGAGCAAACTTTCAGGAACGTTGGTTTGATAATCATTATTTCTCATTTCACTGAAACAGTTCACTGAAGATGTCCTTAAAGGGTAACTTTATTTCAACCTCGACCCTACTTTCTTATGTTTTTGTGTCTAAGTGACTAATGGAGACAACAGTTTTTGAAACTGGTCCAGTATTGAGCGAGAGAGCTGCAGCTAGCAGCTGTGAAACAGGCTGCAGTGGGATTTGTAAAGGCATCAGTGTACTGTTAATGTACGTCCACTAAAAGTGTTTGTTTTTGTCACTAATAGGGTTTCCATCCACCTATTCTTATTCGAATTTTCAAAAACAGCAAAAATAAACATTAATGGAAACGCTAGAAATTCAAAAAAAGGCCGAAAATTCGCAAAAAAGTTTTTACGCTTGGAGGGGGTGGATTTGTCTGCGTATCGATAAAAGGAAAGTACGACTTTTTGCTATGGAAACTGGTTTTGCGGATAAACGATGACTGGACCGGATACCACGTCACACGTATACGTTGGTGGTACGCGGTGGTCTCCTTCCAGCTATTTCCGACAGTACTCTTAACATTAAAATTCTTCCTTGTCGTCTCTTCTTCAGGATGGCTCGGTACGCGGTGAATGCTGACAAAATGGTGACCAGAGTTCTTTCAAACGCCAACAGGTTCATCAGGAATCTGTCCATGATCAGTTGTTGACTGTCAGCCGAGTGTGCTGTTTGTTTTGTGGCAGAGAGACGCTCTCTGATGACGTCATCTCATGGCGCACTCTCCTCTCAATAATCGCAAAGTAATAACAAATGGAAACGGGCATAAAGTTGCATTTTCTTTTTGTGCATTTTCACTAAATTTGCTCAAAAATTTCGAGACATTCAGATGGAAACCTGACTACTGACAGGCTCAGATTGTTATTCTAAGTGTCTGACAACATTATGGAAAGGATCCCTACAGAGATAGACCTTTTTTAAAGAGAAGAATCCTCTTTGTTTAACCAGAAACAGCCCCAAAATCGCCACTTGCCGAACCCACCAGACTCCATTTAAAAAAAAAAAAAAAAAGTGTAATTTTAGCATGTATAGAGTCAGCATGTTTTCACATCTAACTGGGTGAATAAAGGGTTTATTTCAACCAAACCAGAGTTTCATTTTGCCTCTGTTGACATTGAATGAAGTGTGTTTTATGATGATTAAAATGACTGTTTATTTCAATAGAGTCTGGTGGGTTTGGTGATGGCGATTTCAGGGCTGTTTCTTGTGAAACAAAAAAGATTTCACTCTTTAACAATAAGGTCTATCTCTGTAGGGATCCTTTCCACGATGTTGCCAGACACTTAGAATAACAACCTGAGCCTGTCAGTGGCAAAAACAAACACTTTTAGTGGACGTAAACTGACAGTGCACAAATGCCCCAAGTGCTTACATTGCAGCCTGTTTCGCTGCTGCTGGCTGCACCACTCTCACTAAATACTGGCCCCTGGGATGGATTACTGAATGGGCCTATCGAGAACAGCCCCATTCCACAAAGAGAAAAAATGACTACAAAGCAACACAAAACAACCAAAAAAAAATACATAAAATGACTTAAAAAAAGACACAAAATTAAATCAAAGAGAAACAAAACATCAAAGAGACACAAAATAACAATAAAAAGGGGCAAAACAACCAAAAACGGACACAAAATTACACGAGACAGACGCAAACTGACCAAAAAACACAAATTTACATCATGAAGACACAACAATAACTACAAGGTGACACAAAACAACTGTAAAGACTTAAATTACCTAGAAAAAGACATAAAAATGACCAAAGAAGACACAAAATTACATTAAAGTGGAACAAAACAATACAAAGAGACAGATAATAACTACAAAGCCACACAAAATTATTAAAAATCACACAAAATCGCATCAAAGAGCAACAAAATATCTACAAAAGACAAAACAACCAAAAAAGACATAAAATTACCCACAAACAAAGAGAGGAAAAAAATTACGGATAAAGACACAAAATTACCTCAGGGTCACAAAATGACTACAAAGAGGCACAAAACCAAAAATGACCCAAAAATACCCCTAAAAAAACTCAAAATAACCTCAAAGCGACACAAAATGAAACAAAACATAACAAAGAGGCACAAAATAACAACAAAAAGGGTCAAAACAACTAAAAAGAGACACAAAATGATTACAAAGCAACCAAAAACAGACATAAAAATATCCCAAAAAGACACAAAATTATCTGAAAGAGACACAAACTGACCAAAGAGGCCAAAATTACATCATCAAGACACAAAAAATACTACAAAACAACCTTGAAAATGACCTAGAATAGACAAATATTACCAAAAACACACAAAATGACATAAAAGAGCAACAAAACAACGCAAATCGACCAAAAAAACTACAAAAAGGGGCAAAACAATCAAAAAGAGACAACAAAGTGACACAAAATAACCAAAAAAGACATAAAATTACTTAAAAGAAACACAAAACGACAAGAAAGCGACACATTACAACCAATTAACTTACAAAAAGAAGCAAAAATCACCACAAAGTCTGTTTGTCTTGCTCCCATGCAGAAAAGGTGTTGGGGCCTTCTACATGTCTGTGCCCAGGGCCCCACTGTTGTATAATCCGCCCATGACCAATTTCAAAAACAGTTGTTCCTGCTAAAAAACAGCGGCGTTACCCTTTAAGAAACAAACGTGTATTTCTCTGGGATTGGACTGAGCGGACCAAAGTACTTTGTAGCCGCTAATAAGTGTCCATCAATCTTTTTGTCATGATATAACGCAGCCCGTCACTCGCTCTTGTTAAAAAAACATTAACTCTCTGTATTGTAACATTATCAGGCTGCTTCTGCTACGAGCCTTCACCAAACTTCGGCTTTAGAAGTCTTAACTGACGAGGGCGTCGGGCCAAGCTAAACGAGTTATGCTCTTAGTTTACTGGATGTGAATATCCCAGGAGGGTTTCCACAAAGTGGAGCGCTTTACTTTTGTTGGAAGCGTCCATTGTTATGACATTTTGACCCTGTTCCTGATTAGTCTCTTAAGGGTTTGAATTTTGGAGGAGTTTTTGCTCCTTTTTTTTTTTTGTTTCTGGGACAAAACCTCTCTGAAAACACTGGCTGCCGGCCTAGCCGACCGCGATACCGAATCTTTAGGCTCATGGAGATGATGTTTCAACCACATCCTGACAACAAACAAAATAACTTGTGTTGAGGTTAGAGGATTCCTGCAGTCTTTACTCCTTATAGCCTCCACAAATCAGGCTTTGGATCCGTGCGCACACAAAAAGGGGTCAAGGGGGAGATTTTGTTTGGGGCTGCATGCATCGACTCATATTTTCCGAGGTGGAACGTGGATGTCACTCACAGTAACACGCGTCCAATGAAGCGCTCCAGAAGTGAAAGTGACTGCGTGCATCGCAGCTGAGTCACCAAAGAAGGCACTGATGGAGAGAAAAATACAAAGACAAATCAACTCACATTTCCCCCTTGCATGTTTTATGATGAACTCGACTCCTTTGTATCGCTCTCACATGTCTCGTGTTGTTAAGGGTTTATTCAGATGATCCGAGGAACTTCCTTTAACGGCTTAGCGACGTATGAAGTGATGAACTTTGATCATTTCAGCTGCCTGACTCATGCTTATTCATCCTGGGAGGGTTCGATGAGTCTGCATGTGTTACAACACCTTGGCCCAAAAAAGAACGTGTCATGTTTTTGGGTTCCTGTGCTCTTTAGTTAACAGCTACGCTTGAGAAACAGGGATTTATGCTCAGTGCGCTGCTTAGGAGAGTCTCAGGGGTGGCTGTTGAGGGATTGGAGAGGGATTGTTCTCCCATCTGGACTGAGATTTGGAACCAGCAACCTGAAAGTTTGGCTGCTCTCGTAGGTTCCTAATGCTCCTTTTTTCCTAATAGAGCAATTGGGCTATCAGAGTTTATTTTTTGGGACAGTGTTTTAAAAGGACAGTTTGTGCATTTGCCTTCTTTGCAAGAGCATGATGACAAAATCCATATTAAAGGGGAACTACACCCATTTTTAAAATTTATGCATGTTATTCCTTTAGTCTAAGACAGTCCAAAAATAAACGTAAACATGAACAAAACTCTCAAAACCAAAAACCTGAGTGCTAAAACTCAAATTTGTGATGTCATACTGATACAAACTCTGGAGCTGTCCCCTAGACAGTGAATGGAAAAAGACGTTCTAGACTGTTCTACACTTTCTAATGTCACAATGGAGGGACAACTGCGTGGGTTGATTTTAGCACTGGTCATTGTTTGAGTGAAATGAGTTAAAAAAGACACAAAATTATATCAAAGACACATTAAATGACCAAAAAGACACAAAATTACATGAAAGAGCAACAAAACAGTACAAAGAGACACAAAATAACTACAGAGCAACACAAACCAAAAAAATATATATAAAATTACCCGAAAGAGACACAAAATGACCAAAAAAGACAAAAATACATCACAGATATAAAAGAACAAACTACAATGCAAAACCAGCAAAAAAACACATGAAATTACCCAAAAGAGACAAAACAAGGAAATGAAATAAAAACAAAATGACATCAAAGAGACATAAAATGACCTAAAAAGACAAAAAATTATATTAAAGAGACATGAAAACAATTACAAAGTGACACAAAACAAGCAAAAAAGACAAATTTGCCCAAAAAGTCACAAAATTACATGAAACAGCAACAAAAGAACACAAAGAGACACAAAATAACTACAAAGCAACATAAACCAACCAAAAAAAAGACATAAAATTGCCCGAAAGAGACACAAAATGACCAAAAAGACTAAAATACATCAAAGAGATGTAAAAAACAAACTGCAAAGCAATATAAAATGGGCAAAAAAGACATAAAATTACCCTAAAGACACAAAAAAAAGATATAAAATGTAAACAACGTGACTAAAAATGACACAAACTGACCAAAAAAGACAGCTTAACAAATGACACGCAGCAGTAATATTTATCTTACTCACCGCTGGTTTAAGTCACTGTATCTCCCCACAGAACAGCTCGGTCGAATTTCAGCCTGCATGCACGGTTTTTCAGACAAACATTGTTAAAACAGAGCGGCTGATGTGGCTAAAGCCAGAAGCTAGCGGAGTGAGATACTCGTCCAGGCAGGTAACGTCACGTTGTGTTCTATTTCGTAATGTCATTGTTTACATGCGCCATGTGCTGTCTGTTGATCCTTCTTTTCTCCGAAATCCATAATATTTCCACTATGCTGATTTATTCCCGAGTAAATAACGTTATCCTCATCGTCTTTCTCTGCCTGCCGCTGTTTGACAGTGACACAAACCTTCAAAATAAAAGCCTATGCTAAAGATGACGATATGATCGATGTTTCCACTTTGCATCGATGTGATTGGATTGTTGATCATTAAATCGATGTATCGATCCAGATCGATGGATCGTTACACCCCTAGTACAAGTGCAGTTTTGTGTGCTGTTGATCTTCTCATCAAGCAAGAAATTGAATAAGCATATCTCTCAGAAATATTCCTTAAGCTTCTTCTCGCTCTTGCTCAGAAATTCCTCACGGTGCATTTTTAGGGCGTCCATATAACTGTAGGTATTATTATCTTTCAGTAAAATGTGTTTCATATACAGTGAGTCACAGTATGTGGTCGGACGCCCGCAAATGTGGGATTTCACTTCATCTAAGCCCACTGATACACTGCAATTCCAAAAAAAAAACCTAAACTCCTACAATGTCACATTTTTCAAGGGACAGGTTTGAGGCATAAATAAAGGCAACAAGCTGCTTTTATACTTCCCATAACATAATGCATTCAACATATTTTCAGAGCTCGTGATCAACTCTGCTTTTTTAATCAAAGTACAATACCCCGAGGCCAACGCTGATTTAAAAAGACGGTGACAAGAAACCGAGCCAAGCCCGGACCTGCGCTCATATAAGTTTTTATGAAAAGGCTTCCCTCTGGTGAAAAGCAGAATGAAATCTGCCGCGCACAATCCTCAGCAGGATGGTTTGAAAAGTGCTAAGGTTGCAGAGCTGACATCTCTCCTCGGATAACAGAGGAAACATGCTGCTTTTTGCCTTTTTGTATCTATCTGCGCTTGTTGTTTCTGCAGATAACCATCGCACTAATGGATTTATGGCCCCTTATGTGATAGCGCTTGTGAAATCTAGCTCGATTACAGCAGTGAGAGGCTGTAAAACACACACACACACACACACACACACACACCACACTGTGGGCTGATTGCTCTTGATTATAAATTAGGGGTGTTATCAGCTATCAGGCAAACTGATTGTAAAGGTTTTCATGAGAGTCGTAAACCGTCTGCTTCTAGAGGTAGACTCTGCAAAGCCACTATAAGTCAATCATATCGTGTTGCTTATTTTCCGATGTCATACACAGGCCGTGTCAGAGCTGCCAAATAGCGTGCCTGTGCAGTTCTCACCCCGTATACGTGTGGCAGCTTGAACTCACCGTGAACTGCACAGGTCCAGGAAAGGGGAAACGTCTCTTTCCTCATGCCTCCGATTCGCCTCTCTTTCAAAAGAGTACGCTTGCAAAACAGGCGCTCGAGCTCCCCTGACGGTCTGCAAACTTATCACCCTGTCATTTTCCTCCCGGCTCTGATGTCTCTGGGACCTAATTGTAATGGCAGTCATGTGATAAAAAGGGGGAGGCTTTGAACAGAGGGCGAGAGGGGAGTGAAGGCGTGCCCCTCTCGGACCCATCGTCCTCTCCATTTGTCAGGACTGTCTGCCCTCGTCCACCCCTGGGTTTTCCCATGTGGCTGGAGAGCAAGACAGATGGACATAACGGACGGATGGACGGACAGGGACGCCCTTCCCTCTGCTGTGAACTCAGACTCACACGAGCCAGGCTTGATTCATTAATCTTATGATGTTCACTGAGGGAACATGATATCATCAAGTTGTTGCGTGGTTTGAGAAGTTTGTTTAGTGTGTTCAATGCATGAAGGCCGCCACGTCGCCAGAGGAAAACGTCTGCGTTTCACATTTCTGAAAACCCTGAATATGTTACATTTGGGTCATATCAACATTTCCAAAGTGAGGAAGTATATGAGCAGACTTGTTATCCGGAAGTTGAGGGGATGGTGGATGGCGTGTCACCTTGGCGAGACTCATACCAAGCTGTAGACCACTGTTCAAACCCTTTGTGACATTTCCACAGATCTTTGTGGCACCAAACCTGGGTGTTTTTTACAAACACAACGCAGTGTTTCCCAACGGTGCTTGAGCCACCAAACCTGGGTGTTGTTCACCAACCCATCCCTGCTTTTCCAGCAGATTTTGTGCCACCACCACCTGTTGTTTTTTGGTGATCACTGCAGCTTTTCCGCCAGTGTGTGTGGAACCAAACCTTGGTGTTTTTTACTTACACACTGTAATATCTCCAAGTGGCGCTTGAGTCACCAAACCTCTGGTGTTGTTTATCAACCCATACCTGCTTTTCCAGCAGCTCTTGTGCCACCAGACCACTATTTGAAATCAACAACACCTGTTGTTTTCTGGGGACCCTTCCTGGCATTTGCACTAGCATTTGAGCCACCAAACCTGGTTCTTTTTAGGGGCACATCGGGGTGTTTCCTCTCTTCATTTGTGGCACTGAACCCGGGGGTTTTTCACTGACACATTACAATGTTTCCTCGCTGCATTTGAGCTACTAAACCTGGTTGTTTTCCACCAACCCGTCCATGCTTTTCCAGCGCATTTGCGGCAAACCTTTGCGACGTTTCCACTGGTGTTTGTGGCACTAAACCTGGGTGTTTTTTCCAAAGCTGCATGTTTTCAGCAGCACATTCTGACATTTTCTAGCATGGTTTGAGCTACCAAATCCCGAAGTTTTTCGCTGACACATTTAAGCATTTTCTAGCACTGCTGAAGCCACCAAAACTGGGTGTCTATCACCACCACATCACAGTGTTTCCCAGCAGCATCTGAGCCATTAAATCTGGGTGTTTTTCACTGATCCGTCCGTGCTTTTCCAGCGGGCACTGCACCACCAGACACCTGCCAAACTGTGGAACACTGTTCAAAACCAACAACACCAGTTGTTTTTAGTGATCATTGCAGCTTTTCTGCCAGTGTTTGTAACAATGAACCTTGGTGTTTTTTACGGACACATTGTAGCATTTCCCAGGGGTGTTTGAGCCACCAAACCTGGGTGTTGTTCACCAACCCATCCCTGCTTTTCCAGCACCTCTTGTTCCACCAGACCACTGTTTGAAACCAACAGCATTGGTTGCAGTGTTTCCGCCAGTGTTTGTGGGATTAACCGACCCATCCCTGCTCTTCCAGCAGCTCTTGTGCCACCAGACCATGGTCAGAAACCAACAACACCCGTCGTTTTTTGAGGATCCTTCCTGGCATTTCCACTGGTGTTTGTGCCACCAACCACCAACATATTGTAGTGTCCTCAAGTGTTATTTGAGACACCAAACCAGGGTGTTTTTAAGGGTACATCGCGGCATTTCCTTGCTGTGTTTGAGCCACTAAACCTGGGTGTTTTTCTCTGACCCATCCATGCTTTTCCAGCGTCTTTTTTGCCAGCAGACACCAGTGAAGCTGCAAAACAGTGTTCAAAACCAACAACAAGTCTTGCAAACCTTTGCAATGTTTCCACTAGTGTTTATGGCACCAACTGGGTCTTTTTAGTGGCACGTTGTGGCGTTTTCCAGCAGCATTTGTAGCACCAAACCTGTGTGTTTATACTGCCACTTTTCGCTGTTATTCCTCATTGTGTTTCTGGCACACAGCCTCGGCGTTTTTCACCAACACATCACAGTGTTTCCCAGCAGCATCTGAGCCACTAAACCTGGGTGTTTTTCACCTACCCGCCTGCGCTTTTCCAGCTACTTTTGCGCCACCAGACACCAGCCAAGCTGCAGAACACTGTTCAATACCAACAACACCGGTTGTTTTTTGGTGACCCTTTGCAGTGTTTCCACTGGTGTTTGTGACACCAAACCTGGGTGTTTTTAAAAGCACATCATGACGTTTCCCAGCACCATTTGAGCCAGTGAACCAGGGTGTTTTTCACTGACCAGTCCCTGCTTTTCCAACGGATTTTGTGCCACCAAATGTGGGTGCTTTAAGCTAAAATATGATCTTTTCCTGAAAATAACCAAGATGTTTTTGCGTCTAAACCTAACCACCCCTTCACCAGAGCGTTGTTTAAATGTAAAGTTTTGATGTTTCCACTACAAAATAATGTAAAAATGTAACATATCTGTGGTTTGCAAAAAACAAACAACATGAGCATTTTTTTCCTGGGCATTGGGTTCATGTCTAAGTTGTCTGAGTTGTCAGATCTGATTTCCTGTCTCTGTCTGGCACACGGCCGATCTGTCAGGTCCACGCTATCTTGTTGTCTGTCTGCTCACAAGCCTTACATTTGACCCAGTGTCTCTCAACCCACCTTTCTCTGTCTGCCACTGGTTCCCGCTTTGACTGTGCGTCTGCTCACTTTCAGGAAGTTTCACCACCCTCCGGCTGTATCAAATGACTTTGAGTCAAAGAGCTGCTAATCAGGAGAAACTCAAACTGCACTTCCTTAATTGGCTCGCTTTCACCCCCCGCTCTGTTTTTTCACTCCTCAAATCTCCAGATAAAAATAATTTCTCCTTTTATTTTTTATAATAAGTGCTAGTAGTGCTTGGCGGGATAAGCGGGATGTGAAAATTGCCTGGACCACAGAACAAAACTTGTTAATTTCACAGTTTCAGCTTAAAAGAAAGGACTTATGGGGCTTTGCTGTCGATCACTGCCATCAGAAAGTTGCTTCGTACGATGACCTTTTAACCTTTAACAAAACAAATACCGGTGTTGGATGACATGCGATACATTTGACACACTGACAGGCCAAATCTACGTAGCAATAACACAGATGGGATGATCTGCTGGTGAATGCCGTTTCCACATGGGGACAAGAATCTTTCTATCTCAATCTCCCTTCCCGTCTGATCCACGAGCTTAAGCAGTCAAGTGAGTGGATTTATAGACCTGAGGCTTATGGCTTAGTCATGATTGCTTGAATTGGCTGCGTCTCAATTAAAATAAATGGTTTTTACCTCTAATGAGAGAACGGGACGTGGGGGAAGACGGAGACAGCTGTAGAAGCTCACTACATGCTCATTGATTTAAATAAAGGCATCGGAAAATAACATGAAGAACTGGTGCTTTCTGTCCTGCCAATGAACAATTTTTCAAGAAAATTGAGAAAAATCATGTTTCCAGATGCAAGAGAAATGAAAATGGCGAGGGGGGCCTCAAGGAAACTTTAAATCATGTGTGTGAGTGGTCTTTAAAGCATGTTATATGTTTTACAACAGCCTCAAAGGTTAAAGTTCAAACCCTCTAAATTTAAAAGTTAACATATCCTCAAAAATAAGGCCTCTTCTCCTTTTTGCTCCCATTTTCTTTAAAAAGTACTTGCACTTGTGAAGCCTCTTTTTTTTTTTTTACTGTGTTCAGCTGTAAAACATTTGAGGAAACTTTATGCTTCCCCATTCAACTGCGAGTGTAACTGGAGGTTCTCCGCCGCCTATAAAAAAACAGAGGGAAAGGAAAAATGGTTGAGGGCAGGATGAGGTCCTCGTCTCTGTGTCTTCATAGTGCGGGCCGCGGGCCAGGCACACTCTCATGCAAAACCTCATCCCCGCAACTCTTTTCTCTCGACTTTTTTCCCCTCCCTCTTTCTTTCTGGCAAAACAGTGAAGCTCCATAAAAATGAATCATGCATCTGAAAAATACGAAATGTGTACAGTGGAGCAGATCGCATCTGTTACTTTACACAGAGAGTAGAAGTGTCTGGTGTGTGAATAGGTGGGGGAAAGATATTCTTTATAAGCATTTTAATTGCTTGATTTGTTATTGATTCATATATCCAGAAACTTAAAGGAACATTTTTTTTGGAAAAGTATGCTTGTGTTTTTTTCCCAATCATAAGAAAAAAAAGTTGGCTTTGTACATTCCCGAAAATCACAGAAACGTTAGGCCTACATTTGCACATTATTATGTAGGAGATACACTGAAACCTTAGGCAAGAAAACATTTGATTATGGTTGGGAAAAGATCATATTTTGGTTTAAAATACCAAATTTTAGGGGGGGCACAATCCAAGCTGGAAATGCAGTGATGTCTCTGTAAAAACTAATCGCTTTTTGTAGCACTGTCCTGGCAGGAAATATAGAGAAAGCTTGGTAAAAAAAATTACCACTTTTGGTGGCACTATCTGCGCTGGAAAAGCAGTGATATCTTGGTAAAAAACAACAGCTTTTTGTGACACTATCTCCACTGGAAAAACAGTGATGTTTTGCTTAAAAAAACTACTTTTTTGGCACTATTTTTGCTGGAAAAACAGTGATGTTTCGTTTAAAACAACTACTTTTTTGGCACTATCTTCGCTGGAAAAACTGTGATGTTTTGTTTAAAACAAATACTTTTTGTGGCACTATTTCCGCTGGAAAAACACTGATGTCTGGGTTAAAAACAACTGCTTTTTGTGGCACTATCTCCACTGGAAAAACAGTGATGTGTCGTTTAAAACAACTACTTTCTGTGGCACTATCTCAGCTGGAAAAACACTGATGACTGGGTTAAAAACAACAGCTTTTTGTGTCACTATCTCTGCTGGAAAAACAGCGATGTCTCGGTTAAAAACAACTGCTTTTTGTGGCACTATCTCTGTTGGAAAAACAGTGATGTCCCTTTAAAACAACTACTTTTTGTGGCACTATCTCCGCTGGAAAAACAGTGAAATCTCAGTTAAAAACAACCGCTTTTTGTGGCATTATCTCCGCTGGTAAAACAGTGATGTCTCGTTTAAAACAACTACTTTTTGTGGCACTGTCTCCACTGGAAAAACAGTGACATCTCGGTAAAAAACAACAGCTTTTTGTGGCACTAGCTCAGCTGGAAAAACAGTGATGTCTCGGTTAAAAACAACCGCTTTTTGTGGCTCTATCTCTACAGGAAAATCAGTGATGTCTTGGTTAAAAACAACTGCTTTTTGTGGCGCTATCTCCGCTGGAAAAACAGTGATGTCTCATTTAAAACAACTGCTTTTTGTGGCACTATCTCCACTGGAAAAACAGTTATGTCTCGTTTAAAATAACTACTTTTTGTGGCACTATCTCAGCTGGAAAAACAGTGATGTCTCGTTTAAAACAACTACTTTTTGTGGCTCTATCTCCGCTGGGAAAACAGTGATATCTCGGTTAAAAACAACCGCTTTTTGTAGCACTATCTCTGCTGGAAAAACAGTGACGTCTCAGTTAAAATCAGTCACTTTTTGTGGCACTATCTATGGTGGAAAAACACTGATGTCTCGGTTAAAAGCAACTGCTATTAGTGACATTATCTTCGCTGAAAAATAGCACTGTGTGGCTAACAAACACCCATGTCTGGGGGCTAAGAAGCTGCAAGAAATACAGCAATGACCCGGCACTGCTAGCTCACCTAGCACCTCTGAACTAGCTAACATAACAGCTCAGCACTGAGGACACCATTCGTGTTTACATCTAATGCTGTCACAAGCCTCTCATCCATATAAATGATGCCTCCTTCTGTAAGTTCTATAATCCATCTTACCTGGTGTTACAGGAAGAGAGAAGACAAAAATACTCTGATACTGTTTTTTTCCTACGTGTATCTGCAATACAACAGGAGATAAATGATCAATTAACACCACACCAAAACAGTCCAGACTGATAAACAGCACTACAGGGAAGAGGAAAATATGCGTTTTTGATTTGGGGCCAAACTGTCCCTTTTTTTCCAATAAAACAAGCCCGTAGTTTGAAACATTCAATGCATTTTAACATGGAGGGCAACTCTGCTGACTCTTTGTGTTGCTGTGTTTGTCAGTTTTGGTCTTTATTCGTTTAGCCAACAGCCACTTTTCCACAACAAACAGCCTCGGGCAGATCACACACAACATCTAACCAACAAGAGCATTGACCCGCCATCAGTGTGGTCTCAGAAGCCTTCACTTGTTCTTTGAAGTTGGAAAAACACCCACGAGAAGTCACTTGTAAGGTGAACAAAGATGCCAAACAGATTTAAATGAAGGCCGTGGGGACAACAAAACACGGACCTACATGGAGGTTTACGGCTCTCTGACCCCTCCCAGATAAACAAGAATGACCTGACCCGTTTGGTGGCGGGGACGATACAACACTTTTGCAAATGCACTCTGGCTGGGGGAGAAAAAACCGAGGCGAGCAGAGAGGCTAATAAAGCCACATTTCTAAGCATGATCATTCTAAATAATAGCCTCCCTTGTACTTTGGCTGAGGTTTGGGCTGAGAGGAGGGTGGTCATGGGGCTCCCCAATGTGATGGCAGTGCACTAATCTGCCCTGTATGGCCCATTCACATGTGTTCGCACCATTGTTTCCACATTCTAAACAGGAACTGCAATGTTACCCAAGGGAATTGTAAATCTGGTGTGCAGAAACCCTTTAATTCCTGATCTTATTTAATGTCCTTGCAGCCTCATTGCCTCTCGTGCTTGTTGTCTTTAGTACGGGGATGTATCTGAAAATAAAAATGATATTTTAGCTGCAGCTGTTAAAGGTCTCACATCGTAAAGAGTCCGAATTCAGAAACTATGCCTTTAAACGAGCCGTCAGGACTAATATGAACTTGTGATGTCACAACTACACTGTATAAAGGTAAAAGTGCCTATACAGTGCTGTTACAGTCATTCTTCAACTGAAAGGACAGTCAAGAGACGACAGTGTGGAAGACCTGGAAACTCTGACTGCTTAAAGAGACAGGCGCTGAAACAGAGCATTTCGGACGGAGAGTAAATACAGGTACTGTATGTGGGGAAAAAAGTGTTTTTTTGAAATTTAAGCATGTAAACATGTTCCAGTAGAAACCACAAGTACAAGTATGAGCTTTAAAATGAGTATATTATAGGACTTTTAGGGAGTGTTTGTTACTTATGACGGGAGAGAGGGTGATGCAAAAAGGGGGAGGCATGTTAAAGAACTTTTTAAGCACTGGTAGGGAGTTATGTTTTTTTTGGCTTAGGCGAGAGGCATATGAATTCAAATGGTTGTATTTTGTTATTTTACTGCCAATTTTTAAAGAGAGCATGCCCTCCAAACCCATGTGTTTTCTTTGGAAAAATGCCAAAATTACACCATTTATCATCGTGAGAAACTGTAAAAACAAAAATTATCATTGGATTATCTCAATTCCCCCGGTCCTTGGACGCATCACGTGTGATGAACGCTTCCATCAGAAAAAACAAAACAAGAACATAATTAAATCTGAACTTAAAATAGTGATGTTTTATCAAAATCACTTAATTCTATGTTTCATTTAAATTTGGCCAAGAATAAAACATTAGCATGAACTAACCAGCATCTACACTCTAGGATTTCTTCTTCAACTTTTAACTTTTAAACATCAAAGAGTACGATTAAGGGAAGATGACCCCCTTACGAGCAAAGTCAATAACTGTAAATTATTGTACAGTATATAATATTTTGATCTGATTTTGGCATGTTCAGGATGATGATGAAACTACCAGCACACTGGTGGGAGAAATAAATTGGTAAAGTAACTAATTTTGTTGTTATGGCACAAAAATTAAAATCTTGTAAAGGGTTAGGGGCTCGTAACAAGCTATTTAACTAAACATAACAAACTAAAATCCCGACCCTGACCGGTTAATTTGTAGCCTTTCCTTTAGGCTAATTGTTTTCGTTTCGGGATGTCTTCCTCCAGCAAGCTAGCTAATGTTGGTTTATTCTTGATAGCCAGCAATGCTAATGATTGCTAGCTGGTAACACTAGCTACAGTACAATACTATTATTACTATATGTAGCTATAAACTATATAAAGTCACATATGACTATATACAAGATAATCTAACACAATAATATTTTAGGCACCCCATTACTACACTGTAACCTGTCATACACCTCCCCAGAAATATAACTACACGTCGCAGTGACACAGACCTCCTGTCTATTTTTGGAATTCGGAAAACGTGTTTAGTATAAGACAGTTGTTTTGTCAGTGAACCTTGTGAGTCGTAACGGTGCCTGAACTTTGTAACGTTACCTTTGTTAAATGTTGCTGTTGTCTCTGGCTTCATATGAGAAGAGGAAAAGTCTGCTAGCTGCTAGGCTAATTTATACAATGTAAAATGCCATAGGCTTGTGCTAAAAACATTAGCATGTTGTATTTGTGGGGAAAATGTGTCCAGATAAAGACAAGTGTTTGTCTGTGAATGCTGCGAGTTATAGTGAAGCTGATTTGTGTACTTGTGTTTGAAATTGTCTCTATTAAGCCATGTTTAATGTGTGTTTTGCTTGTGTTTAATGTGTGTTTAGGTTGTGTTTAATGTGTGTTTAATGTGTGTCTTGGTTGTGTTTAATGTGTGTTTTGCTTGTGTTTAATGTGTGTTTAATGTGTGTCTTGGTTGTGTTTAATGTGTGTTTAATGTGTGTCTTGGTTGTGTTTAATGTGTGTTTTGGTTGTGTTTAATGTGTGTCTTGGTTGTGTTTAGTGTGTGTTTAATGTGTGTCTTGGTTGTGTTTAATGTGTGTTTAATGTGTGTTTTGGTTGTGTTTAATGTGTATCTTGGTTGTGTTTAGTGTGTGTTTAATGTGTGTCTTGGTTGTGTTTAATGTGTGTTGTGGTTGTGTTTAATGTGTGTTTTATGTGTGTTTTGGTTGTGTTTAGTGTGTGTTTAATGTGTGTCTTGGTTGTGTTTAGTGTGTGTTTAATGTGTGTCTTGGTTGTGTTTAATGTGTGTTTTGGTTGTGTTTAGTGTGTGTTTAATGTGTGTTTTGGTTGTGTTTAGTGTGTGTTTAATGTGTGTCTTGGTTGTGTTTAATGTGTGTTTTGGTTGTGTTTAGTGTGTGTTTAATGTGTGTCTTGGTTGTGTTTAATGTGTGTTTAGGTTGTGTTTAATGTGTGTTTAATGTGTGTCTTGGTTGTGTTTAATGTGTGTTTAATGTGTGTTTTGGTTGTGTTTAATGTGTGTTTTGGTTGTGTTTAGTGTGTGTTTAATGTGTGTCTTGGTTGTGTTTAATGTGTGTTTAGGTTGTGTTTAATGTGTGTTTAATGTGTGTCTTGGTTGTGTTTAATGTGTGTTTAATGTGTGTTTTGGTTGTGTTTAATGTGTGTTTAATGTGTGTCTTGGTTGTGTTTAATGTGTGTTTTGGTTGTGTTTAATGTGTGTTTTGGTTGTGTTTAATGTGTGTCTTGGTTGTGTTTAGTGTGTGTTTAATGTGTGTCTTGGTTGTGTTTAGTGTGTGTTTAATGTGTGTCTTGGTTGTGTTTAATGTGTGTTTAATGTGTGTTTTGGTTGTGTTTAGTGTGTGTTTAATGTGTGTCTTGGTTGTGTTTAATGTGTGTTTTGGTTGTGTTTAATGTGTGTTTTGGTTGTGTTTAATGTGTGTCTTGGTTGTGTTTAGTGTGTGTTTAATGTGTGTCTTGGTTGTGTTTAATGTGTGTTTAATGTGTGTTTTGGTTGTGTTTAATGTGTGTCTTGGTTGTGTTTAATGTGTGTTTTGGTTGTGTTTAGTGTGTGTTTAATGTGTGTCTTGGTTGTGTTTAGTGTGTGTTTAATGTGTGTCTTGGTTGTGTTTAATGTGTGTCTTAGTTGTGTTTAATGTGTGTTTTGGTTGTGTTTAGTGTGTGTTTAATGTGTGTCTTGGTTGTGTTTAGTGTGTGTTTAATGTGTATCTTGGTTGTGTTTAATGTGTGTCTTGGTTGTGTTTTGGTTGTGTTTAATGTGTGTTTTCGTTGTGTTTTGAATCAACTAAACTTCTCACTTCACAGGCTCTTTTGGAGCTGACGCACAAGTATAAATTCACCTTAAGGGAGGCATCTTGCCCCAAGGGTCCAACTTTACATTTTTTTCTTTAAGGTAGAAAATTCTTTGGTTCTTTTAAGATAAATTGAATGAGTCTCCCCACAAATCCCCCATAATCATATATGTATACATACTATATAAAAGCTTTTTATGTTTAATTTAATATAAATACATACATCACTATTTTCAAGTGGCAAAATATTTGATCAGTTACGCCCAAAATGGTTCTGGTGTAATAAATATCAAGAATGCAATGCAGCAAATGTCACCATTCACTACAGCACAGCCATTCAGTACATGTGTTGAGAGTAGATTTAGTGCCAAACATTGGTTAGGAGACGAATTAAGAAGGTGGGGGCATCGAAACCCGTCTTACCTCAAGCATTAAAAATCTAATAATTAATTTATGTTGGAGGGAGGGTCGTGCTTTTTCTGCCAGTTTCTCAGAGAGGCTCAAAAATATATATTTAGCTTTGGGGAGGGTAAATAAATAAAAAAGAGGACAGATTCCTTCTCTGAGAAGTAAAGAACAGTCCCTTAATGCCGAACGCTGCAGAGACACCATGAGGAGACAGGACACATACTGTAAAATGTGTGTGAGCCTGGGAAAACCGAGGGTTTCCTCACCAGCCCGATCGGTGCTGTAATTTATTACCCGGTAAACACGTGGGAATAGTATTTCAGCGCCACAAGATAAACAACTTCTCCACTTGAACGCACATCTCGCGAGAGGGGACGCTCCCTCTGTGCGCGCCTATTGTGAGAGTTTTCCAAGTCTCGCGTGATCTCGGAAGTTTCCCACGCCTGTTGTTGTGGCGTCTGCCCTTTTCGCTCACTCTCTCTCTCTCTCTCCTCCTCCTCCTCCTCCTCCTCCTCTCTGAGTGTTGCCGCTGCCCGCCGCCTCCCCTTTCTCTCCGTCTTCCTCACCCACCCCCTTTCTCTCCGTCTCCCTCGTCCCTACACCTCCAGTCTGCTTCTGTTGTCTCGGCGGATTGTTGGGCTGTGGGAGAGAAAGGATATCGCGAGTATTGGAGTTTTGGTGAGAGTTTGTGGAAGATGGCGCCTGTTGTGACAGGGTGAGTCTGAGATTCGGGGCTGGCGGTGGGGAGCGGAGTTGAGCAGAATACAAGTTATTGCCATGAAACAGCTTAATGTTAACCCGTGTGATGCAGCCCGGGCACCGTGCGGTGTTTGGGCTGCTGCTTTGCTCTCTCCAAGTCGTTTCTTTGTCCGTGTGTGTTCGCCTGCGAGTGTTTTGACCAGTTAACGTTAGTTGCCTGAGCTGACTGTTGCTGCAGTGTTTGGTGAGCTAGCCCCAGCTAAGCGATACTTCACCCTCGGTGGTCTTTTTTTTCCCAGACAACGGCGAGCTGTTAGCTAGCAGGCTAGCCAGCGAGCTAAACACAACCAGTGTGGGCATGTTTTCTTTTTATTATTATTATTATAAAACAATTCAAATCCAGCGTGTTCGCCCCCAGACTGCAGTGAAAGCTAATGTTTAACCCCAGGTATTTGTTTTCGAAACGTGCTCAGCAGTTAGCCGGGCAGCACGTTTGGGAACTGGTTTCCACACAGCTAGCTGTCCGATAATGGACGTCGGCTAGCGAGATCTGACTGAAAACACGTTGCGGCTTTGTGAGCAAGGCATCCCCTCTGGCAGTGTTTTTAAAATGTTGACTGCGTTTGTGAGATAGTTTTCGCTTCATCGTTTAAGCTCGGAGCCACAACACACAGTGGAGAGGGTGTACTTTTACCACTTGAGCTCCCTGTAAGTGGGCGACAGTGCTGGGAAATAGTATTTACTACTCAAACAGCATCTCTGTAAGCAGGTTGCTAATGAAAAGTCAAACCCAACACTGCAGTGCATCTAAGGACAGAATTCACAGCCATGTGTGCCACTCTGCTTTAACATATCATCACTATTAAAACGCTCCAAACCTTTCTAATGCTTGAATATCTGATTTATATTCTTATTTACAGCCTGCTGGTGATGAAAGTGACGTTTTCTGCCCCCCAAAATTAAAATTATTTTCCCAGATGAGCTCTGAATATTAAGCTATTAAATAAAAACTACCTGTTTATGTCTTGACATACTTTTGTCACAGTCAAATTTAAGGTTTTTAACTCTGAAATGGTTAAATTTTACACATCTAAAGGTGTTAATCAGGCTCGATACATGTTCAGTAATTGCATCTAAATAATACATCTGTTATAGATATGTCAGCCAAGTTTTTTTTTAATGTGATCATCATTCAACTGATTATTAAATTGATAGTATTTCCCCATTAAATGTTGACTTCAATAATGAGATATATAAGATTATAGCGACCACACACAGTGGACAGGGTGTAGAAAACAGTATTTACTACTCAAACAGTTTGCTAATGAACAGTCACGCCCAACACTGCAGTGCATCTCAGGACAAAATTCACAGCCATCATGTGTGCCACTGTACTTAAACATATCATCACTATAAAAATGTCCCAAACCTTTTCAAATGCTTGAATATCTGACTTATATTCTTATTTACAGCCTGCTGATGATGAAAGTGACGTTTTCTGCCCCCCAAATTAGCTTTGATTGTAGATAACTAGCTGTTCAAGTCTTGACATACTTTGTTTCACAGTCAAATTTAAAGTTTTAATTAAAATTTACAAATTTAAAGGAGCTCATTAGGCCTGCTGCGTGTTCAGTAATTGCTGCTAAATAATATATCTGTAATAAATATGTCAGCCAAGTGTTTTTAATGTGAGCATAATCTTTGTTAATAGCTAGGGGACATATTTCCCCATAAAATGTTGACTTCAGTTGTGAGATCTTTAAGATTATAGCCACCATGCGTAATATTTACTCCTTTAACAGTGATCTGCATCTCTGTAAGCAGGTTGCTAATGAAAAGTCAAACCCAACACTGCGGTGCATCTCAGGACAGAATTCACAGTCATGTGTGCCACTGTGCTTCAATCTACCATCACTAAATGATGCTTAAAATCTTTTTAAAATCTTAAAATGGATTGTAGTTTCTCATTTACAGTCTGCTGATGGTGAAAGTGACGTTTTTTGCCCCCCAAATTAAATGTATTTTCTCTAAACTAGCTGTTTTAGTTTTGTTTCACAGTCAAATTTAAAGTGTAAATTGAAAATTCACAAATTTAAAGGAGTTCATTAGGCTACTAAATAATACATTTCTAATAAATATGACAGCCAAGTGTTTTTAATGTGAACACGGTGTTTGTTAACATTGTCAAATTGATAGTAAGAGGATGTATTTGTGCCCTAAATCTGATTCAGCTTCTGATTTACAGTCTGCTGGTGATGAAAGTGATGTTTTCTGCCCCCCAAAATTAAAATTATTGTCCCAGATGAGCTCTGAATATTAGAGAACCAGCTGTTGAAGTGTTGACATACCTTTTTTCATAGTCAAATTTAAAGTTTAAGTCTCTGAGGTGGTTAAAATTTACACATTTAAAGAAGTTAATCAGGCTTAATAACACAGCAGATAATACATCTGTAATAAATTTGTCAGTTTTTAAAAAATGTGAACATAGTCTATGTTAACATTTTCAAATTGCTCATTAAATTGATAGTAAGGGGATATATTTTCCCATTATGATTATGGCGACCACTCACAATGAACAAAGTGTACTTATGCGACTCCAGCTCCCTGTAAACAGGTTGCTAATGAAAAGTCAAACCCAACACTGCAGTGCATCTAAAGACAGAATTCACAGCCATGTGTGCCACTGTACTTAAACATATCATCACTATAAAAGGCTTTAAAATCTTTTAAAATCTCAAAAATCAGTAATTCCTACTAAATAATACATCTGTAATAGATATGTCAGCCATGTTTATTTCCATGTGAACATAGTGTTTGTTAACATATTGACATGTTTCTCCATAAAGTGTCGACTTCAGTAATAAGATTATAAGATGTCATTATAAGATTAAAGCTACCCCACGCTATGAATACGGTGTTGTGACTTCAGTTTCCTGTAAGTGGACGACAGTGCTGGGAAATAATATTTACTCCTGTAACAGTGATCTGCATCTCTGTAACTAGGTTGCTAATGGTCAAACCCAACACTGCAGTGCATCTAAGGACAGAATTCACAGCCATGTGTGCCACTGTGTTTAAACCTGTCATCACTGAAAATTGATCCAAATCCTGAGAGTATTTATTTAGTTTCTCATTTGCTGTTTGGTCTGACGATTATTAAAGTGACTGCCCCAAAGAAATTGAAGTTATTCTCCCCGATGAGCTCTGAAAATTTGACACGTAGCTGTTTAAGTCTTGACATACTCAAAGTTTTATCTCTGAGATGGTTCAAATTGCCAAATTTAAAGGAGTTCATTAGTCGTGGTGCGTGCTCAGTAATTGCTACTAGATAATACAGTCGAGATAAGCATGTCAGCCAAGGGTTATTTAATAGTCTTAACATTTAACATGATCAAAATGATGATTAAATTGATAGGTAGGGGATATATTTCCCCATAAATTGTTGACTGCGGTAATTAGATTGCTTTAATCTTTAAGATTGGAGCGTACTTTAAGACTCAACAGTGCTGAAAAAATAATATTTACTACTCAAACAGCCATGTGTGCTGCTGTGCTTTAACATATCGTCACTAAAAATTGATCCAAATCCCAAAAATTTGATTTATTTTTTCCATTTACAATCTGCCGATGTTGCGAGGGACATTTTCTGCTCCAGAGAACTTGAAATTATTTCCCTGATGAGCTCTGAGTTTTAGATAACTAGCTTTTAAAGTGTTGTTTTTATCTGTGAGATGGTTAAAATTTCCAAATTTAAAAGGCTCAGTGCACGTTCTGTGATTGCCATTTAAAAAAAATGGTAATTAAATTGACAGTTAGCAGATATGTTTCCTCGTAAAGCAGAGCAGCGCTGCCTTGTTTATTATTTTGCATCCCTGGTAATGTGACCATATTCGTCATAAATAGCCCGGTGTTCCAGCGAGCCGATTGTCTTTCCCGGTTTGGTCATTCTGCGGCGTAAACCCTGATTAAAATGATTCGCCTGTACCATTAGCGAGACACAAACCTATTTTTTTTGCACTCTTGAGGCTGTAATCCCCACAGACAGCTCAGTGGGTGACAGACATTTGCTGGGCTTGTTGGAGGTGTGTGCATGTTGGAAGGAGACGGGGCGGGGGGGGGGTTGGTTTGCTGTGCATGTTCATCTGGGGCTTTCCAGCAGACCTGAACTGATTTCAGTTGAGGCGGGGGGAGGCAGAGGGAGGGAGCTAGAGGGCAGGCGGGTCAGGTCTGGGTGGCTGGCCACCTGTCCAGATGATATCTCCAGATTCATGTGTGTTTTTCTGTGAGTGGGGGTCAGCATGTGTGTGTGTGTGTGAGTGAGAGAGAGAGGAAGATGGGGCGGGTGTGTGGGCGAGAGAGGTTTAACAGAAAATTAAAGTGCCATAAGGGGTCTCTCTAGCTGGTGGCAGGCCATGTTCACAGTAACGGTCGGAGGCATCACGGAGCCTGACCGCAGCTTCGTGTAGTGTTTGAGTGGCTCTGGCTTTACACAGGGAGGGGCTCCACAACCACAGGCTTGTTAATGGTATTATGACTCCCTTGTAATGGCATTACAGAGAGGCTGTGGTTTTCTGTCTTTGAATTAATAGTCGCACTGACTTCACTGTCCCTTAATTTGTGAGTTGCACTCAGAGACATTTGTGTTGTTTTTCTGCCTAATTTAGTTTGCTGCCTGGAAATCTATTTATCAACAGATAATAGAGGATAATCAGGTGTGTGTGTGTGTGTCTGAACGCAGCTCTCACTGTGGTGTTTGATGCTGGATGTGCGTGATTACAGGTGGCAGTTACTAATTAATCTGACAATTCACAGTAAACGTTTGCTTTTATAAGCACTATATTTTCGTCCGTAGACCATTTCATTCAGTGTACAACTCCTTAAAATGCCTAAGAGCTAGAGCTTTGTATTATGGACTACAAAACGTGACAGCTATGACACACAATCAAAAATCTGCCGTATATTTCAAGTATCAAACACGTACTCCCTGTAGGCTTTAAAGGTGGCTGTAAAGAGTTGGTAGTTTGCATCTGCGAATACCTTGAATTCATGTCAGCAGCAGGTGGATTTCCATGGCTGATGTAATTAGGTGATCGTCAGAAAATAAATTGGCAACAACATTTTAGTATTTTTCTTTGTGATACGTGACTTTAAACTCGATAGCTTTGGATCTTTTGACTCTTTGTTAGATAAAACGCACCATTTGAAGACACCACTTTCTCCTCTAGGTAAGCATACAGGGCATGTTTTGCCATTTTCTGACTTTTAGTGACGTAACAATTAATAACGCAGACATTGGACACATTATTAGATAGTAAAAATAACAGTTGCAGTCGTACATTAAAGCCGAATTACGCCAGTCGAATCAGATTCGGCTGTTTAATAGTTTGAGAGGGTAGTAAACAAGTTAGCCCTCCGAGCTAATGTGGGTCAATTACGCTAACAAGGGATCAGTTAGCGTAGCAAATAAAAGCCAGAAACTGTATCGTATTAAGTTGCTGTGATATCTCAGAGCTTGTCTTCCTCTGGGTAGCTGCCTCTGTGTCTGCAGCTGCCTGTACCTGGACAGCAGCGCGAAAGCAAGGAGTGGTCAGTCTGTAGCTAGATCTCGGGACTAAAGCGTCCCCGGAAGTACACTGACTGACAATAAAACCAAACCAAACAACTGCCCAACTTCAGTAGTAGTCGACTGAGGGGTCTACGACTGATGACTCAAACCCTTGACTTTCAGGGTACAACCTGAAAGTGGTCTAAATATTTCGGGTCAGGACATCGGGGCAGCAACTAATTAGTCTTAATTCTTTGATGAATTGTTATGACTGTTTCCCAGAGCACTAGGTGACATAATCAAAGTGCATTTTTTTTCCAGCCAACAGTCCAAAATCTAAAGACATGCCTTTGACAATGATGAAAATATTAAAGTTGAAGAATCTGGTACCGGCAGATGTTTGCCGTTTTTGCTTGAAAAGTGTCTCAGACTATTAATTGGTTATCAGTAAAGCTGCTGATTACCTTTCTGTCAACTGACTAAAGCCGCCTTGACATGGTGATAAAGTCACTTTACCAAGAGGTAGGGTGCAGCTCAGGTATACGTCACGAGACAGCAAACAGTTTCATTCGCAGACCGGTTTTGTGTGATGCATGTGAGGGTGCTTTCAGACCTGTCGTTGTCTCCTTTGGTCTGAATCAGGGACTAATATTGTCACAAAGTTGTATAATTGCCTAGAGTTGGTTGGTGTTCTCACGGCAGCATTTACAAGCGGACCAGATCAAATGCCTTGTGTGAGAAAGCTGCTCTTGATTGGTCAGAATTTTCATGTGGGAAAAATCCAGGAAGTAAAGAAAACGTTGAAGAAGAGTACACTGTCAAGATAAATGTGACACTTTCTAATGTCACAATGGAGGGACAACTACGCAGGTTGATTTTAGCGCTGCTCATCGTGGACTATATTGCTGTCATTGTTCATTTGAGTCAAAGCATACAGTTTGAAAACGAGGCGCGGCTCCAACTAGAAAACAATGTTTTGATGCATTGGATGTGCTGAATGTGCATATTAAGGCAGTACAGGAGGAGGCGCACATTAATAATCCTCCAGGACTGTAACATGCTCATGTTTAACCCAAACAATGTGTCATGTGACTGCAGTTGGTTCAGATCCAGGTCGGAACACGTTCTCACCACAAACCGACCGCACCATAGTTTGTTTGGTTGTTTTGGTGCACACCTGAGTGTGATTGCTGTGTTCACACCTGCCCAAACGAACCACACTTAGGGGGCAAACGAACTTGAGTTTTGCTTCTGGCTATGTCACATACAGCTGCGATCTCTCCCTTAAAGAGGTCAGCAGCATTGAAATAATTTAAACTTTGAGCGCTGCGCCAAGTGTAGCGCTTCTTCATAGCTGCTCTATCCATAGAGAAACAATGGCAGAGCGAGCGCAGAGTGTTTTACCGCTGATCATGTGCGAAGCGGCTTAATCCTTTGAGCTTTCGATGACAGCTGCTTCTGTGCAGGTGAAACTCCCTATCCTTGTGCAGCAGTACTCAAATGTTCCCTCGCTTACTCAGAAACTTGTAGGTTTCCACAGTGGCACAAATTAGCAAAAAAAACCTCCCGATTGCCGTCGTTCATGTTGGCGAGGAGCTCAAAACCACAACAAATGAAAAAAAAGACAGAGTTGCTTTTGTGATTTTTGCTCCTCTCTTCCACAGAAACTGATTGTGTTCGCTGAAAGAGAAGCACTGTTCACCTGGGATGATAAAAGCATGAATCACTTATTTCAACACCGCTCTGCCTTTGCCGTGCCCCCGAGGGACGGGATTCCATTTTGCTCACCCCCCCCCCTCTCCCCTCCATCCCTCTGCCAAAAAAAAAAAAAAAAAAAGAACGATGGAGTCTTTCAGGCCAAAAGCCAAGCGTCTCAGTGCTGGTGTAATGATACGACGAGGCCTTTCTTTGAGACGCAAACCCTGCGCTCTTTTATTTGTTGGCGTGCGGTTTGAGCTCTGCGGCTGTGTCGACGGCCATCGAGCGAGTGCGTGTGGAAGGGAGAGTGAGTGTACCTAGACATAAAAGTTGATCTGTGTATTTGTGTGTGTGTGTGTGTGTGTGTGTGTGTGTGTGTGTGTGTGTGCTGCACGTGCATCCATTCCCTGGGGTCCTCTCCTCTTCCCCGCTTCCCTTTATGAAAGGAGAGGGTTCAGAGAGAGCAGCAGATGTCGAAGCGCTGACCTTTATGGTGGCAAAGGCTCAGGCTAGAGTTAAAAGACATGCCGAATCCCCCCGCCCCTCAAAGCAGCAGCCCCACGTCCACCCACACACACACACACACATAGAGCGCTACCTCAGCTGCAGCACTGATGGATAGGTTAACGACAGAGATGACACGAGCTACCTGATCCGTGTGTCACCTCAGTATCCTGCAGCCCTGCAAAGCTGCCCTATATCCACCCAGAGCTGTGAAAATCTTCAAAGTGTGTGGTGTGCGTGGGGATACAAGCCGGGGGGGGGGAGCGGTACAGAAGTCACAGGCAAAGCACCAAAGCAAATGTGCCACCAGCCAGACATCTTTAGGGGGATTTATTCTCATGCGTACAGTAGCCTATTGTTTTGGAAGTTCATGCATATCCATTACTTCACATGATTGAAATATCCCCCGAAGCTTTTAGTTTCACTCAGGGTTCAGATTCAACTTGTTTGCTGGAGCGATGATGGGCCTCTTAAAGCACCACACGCCCTGGTTGACTCAGTGTCTTCGTTCTCTTGTTTCCCCTATCCAGTGTTGTTTGTGTCTGTCTGTCTCAGGGGAACAACCACAAGAGACACCCAGGGGGATAGAAATGCACATTTTTGCGTAATTTGGCTTGGACCGCCGCCAGCTCGGCACTCCCCGTTCTTGGTCCTAAGCCACGTGCTTAAGTGTGCACAAACCAGATATACCATACTGTACTCTAACTTCCCTCGTGCTCGTTCATAGAAAGAGGTTCCCTTTATTGGTCCTGCTTTTAAAGGTCCAGTGTGCAGGAGTAGAAATTAGATTTTCTTAAGTGTATATTCACCTTGAAACAAGAATCATTGTGTTTTTGTTACCTTTGAATGAGCCATTTATATCTACACAGGGAGTGGATCCTCGTCTATGGAGATAGTCATGTTGCACCTCTATGTTTGTACAGTAGCCCAGACTTGACAAACCAAACACTGGCTTTAGATATTGCAATTTGCTTTTTCGTGTTAGCCACTGTCATTAGCAGCCTCTCTACGATGAGTAGTGTCGGAAAAACACTGTTAAGTGCTTTATTCAGTAGCTCTTTGTTTGCAGAGAGCTCGCTATAGGGTTGCTATAAAGTCGCTTCTTTACACCAGCTTTGCATTTTTGCGCAGAAACAAACAACGGCGGCATCATGCTGCCACCGTGTGTGATTTTAGACAGCATTCTGGCACAGCGAAAGCAAAAAAGGCGTGATTTGAGTGACGTGTTACACAGCAGCATTAATTTCTAGATGCCATACACATGCTGCGTCTTTAACCGCCTGGAAGACGCGAGGTCGAGCACTGGGTGCTTCTTATGTGCCTTTTCTTTGGCAGCTTTCAAGAGCGTGGTGACAGGTTGCATCTGAGGTTGCTAAGCAACCTTAACAAGCACCATATTATAGCCTATTTACCTGAAATCCTGAGTGCAGAGCTGGTCTTCATCGGGGTGCTGTTAATAAGTGTGAAGTTCTATCGTCTACACACTGTCTACACAGATGAAAAGCTCTGGTTGCACTAAAATGATCAACTTTTCTGTATTTATCACAGACAGATATCTGTTAGCTGCAATTGGTTGTTCCTCGTCACATGACATGCTGTGCGCACTGCTGCGTTCTAAAAGCAGTTGAACTAGGTTTATCTCAGGGCGCAGCTGTTGTGCCCCTGAAAAATAGGAGTTTGGGAACCTGTGCACACTGCGAGGGAATTGCTCTTGTGTTTGAGCATGCCTTCCCTGCGTCTACGTTGAAAACAATGGATTTGAAGGCACAAAAATGCGGCACACGTACGGCCCCCAACATGGCAATAATAATCATTTACTGTATCTGTTATATGGCAGCTGATCTCGTCCTCTGCGTGAAGGGTAAGAAATAAGCTGAGCGTTAGGTCATCTGCGGCAAGTCAAACAGTGTCAGAGAAACATTTATTTACTTTATTCAGGATTTTACCGTTTTAAATCTAGGTCCTTTTTGTTTTGGAGAGGAAGACACCTCTGCAGATAATTTGGCTCCCGGTTAAAACCTGAAATCTGAATAAGGAAAAAGGTGAGCACTAGTTTAGCTACCCATCTGTGAACAGCAGAAACCCTTATTAGTAACCTGAAACTGCTTTATTCAGCATTTTTACCAGTTTAAATCACCTGGTCCGATTGTTGTTGGAGGAAGAGACCTCTGTGGGTAATTCAGCTCCCGGTAAAAACTTGCTAAACATTGAACACTGAAGGAATTCTAACCGGGAGAGGTTTCAGCTGGTTGCACTCTGCAGTCCTCACTGCTCTTACACACTATAACTTTAACTTCCCTCCTGCTTATTCATAGAAAGTGCTTCCCTTTATTGGTCATGCATTTTAGTGACCTTTTGAGGGGCTTGCGTTACCTAATTTATCCCAGCACAGAGCCCGATAAGGGGGCTGGAGTTCTCACACAAAAGCCACGACAAGGGGGGCATTTATTTACTTGTGCAAGACTTGGAAGGCATTAGACTGAGCTCATACTTTTTTAATCTGCGGCTCTTCCAGAAAATCTTGCTGCTGTTTGCTCCGAGGATGGGACGGAACATTCTGATGTAAATCTAAAAGCCAGTGTGGTTTTGAAAACAGCCCTGCCGTCATGTTTGATAGAGGCCCAAGTCCTCTTGGTGTTGTTGTTGGCACGGGCCTCGCTGCTTAGCTAAGGCGGCGAGCGGACAGGAGAGGCAGAGAGCGCTAACAAGAGGCGAATGCGACAGGCGGTGGAAGTACGTACCTATCCGCTGACTCTTGTTTTGGAGCGGCCCTGTTGTCTTTCGGCTCTCCCCTCTTCCAAGAGAGTTTCCTCAGCCCCAGCGCTCGCCTTTCCCTGCCCCTGTTCCTTTTGCTGTTTGTAGCGATTACAGCTCCGCCAAGGGAATGTCGGTTTCTACTGTGTCAGCAGTTTCTGCTCCCGCTGTCCGTCCACATTCAGGATGTTTCATTCAGAAAACATGAACTGATTCCCCCTGTCTGACTCCTGTTTGCTTTTCATTCGGCCTCGGTGTGCAAACTCTTACCTACTTCCTATGTCGGGGCAGCTGAAATTGAGAGGAAAAACATGAACTCTGTTGACGCTTGTGTTTGTCTTCATGTTCATGTTTATTTTCTCCTCAGGGATGACAGAGGGAGATCTGTGTTTTAAACTTGGCTTTCAATATTCCAGCCCTGTGATGTATTGCACACAACCAGAATATGCTGCTCTAAGCTTTCAGGAGAATTCACCAGAGAGCCGGGCTTAAATAGAAATGCTTTATTTTCTAATTCTACTGGCCCAGATCATCACCTCGTTAGTCTCAGCCGTGGTGGCGAGGGCTCACATGCATTGTTCAAGCGCCTCGCTGTTGTCACAACGTTCTGTCTGTTCCTCCGACAGCCACTGCGGGCTGGTTCATCCATTCAGAGGAAGGTTACAAATGTACACAGGATCTCCCGTGTTGGGAAAGCCCCCAACGAAGCCACCTCCCACGGCTCAAGCAACTGCCACTATTACTGTATTAGATAAGGAGGGAGTGGCAGTAAGCAGTCAGCCAGGCTGTAGTAAACCTTCCTGAGAGAAATGTTGTTGTAGCCTTGGGTCTGTTAGTGGCATCAGTGTCACCCCCGTCCTCTCTCATGAAAGCATTACTTTGCTGTTGATTGATCCATGCCAGCCTTTTGTAGATCTATCTTATTGACTTTAGAAGAACTTCACATCAGTTAAGGGTTTATGTCAGTTTGATTTTACATCAGACTAGTCATGTCACAATACCAGAAATTTAGTGATTGATTCCAATGCCAGTAAAATTCCTGAGTCTCTATATCCAATTTTATACCACAGTAAGAAAACAACAAATAAATGTCATGTACTGAAACACTTTTATTATTCTTTTATTAAAAAGGAGTGTAAATTAAATAGAATCTAAGTTTCATTATGAATTCCTGATGAGCTGCTTTTAACGCAAAGTACTTCTTTATAAAAGCTCATGCGTGAGGAACATATCAGTGTTTCCTGTACCGTTATATAAGGTCAAGTTAATTTTATTTTCTATATAGCTCCAGATCACATCAAAAAGCATTAAAGGTTACCTTTCCTATAGAATAAGTCTATGCCTTATCCTTTTATTAAACAAACTAAATAGCCTTATGTAGGGCTGCTCGATTACGGAAAAAATCCTAATCGCGATTGTTTGGTCAAAATTGAAATCACGATTACGCAAACGAGTATGTTTTGACTTCGAAAAGATTGTTAGGAGCGTGGCTCAGGCCACATTTTCCTGACCGAACCCTGACCCAATTATAAGCAAGCCCGACCTGAACCCGACGCAGTTTGTTACCTGACATAGATATCGTTATGTCAGTGTGTAAATGACCATCAAAAGACTGTTGTTACGCGTTCAGGCGTTCAAATTCCAAATTCAAGCACTTGAATAGGCCATAGCACGACACAGCAGCAAGTCAAGTGGGCCGAACCTGAGCAAAATTTCTGATTTGTTACCCAAACCCGGCCCGACCCGTTGGGTTCCGACTGGTCCCGTTGAGCTCGGGTAGGGTGTCCACACTCTAATTCTCGGTACCTACAGTATTGGAGAAAAATTAGTACAGTCATGTTTTTAGAATTTTGGCACCGTTGACTGCTATAACTCTGAGCAGCTTTCATGGAAATGAATAACAATAGAATACATTTGAATATATTATCTTATCACTTTTTTCCTGATGGTCTGGAGTCACTAAATTCGCTAGTAGCTTTTTAGAAATAAATTCACTAATGGTCTGAAATGTCGCTAAATCTGGCGAGAAAGACGCAAACCTGTTTTTTTCTCTCCACTCGCCTACTTGCATGAATCTAAAGGAAAAATAAAACACTTCAAAGACGACACAGCCGTCGCCTCCACTCCAGCAGTGCATGGAGGCTACCTGTAAGTCCTGATAGTCGTCCTGATTGTCGTCCTGATAGGCGTTATCTTGCCAGCCCCTGGCAACGAGCCGAAAAGTCTGTCTCTTGTAGTTTTGCTCTCCAACAAACACCCGGCCCCCAGGCCGTCCATCCTGGGAGCTGACTGCGGCGCACTGGCTGGATTATGGAGGTAACTGAGGTGTTCCCGGGGCTTCGTTAAGCCTGTCTGTCGTAAGAGGCATCACCTGTTTCTTTAATTCTGGGAAAATATATCATCCAACAACAGGAAATATCATGGCAGGCCTACTGAGAGCACCACTGTAAAGGAAAACAAGAGCACCAGTAATCGTTGTCTACATAATCTTTGGAGCCAAAATCGTAATTGGAAATAAAATTAATAATAGCCCAGCCCTAATTCAACATGTCTCTGTCATGTTTATGAACCTGAAGGTGTTATATTTATATTTAAACCCATGATTCCTGCAGCCCCGCCTCCAGGGACAACACTGCTGGCGTCTGCCCAGGCAAGTGATGGCAGCCCTGGGGGGACCAGCAGGCTGCACCCCCGCCTCTGCAAAGGAGAGGTGTTGATAAAGAGCAAGAAGGGCACAGAAAGGAGTTATCTGGAAAATATTTAAGGAAGGGAACAAAGAGAGCAGGAGAAGAGAGGTTGGGATTCCAGGAAAGGCTCACTGTTATCACCAAATGTTTCTTTGCATTGTCTGGTTGTTTAACTAAGGCTGCCGGAGAGTCTCACTGAAGAATCCGCCTGGTGGCATTCCTGTGGCCGCTGACGTCAGGAGGTTTTGGCCTTTGCTTAGGATCACAATGAAGTAATAGACATGTGTGTCGCTCTGCAGAACACTCTATTGATTGTGGTCGAGAAAAAACAATGCTTTTTTTTCCCCCCTTGAAGAGAGGGTTGTTCATGTTGTGGTTGATCATCTTGCACTTGCGGCTGCAGCTCGATGTTCTCCACCGTTGCCATCGCGTTGGAAAGCACTGCTGAAGAATGTACGTGAGGTTTCACATGAGCTCATGGAAGGAAACGGACTTGTTTTCTTTGTATCTGCTGGTTTATCCTGAAAAGTCACCAAGCAGAGTCTCGCTATTTATCACCCCGCTGGATTTATTAGAAACTGGACCTCAAATATTCTAACCTCAACCCCAGCTCGCCGAAGTGTCTGGTAGACAAATGAACCCAGCTTTGCCACAGTTTACCAGCTTGTGTTTTTTTATTCACCTCCCCGACATATTCCACTTTATTATATTTTAGTTTTAAGACAAATGAGTGTGTGTGTGTGTGTGGTTAGGATGGAGGAAACCGTCTCTTGTCTCACATCTTGTGAATGACAGAGGAGACGATTTCAAAAAAGATGGCATGTTTTGAAGAGGAACAAGTAGCAGGAACAACAGCCCCCGTCCTCGTCATGACAACAGCACTGAAACCAGACAGTCCTGAGCTGTCACACACACACACGCACACATACACATACACACGCACGCCGCCGTGGTCTCCACATTTGGTTTGGTTTGCCGAGGATCATCTCGCAGCATGTGGGCTAAAGGTCATCTCTCTCTCGCTCCGTCTCTCGGCTTCTGCCAGGAATTCTATTTTTTCTCTTGTTGCAGTGCACTCGGTCCTTTGGGTGGTTTTGAGGCAAGGGCAGGGCAAGACAGCGGTTAGTGTGCCTGAGCTGACAGATGTCCAGAGAGACTGAGCTTAATTTTGGACGCTCCTAGTTTGCAATTAAGGCTTTACGCTGCATAGATGCGATCACATTGTTGTAGAGCTGAAATGAGTAGCCATTTGAAATCAGTCTGGCAGCTATTTTGAGTTCTCATTTTAATAATTTGTGAAAGAAAATTAAATCCAGCAGCGAGGACTCACTGCTTTTCCCTGTCATATTTCATTTTTAACTGAACATCTTTGAGTTTTGTGCCGTTGGTCTGATAAAACAAGACATTTGAATGAGCAGTTTTTTAACTGGCAGGGCTGCACAGTGTATTTTATTGTTTTATTGTCATTGTGCAATCAACACATTGCAATATTACATATAGTAGTAGAGCAACTAGAAGGGGTGTAACAATCCATCAATCTGGATCGATATGTTGATTCAAAGATCAACAATCCAGTGCTATCAATGCAAAATCTATATTGTCATCTTTAGGATACGCTTTTATTTTGAAAGTCTGTCACTGTCAAACAGCGGCAGGCAGATTGTGAGCAACCAAGAAAAAAAGACGATGCGGATAACGTTATTTACTCGGGAATATTTGAATTCGCGTGTGTACATGGCGTATGTAACAATGCCGTTACAAGATTAAACGACGCAACGTTACCTGCCTGATGGGGCATCCCACTCCGCTAACTCCTCACTACAGCAACATTAGCTGCTCTGTTTCAACAATGTTTGGCTATAAAAACGTGCATGCAGGCTGAAACTGAAACGTGCTGTTCTGTCAGGAGATGCAGCGACACATGCAATTTGTTACGTTATGAAGGGAGGAAAGTCTGCTAGCTGCTAGGCTAATTTACGCAATGTAAACATGCTTTAGCTAATAATGGTTGACTAGCAATAAACGATTGACATGTCTATGAACATTGACAATTTGTATTTAGTTGAGTTTTATACCTTTGTTAAATGATGTTATTAGAAGTTTCGCTGTCGTATCAAAATCATATCGTGTTAGACTTTGTAATATCGGAAAATATCGTATCGTTATCCAAAGAATTAATATGATATTGTATCTTGATGAAACCAGTGATTCACACCCCTAGTATTTAGGGGTATCTATGTCACGAGAACCAGTACTTGGGTACCAGGGCAATGGCAAGGTTCTGAAAACATAATGGTACTCAGAGAAAGTCGTACCTACGATACTTTCTCCAGTACCATAGGCAGTAGGGATGTGATTCTTCCAGACCTGATGTGGCAGCTTATACGCCCACGAGATGCTGGTAGTCTGCTGTTATATGCCAGAGCAGGAAGTACACTAAAAGCATGGAAAAACACCAGCAATGACATGTAGAAGGTGTCAACAAGTGCAGCTGCAATGACAGCTCCCACTAAACTTGTCAAAAAGAAAAGCGGGTATCGAGAATCATGGAATTTCATTGGTATTGGTATCGACTAAAACTGACTTTTTAGTGTTTGACTAATCGCTAGATTAATTGACATTGAAACTTAGAGATGAAACAGCTAGTATATCAAGCTATGGTGGTTGACGTGAAATTGATTAGCAGCTATTTTTGTAATTAATTAAATCACAGAATCATTTCTTGTAAGGAAAAGTGGCAGAAATTCACTGGGCCCGACTTTCTTAAATGTAAACATATGCTTGTTTTCCTAGTCCTCAGTGACAGTGACTTGAAAGTGTTGAAGGTTTTAAATTGTTGGTTGGACAAGACAAGATATTTGAAGACACCACCTTGGGACACAATCATTGGCAGAATTGTTTGTAGTGAAAATAATTGCCAGTTGCAGCATTGTTGCCTTTAAAAATGACATTCACAACACCTAGGTATGTGCAAATTTGAAAATTTTATGTGACAGTTCCCCTGGAAAAATGCATTTGGCGGTCCTGGACACATTAGCTGTGCAGATTGAGTCTGTGGTGCTTTAGCAAAGTTAGCCATTCGTAGCTGTGTGCTATGAAGCACCTGGTTGCTCAGGTTGTGGTTGGCCTCGGTGACAAATGCTAACACTTCTGGGTTGTTTTAGTTTTGGTTCATCAAGAACGAAAATACAAGAACTGTTCTGCGCAGAGTGATTAGTGAAGATGAATGAGAGTGAAATTCAGTAAGGAGCAAACAGGGTGGCATGGTGAGTTAGCGGGAGGACCACCTTTCAACAAGGGGAGCCGTGACGACAAGCATCTGACCTGCTGAAAACACTGAGACCCAGCAGGCCTGATGGCGCTGACTCTGGGCTCCGAGCTGTGTGGAAAAAAGGGAGAGATAATTTCTGTATCAGAAAACATGGTCAAGACGGCAACATAATTCTTTAGACCGCATGTGATTCAGTTACTATATCAGTCTGAGAGGGGCTGCAACCAATGATTACTGTCCTTATCGATGAATCTGCCAATTATTGTCTTGTTTAATTGATTGTTTTGTCCATGTAAATACCCATTATGGTGTCCCAGGGCCCGAGGTGACATCATCAGCTGCTCTGTTTGTCCGACCAAAGAAATTTAATTAATTATCGTAATCACAGAGAGAAAAAAAACAGCAAAATCCTCACATTGGAGAAGCTGGAACCAGATAATGAATTATAACAATCAGCCAATTGTTTCAGCTTAAAGGGAACCTTTGGCATTCTTCAACCTGGACCCTGTTTCCCCACGTTAGTGTGTCTCAGTGACTAATGGAGACAAATTGGTCCAGGATGCCCTGCGGCCAATTGTGCACCGTCAGTTTACGTCAACTAAAACTGCTTGTTTTTGCCACTGACAGGCTCAGGTTGTTATTAGGTGTCTGACAAAGAAATAAAATGTTTTCATTTACCTTTCCCTTGACTCGTTTGAGCAGAAGTTTCAGGAGTTTTCTCAGGAGACAATAAACAAATGTAATGCAGGATTCATATTTCTGCGTCAAATCTACGCTGTACCCTAGGCTGTAGCCTGATGTGCACCTCCCAAGAAATTTTTATTTCTGCACGCTGAAACCATTTCCCTCAGTGGAAACAAAGCTTTTATTTACTTTAATTTCACAGATAAGAAACAATAAATTGTGAAGACAATAAAGCCTCCACAAAAATTCTTCATATGAGCAGAGGAAATCTCTGCTAGTCGCTAGGCTAATTTATACAATGTAAAATGCCATAGGCTTGTGCTAATAACGTTAGCATGTTGTATTTGTTTGGAAAACATGTTTAGTATAAGACAGTTGTTTTGTCAGTGAACCTTGTGAGTTATAATGGAGCCGAATTTTGTACCGTTACCTTTGTTAAATGTTGCTGTTGTCCCTGGTTTTACATGAGACGAGGAAAAGGTGCTAGTCGCTAGGCTAATTTATACAATGTAAAATGCCATAGGCTTGTGCTAAAAACATTAGCATGTTGTATTTGTGTTTAGTATAAGACAGTTGTTTTGTCAGTGAACCTTGTGAGGTGTAATGGAGCTGAATTTTGTCATGTTACCTTTGTTAAATGTTGCTGTTGTCCCTGGCTTCATATGAGAAGAGGAAAAGTCCGCTAGCTGCTAGGCTAATTTATACAATGTAAAATGCCATAGGCTTGTGCTAAAAACATTAGCATGTTGTATTTGTGGGGAAAATGTATCCAGATAAAGACAAGTGTTTGTCTGTGAATGCTGCGAGTTATAGTGAAGCTGATTTGTGTACTTGTGTTTGAAATTGTTGTTATGAAGCCATGTTTAATGTGTGTTTTGAATCAACTAAACTTTACTGCACTTCACAGAAACCCTGTCGTCGACTAGTGTTTTGGCGGTGTAGGCTATGGCGTAAGGTCTGCAAAGAGGTCACACTGTAGGGATCCTTTCCATAATGTTGTCAGTCACTCATAATAATAACAATCTGAGCCTGTCAGTGACAAAAACAAGCGCTTTTAGTGGACGTACATTGACTGCGCATATTGCACCAAGTGTTTACATGGTGGCCTGTTACACGGTTGCTGGCTGCAGCGTCCTTACTCAAAAATGGACTGATTTCCCATGAGTAACTGAGCCACAAAGACACGAGAAAACAGGGTCCAGGTTAAATTGTGAAGTTTCTAGGGCTGGGCGATACCTCAAATGTCCTGCTTTGTCCACAGCTCAAAGATATTCAGGTCACTGTCACAGAGGAGAAAAGAAACCAGAAAATTTTCACATTTAAGAAGTTGTAATCAGAGAATTTTTTTACATAATTTGTCTTTAAAAAACTAAAATTAAATGATAAATTGTTGCTTTTTCTTTGTGAATGAATGAACAGTGAATGAGGATGCAGATCTTTTTTTATACTTGAAAGCCGCAAGCAACAATGCAAGTAGAACCGATTAAGGCGAAGCTGCGTCAGTGCATGCTTTTAAAGAAAGGCAGTCAATGATGGTTGAGACTGGCTTGTGGTCAGCGCTGTGTTTCAGCAGCAAACGTGTGCACACAGGCTTAAAGGCCTCGAGTTTGATCCTCAGAGCAGCCGGTGTGGTTATCATATCCTTTACCAGAACCGCTACCTGCTCCCTCATCGATGGCTGCACAAGAGCGCGAGCTACAGTAGTGCTGCTGCGGTCGATCTCGCCTCCTCGCCATCCCTCCCCCCTGGGTTCCCTCTCGTTCCAGCAGTGAGTCATCAGCTCAGCAGAGAGTGAGAAGGGGGAAAGGGGAGCGGGAATGGGTGGTTCACTCAGGGTTCAAGGCTCCCTCGCCTCGTCCCTTCTCTCCTCTCTTTCTGACAGTTTCCCCCGAGCACATGACCCGTCTCAACCCTGAACCCCGGCCGCTCTGCGCAGGTCTTTGGCTGCAGTCACACTTGTCACTTCGGAGCAGCTTTTTTTGATAATGAATGTCTAATTTTGCGAGGTCACACTGATGCATGTCTTTGCACTGGGCCTGAAAATTTCTGCTCTGCGTTCCCCGTGGCTGTATTTACTTAAAACAGCCCACATGACTTTGTCTTGTTCTTCCAGCTTTTTGCATTGCTCAGTGAGCAGACGTGCAGTCAGTGGGCTGGGCGGGAGCTTTGTCTTTTCCACCAGGTACTTTCTCTTTTGATTTGCCCTCAAACTGAATACTGTTGTGGTTGGATTGTGACCTGATTATATACACTTGGAGTCCAATGAAAATCTATCACTTCCATTTTTTTTTGATTGTACAGACATGTTTTAACGGCACGCTGGCAGGATTGAACAGCATAAATCATGTTGAATTTATCACAGCTTTGAAAGACAGACTGTGCAAGACAGTATGAAGTAGACAGAATAAATGCAGTCTTAAATAAAAACAGGACACCAAAAGATGTTGGTTACATGCCAGAGTTTCAAGTAAAGAAAGAAAATTCACCCTTACATAAACCACACTCACATACCAGGGCTTGAAATACCAGGTGCATATGCACGGTATCGCACGTCAAATTTTGAACTGTATACTCAGTTTTCAGCTGCAGATGCACTGGTGCAGGTAACTTGGTGCAGGAAATTTGCTGTGCAGGGCTGGTTAACTTATACGTGACACGTTTCACACGCACATTTGAAAAACATTTAAAACTTTACAGCGCAAAAAGAGGACAGTGACAGCACCACCATAAAAACTGTATTGAAGCCAGCCACTGTCTCTATGTGCTGGTACTTTATTGGTACATGGAGTCACCAAAAAGGACAAAGAAAGACTTACAGCGATAATTTCTTACACGTCATTTATAAAATAAATATCATTGATTATGTGACATCACAAAAGAAGTCCTACTGTGATAAAAATCGCGTCCGTATTAGATTTGTTACTGGACGTTACTGTACAGGTAAAATCAGCTCAAGTGATAGTGTATCACATTGAAAATTTCCTCATGTTTGAAAACTCCCAAATTGATTAAGTTTTTTTTTTTCTTGAAAGGTTGTCTGAAATTTACGATGTAATCCTGTCCAGGATGACTCTGACTATGACCATGTTAAAACTGAAGTTATTTTATTGTAAGATTTTTTAGAAAATTGAAGAAAAAGTCAATTCAAATTACCAGGGTTTCTACGGATCCTTGAAGTCTTTAACGGTATTGAAATCATCAGTCTTTTAAGGCCTTAATCAGAATTAAAATATCTTAAATAGGTCTTTCAAAAGTCTTTAAAATGCTACGACATGGAAAGTAGGATATTATGACTACATTATTATTAATAATATATTGTTGTGAATCTTTTATTTTCTGACATTACTTTGTAAAATCTCAAAATAATAAGTAATATCTATTTTTAAATAACGCCTCCTGCATTTCCATTGACAAAGACGCCAACAACACTCTTGATTAAGTAACGATACACTAAAGATTTGCGCAAAATTGTCCCTAACCCTTAGTTAGGAATGCACAATATTGGATTTTATTGGCGATATCCGATACACTGATATGTAACAATGATAACTGATACCAATATCGATATATCCACTTTTTCTCGACCGTATTTTAGTCATCAGCTCTCTTAAGTAGTGGAATTAACATCATATTATACATGCATGCTTCTATCGTGAATTAAAGTAAAAACACGTTGGCTGATTCTGATAGTCCATTTTAAAGCCGATACTGGCTGATGCAGATGATGTACCGATATTATAAGTAGGAGTGTATATTACCAGTTTCATCACGATACAATGTTATATGGATTCTTGGGACAATGATACAATATTTGCTGATATTAGAGACTCTGCCACGATACGATTGCGATTCGATGCGATTCAGGGGCCTGCAGTTGATATGAAACAATATTATCTGCCCATTTTAACACAATCTGTCACAGAAGAAGCTGCCACCCATTTCTTTTCTGCTTTTGTCCATAAATAGATAAAGGACAACACTTAAATTGTATTGATATTGTATTAAATACAAATTATATTGTATTATTTGCACAATAATAGTATTATTAAATAGTATTATTTGTATTATATCATATCATATATCAGCCGATACCAGTGACGTGTGGACATTATCATGCATCCCGACCCTAAATATTTGATGACACTTAATGTTTTTTCCCTTCATTTTTGCTTACTCTAAAATTGGTCTTAAATTTCACCCTGAGTTGCATTAAATAAAGTCTTAAAAAGCTGTAAATCTAACTTGACTGAAGATGTAGAAACACTGAATTTCATCGTGACGCAGTTTCCTCTGATTTGACTGTCCAAAACGTCTGAAAAAAAAAAACGTCACAGCAGTAAATGTTGTATTTCTTCAGTAGTGGAAGTGAAATTTGGTTCATGAAATTTAAAAAGTGCATGTAGACAGAAAGAAGTATTCTTAACCCTGTATACTGTATTTATTTGGTTGACTGTCTGTCTATCTGACTATCTGTCTGTCTCTGTAACCTGTCTGAGGTGTGACAATGCTGCACACCCCTCGACTGTTTCCTCCATCATCTGTCTGCCTGGACAGAGACAAACAAGCCCACTCATGAGCTTGAAAAATCTGCCTCGACCAAACCTCTGCAAATTTATAAGTTTCATTTTAACACTCACGACCCAGAGCTCGAGCTCAGTCGGACCTGAGCGATGCCGTGTTTTTAACCTCGTGTTCAGTAATACCACGGTCTCTATTGAAGTTTTAAAAATTGAGGCAAATCAGTTCAGCGATGACCTCTTTTGTAGATCCGCTGCGACTGGTCAGAAGTGTCTCGATTTAGGACACATGTTATCTGAGGACTGAGTGGAGCCAGGTGGCAGGCAGTATAGAGAAAACAGAGTCAGCGCTGCGGGATTCACAAAGGAGACTTCATTAAAGATAGAACAAGCATCAAGGGAGTGTGTGTGTGTGTGTGTGTGTGTGTGTGTGTGTGTGTGTGTGTGTGTGTGTGTGTGTGTGAGTTCAGGTTGGCTCCATAGCACACACTGGAAATTTCATTACTTTGTGCTCAGGATATGTGCACAAGTAATGGAGTACGTACTCGCTCAGTATGTTCCAGCCTCTGCGCCAGATTACACTCGTTAATGTGTACAGTTGGTGTGCAGAGAGAGCGAGAGCGTACGTCTAGATGTCTTATTGATTGTGTGCCAGGCCGAGACGAGGTTTAAAAAGTCTGTCCATATGGAGCATTGATGTTGGAGAGTGCGGTCAAGATGGAGAGAGATGGAGGGAAGGAAAATGAAGGAGGGAGAGGGAACGAGGAGGCCTTTTCTTTGGCTTTTCTGCCTCTGTCATTAAGCTCTCCCATGTCAAAGACAGATGGAGCTGGTGCCCTGTGTGTATGCGTGTTTGTGTGTGTGTGTGTGTGTGTGTGTGTGTGTGTGTGTGTGTGTGTGTGTTCGCTTGCAAGTGCAGACTGATGCGACCCACCCAACTCTCCACACACACACACAGAGGCACTCACACACACCATTGAGCCCTGCCCTTGATTCTGCCTCCAGCGGGGCGTCTCAGGGCAGCTACCAGACCTCTGCCATCTGCAGTCAGTCAGCCTTGAGGGTCGGACAGCTCATCAGCAGTCCGTTAACTCCGTCAACTAAGTTCTCCCTGTTTCTGCTCATGCAACATTAAACTTCTTATTTCTTATAAAAGATCATTTTCTGGCCCTTTTGTGATGCCGATCACATCGTCCTTCATTACTTTGTTTCATCTCGCCCTTCTCTCATTGCAGTCGTGACGTCGGAGACCAGGGTAGAGAATTCTGAGTGCACACTCGCAGTGATGTTTGACTCATTTTCTGTCTGTGGTTTGCCACACCCACCTCAAAATGAAGACATTTAAGCGCTACTTCTAGAGATGTTACAATTAGAGTTGCGTCTATTTCCTGTTTTCCCGGTCTGGTCCGGTGTACGAGCTTAAACCAGTTTGATTGTCTGCGAACCGCATGAAGCAGCATTTGGCATTATGACGCATTCTTGCAAATTAGGTAGCCTATTTTAGTAACCTGAGCTGATGGCATCACAGCGCTAAGCCCAACTCATATTGTGTTAGTAATAAGTCACATGATGATGATTTTAACAATGATATGTTTATAAATAGACGAACAGCGCCACTAGTGTCTGAGAGGCCTTGTGAAATTTACTGCCACGCCCAGGCTGCTGTCGGCAACATGAAGGAGATGTAATTTCTGTGTATGTTGTATGTTTACAAGAAACTTCATGTGTTTTTTGGGGTGGCGAGACGAAACATGGCGGAGTTAAGGCGTTTGCGCACTGAGTCCGTTTTTTAATCCATCATTACGCACAGAAACCTTGCACACTGTGTCTGATGAGTTTTATCGTTCTATTTGTTGTGAAAATTTGCAATACGAGACAAAATGAAAAGACACATTTCCTCTATGCGCCTGCATGAAGGGGCGGCGCTGTCCCCCCTCTCTGCGGTCCACATCCTCCTCCTCCTCTTAATCATCATCCTCCTTAATATTACTGTCTAACCTGTTGAAAGTAGCTGTCTGAGTTATGAAATTATTCTGTGCGCCCTGTTCCTCTGTCTTGTCTTGGCTGTGTTCCGCCGCAACATTTTCTTCCCCGATTCTTGGTCAAATGTTTCTAAAGGCTCTGACAGATGTGGAAAACAGAAAATCGAACCTGTTCGGAAAATTTTAATGACGGAGGAAAGTTTCGGACTCAGTGTGTGAACATGATTGACAAAATATGAGGTCGTATTTACTTTTAGACATGCAACTTTGTCGGGAAAAAAAATGGACAAAGGCCTTTAGTCTCCTAAGAAAACTAAAACTGCGCCAATGCAACAACATTTCGGATTTGAAACCGACAAAAGATGCGTCCTAACCAGTGGCCTGAACTTTAGTTGGAAGCAGGGGTAACCTCTAGCTCACCTGGTAGAGGTGTGCTTTGCATATTGTCTGAGTCCTTTGCAGCGGCTTGGATTCGATTCCAAGATCCAGGTTCCAAGGATTCCAGGTTGTCCGCCATCTCTCTTCCTTTTTTCTTGGCACTTTTCTTCAGCTACAATACAATAAAGGAAAAAAGCCAGAAAAAAAAAACGTAAGTCGAAAGCAGTGGTTATACTGAGCCCTGTTGCTTGCTTTGAAAAACACAGCCATGGACGAGGAACAGCTGATTCATGAAGTTGGAATCAGGAGTTATCTGTACGATACCTCCATCTTTGAGCTTAAAAGTATCTGCCAAGGTAAATGACCATCGCTAAAAACACGCTAGGGTACTCACTGTTGGCTATATTGTATGTAATTTTTTAGTTAAATATTACAATATAAAACATGTATTCTGTTTTAAAAAGTAACGCTACAAACGTAGTAAGATAGCAAGTATTCGCACATCTTTCAAGTGGTGACATATCCAGTCCAAACTGGAGCGCACAGCTGATATTTACGTGGTTTGTTGACATGATGTAGACTAACAAAAGCGCCTATTTATGGGATTAAATGTGGACGGAGAACTCAGATGTTACGCAATTCAACGCGATAGTCAAAATGCTTGTTGGCTGGACACAGTGTCATTATATTCTACACTTGTAAGATTCCGTACACTGGTCCAGTCTGGTGTTTGGCTTAATATTAAACTGGTCCAACCCTAGTTCCCATACTACTTTTCCTTCCCACTACCGATTTTTGCGCCTGAACTTGTGTATCGGTCGATACCAAGTAGCAACCCAATGTGTTTACGAAAAAAGAAACAGACAAAAAAAGAGCAGTAAAATGGAGTATCTTCTATATCCATGGATTAGCCAGTACACCCAAAGCACGCACCTAACAACCCTACCCATGTCACATTATTCCATTACATGCATTGCCTCTGGGATCAGTGCCGTTACGCCCACACGCAACAGAGCCTCTGTTTTGTTGACAGACTCAACCCATTGCATCATGGACTACATCTTGCACTCAGTAGCCTTGAGCAAGCGGCTAACAGCAGCAACAATTTCTTTCGTCGTGGATAAATTGACTTTCATTGTTGGATTTCTTAGTTTTATAAAGTCTCTAAAAAAACTCTGCTGTTGCATGTTGGATTACAAAGCTTCTGACAGGGATACGATCGCACCAGAGCTCTTGTTTGAAAGCTAAAACGGCAATTTAAATAAAGTTTGTAGACTGCAGCATTACATAGATATTATAAAGATAGTAAATATAGTGCAACATGGATGACCTCGGGTTAAATATTATTACAAGTTGCAGGGTATCGTTGAGTAGACTGGTGTACTTGCCGCTAACTGATCCAGTATTTTAGGCTGTCTCGGAGGCATTTCTGATACTGGTATCTGGTATCGGAACAACTCTAGCTTCTTCACATGTATGACAATATAAATATGGATTTAAAATACATACACCAAGTACGGTAGGTCACTGAGATACTGATCTCTAAATAACGTTGAGCTGGAAAAACCCATTGAAAGTGATTCCGCTCAAATTCAAAGCGAACATGAGTATTATGACTAGTCATGTAGCCACAGTCGTGCAATGTGCCTGGAACTCCCTTTCTTCTGGACAGTATTTGGTGACCTCTGCTTTAGATACACCGCCATCATTGTTTTGTACAGGAAGAACATAACTATATAAATGATAATTTCCTCAAACCATAATTTTATTAAGCCCTAAAGTGTCAGAAATTCAGCCTGAACATCGGCCTTTAACTGATCATCTCTCTTTCTGCTTCCTTCCTTGCTGATAGTTGTTGACGCTCCACAGCCAGTTTGCTAACGGGCAAGATTGTGAGAGTACTTGTAGTGACTCTGCCCTCACCGCTCCTCGCTGGCTGCTGCGATTGTTGGCACGCACGGTGGCACATGCCAGGCAGCGGTGCCAAGCACAGAACGAGCCTCCAGCTCGAGCCACGTCTCTACATTGTCTCGGCCGCTGTCTAGGAGACTTTCTGTCCCTCCTGCCTCCGCCCCCTCTTTGAAGGACTCATCCAGGATTGACTTAGGGTACAAGTTCAGTGCCCAAACGTGGCCGCTAGTTTTTTCTCAATGATTAAATACGTGCTCGAAAGATGTGTGCATAATACCCTCGCTGCAGGCCACACACAGCATGGCACGGTGCGACTGAGGAAGTGAGTGTGTGTGTTAAAGGAAAAGGCTGGTGTTTATGCTCGCTGTGTTATAACTGTGTAACAGTGTGTGCTGGGGCGGTGACATCAGTATGCAGGTATTTTTCAATAGGCAGCCAGCGGGCTCAAATTTCCAAATTTCTCTCACTTAGTCCCCTCCGCACAAACACATTCACTTGCTTGGTGAGACATGTTATTTCCACCCATTTTTCTCTGTCGGGTCTTGAAAGCGCGTCATACGCAGGTAACTGCAACAAGGAGCACAGTGTCTCAATCTCAGTCTGTTCTTGTCTTTCAGATCGTGCTGATATTTGGCAGCGCTTCACCAAATAGACCTCGCAGGCATAAGTTGGTGCTCCTCACTCGTCCTTTATAAGCTCAATAACAGGTTTGCCTGGCAACTCCAGCTCGTAATTTCAGCCTCGCTTATTGTGTCTGGCGAATATCAATAAGCTTGTTGACAGGTGTCAGTTAAGTAGGCTGTACAATAGGTGGTTGTCAGTTTCCACTTTAGCTCACACATGAATGCCTCCTCCACCTGACTGGATGAATGCACCACTTGCTAGACTGCTATAGGTCTTTGTTTATGAAAGATAATACATGCAGACAGGCTGACAAATTGCTCAACAAATGTTAAAGAGCACCCATTGTGCTCATTTCCAGGTTCATACTTCTATATTTTTGGTCTCTACTAGAACATGTTTACATGATTTAATAATCAAAAACTTTGTTTTTCCTCATGCTGTCTGTGCTGACACATCTATGTTCACCCTCTGTGTGAGATGCTCCATTTTAGCACCTGGCTCTTTGCGTCTCCGCACAGCCATTGCAGCCTGGGAATGTCCGTAACGGAGTATAGCAGCACTTTCTACAGTATAAAACCACTAATAAAAGCTTCTAAAGCCACCCAGATATGTTCCAACAGGACTTTTACCTGAAATCTGGTAGAAATGAATGACATCAAGAACCAAATTTTCCTTGAAGTTAGCATGTAGCTACATGTAGCAGTGTATTTGCAGCAGGGAAACAACTGTAATGAAGTATAGCAGCACTTTCTACCTTATAAAAATCACCAATAAAAGCTTCAAACCAGGGCTGTTCCTAACAGCTAATATTTTTGACATTTAAACGTAAAGTTTAAGACTCGTCAGCTACTCTAAAAGTAAAATAAAACACCCAAAAAACAGTCAAAACTGGGCATAATTTAACCTATCAAGGTCAAACATTGTCTGAATATAAGTAACATAGATGTTATGAGAGCCATTTGAAATTGCTAAACACACTTTCAATAACCTGGCTTTTTGCATCCTCCATATATTATGCATTATCCTACAAATCATGACAACGGCAACGCACGTAATAAAAGTTAACCTTTATTGTAAACAATATTCACAAGGAAAATGAATTTTTAGGAAACATGCCTGATTATTACAACAGCATTTTCTTTGGGTCAACGCAATCGCATATATTTAGTGTAACTGTAGTAATACTGGTACTGACTAGCAAGAGAAGCAACATTTAATCGACTAGTTGACTAACTGAGCACGTTCAAAACACAACCAGACGTGTTCTAGTGGGAATATGATCCAAAATTGAGGAGAAATTAACAACATCAACAACCAAGATTACATGTTTCTTGGCGTGACGTTAGCATGTGGCTACATGTAGCAGTGTACTCGGAGCTGAGGAACAGCAGTGTATAGTGGCAAATCACCAGTAAATCCTCAAAACACATATGGACATGTTTCAGCAAGAATATGGTCCAAAATTGGGGAGAAATTAACAACACTGGCAACCAAGATTAAATGTTGCCCTTATGTTAGCATGTAGCTAAATATAGCAGTGTACTTGCAGCTCATTGAAAATCTCTAATAAAAGCCTCAAAATACAACAAGACATGTTCCAGCAAGAATATAATCCTAAATTGGGGTGAAATGAACAATATTAGCAACCAGGATTGCATGTTTCTCTGGCCTTAGCATGTAGCTACATGTTGCAGTGTATTTGCGGCTGCGGAATGAATGTTATTGAGTATAGCAGCACTGTCGACCATGAAAAATCACCCATAAAAACTTTATACAATTGGACATGTTCCAGCAGGAATACGATCTGAAATCAGGAGAAACATAAACAACATCGTTAACCAAGATTACATGTTGCCCTGATGTTAGCATGTAGCTACATGTAGCAGTGTATTTGCAGCTGGGGAACTACTGTGTATAGTGGCTCCTTCTGCTATCAAAAATCACTTACAAAAGCCTTATGACACAACCAGACATGTTCCAGCAAGAACATGATCCGAAACTGTGGAGAAATCAACAATATTGGCAAGCAAGATTACATGTTTCCCTGACCTTAGCATGTAGCTACATGTTGCAGTATATTTGCAGCTGGGGAATGAATGCTATAGAATTTAGCAGCATTTTCTACGGGTAAAAAAGAACCCATAAAAACTTCACACAATTGAACATGTTCCAGCAGGAATATGATCCGAAATCAGGAGACACATTAACATCAACAACCATTACATGTTTCCCTGACGTTAGCATGTAGCTACATGTAGCAGTGTACTTGGAGCTGAGGAACAACAGTGTATAGTGGCACCTTCTCCTGTTAAAAATCACCAATAAAAGCTTCAAAACACAGCCGGACATGTTCCAGCAAGAACATGATCCAAAATTGTGGAGAGATTAACAAAATTAGCAACCAAGATTATATGTTTCCTTACCGTTAGCATATAGCTAGCATGTTTGCAGCTGGAAATATAGCAGCACTTTCTGCTTTCTACTGTGAAAAATCACCCATAAAAACTTCATACGATTGGACCTGTTCCAGCTGGAATACGATCTGAAACCAGGAGAAACACTAACAATTTAGGCAACCAAGATTACATGTTGCCCCGACGTTAGCATCTAGCTACATGTAGCCGTGTATTTGCAGCTGGGAAAAGACTATGTGTAGTGGCACCGTCTCTTGTTTAAAATCACTAATAAAGGCCTCAAAACACAAGAAGACATGTTCCAGCAGGGGAGAAATTAATAACATCAGCAATTAAGATTACATGTCTCTCTGATGTTAGCATGTAGCTTCATGTAACGTGCCTGGAGCAGATGACTTTATAAAGAAATTTGTCATGAGCTGTCGCCGCTTGTCTTGAAAGTAGGGCTCACAGGGATTTCTTTTACATACGTTCACCTCATTACGTGAAACTTTGGCTACGTTTAATTTGAGCATTTGTTGTTATACTTTATGATAAAAAAGAAAAGCAGAATAGTTTCCTTTTAAACAACAGAATTAATCTGCCATTGAAATGAAGTTTTCCTTAGTGACTCTTGTTTTCAGCTATAGTTAGAGCAGGGTTCATATATTTGGTGTCAGCGAGACGGCCCATGGCTATGGAGACCAGTGGAAGCTGTGAGGGAGCACGGTGTTGATAATGAGGTGTACAGCCACTCGGAGGAGTTGTGATATCTGCTATCAGCCCTCAGGCGGCGAAACCAGACACCTTTTTATAGGCCTAATCCCTCTTCCCAGCCCTCCTCTCACTGCTGTTTGTGTGCACTGTCCTGGAGCTCTGTGTGCAGACTGTGTGTGTGTGTGTGTGTGTTTACGCGAGTGCACGTACACAGTCAGATATATGGGCTCATGTTCACACAGGGTCTGTGTCAGAGTGCAGCTGACCCACCCGGGTGTGTGAGTGTGACAGATGTGTGAAAAACGGTTTAATTAGGTGCAGATTGAAGCTTACAGTTCCCACAGCACGTTTAACTACATGATGTTGTCTTAGTGTTGTAAAAGTAAACAATGGAAATGAAACAGTGACTTAAGTATTGTAGTTGTGTACGACCATGTAGAGTTGAATCGTAGCTGCAAACTTGGGATTCGCACATTATAACCTTTATTTAACCAGGAAGTCACATTGAAACTGAAAATCTCGTCTACAAGAGACCTTGTCGAGGTAGCAGCAACTAATACAACATATAATTCAAAAACCAACAATAAAACAGTGACAACTAATCAAACATGGAGGCCTCTCAAGAAAAACAAGCACATAGCTCTGTCACCAGATGCTTAAATTCTGCTTAAATTCATCAATGGATTGAAGTGTTTCTGATTTTAGATCTTTTTGAAGGTTGTTCAGACTATTGAGTTCTGTTTGAACTACTTTTCATGCACAAACAGATGTGTAACTGCAAACCTACGGACTCTCAGGACTTTAGGGGCTCTTAACAAACCTGATGTGTACCTGCTAACGTTTTTGTTACTGTAAACCTTTGGGCAAACCTTTATACACTCACACATTGGAAATTATTTGTGTAAATCTTTTTCATGTGGTCATAAAATATCATGCACAGCGACAGATCTCCGAACAGTTTCAAATATTAAATCTATATGTTACGGTATTTTCTTCACTGCTGGAAATATGGTCTTTTCCTAAAACGTGGATGTCTACGCAGTATAAAGAAGCAAATACTTTCCAAACTGGTGCTACAGAACCAAAGAAAACAGAGAAAAAGAACTTGAAATTTGGTTTTGCTCATGAAGTAGAAAACCTACAATTACCAGAATGCACCGGACCAATAATCGCTCCCACTGATGGATGATGTAATACGAACTTGGGTGTTTGACACAATGGCAGCCGGGTAGTAGGGGTTGGAATCACCAGATGATCCACGATATGAAATAATCACGATACTTAAGTCATGATACAGTTTAATTGCAACTTTCAAAAGTATTGCTATAAAATATATAGCGATTTATTTCCTTTCCAACTGTAAATTATGCCCCTAAATGAAAACGTTGTCAACACCTGTTGAATCTAAAAAAAAACTAAAAAAAATATAACAGTTTGTTCATCTCACTTAAGCCTTTTTTTTTTTTTTTTGCAGCAAAATGTATCTAGTGGACTGAAAAAGAAAATTATTTTATTATTCCAGCAGGCTACCAAAATAAAAAAATCGTTACTTGGCACTGTGAGACGATACGATATTGCTACACAAAAATATCGTGACACTATGCTGTATTGGTTTTTTCCCCAACCTCTATTAGATAGTAACAAACGATCTCGTATAACAGCTAAACGATAAGCTAAAACATGTTTCTGAAAACATTTGAGGCGAGAAATAGGCAACCGAGGAGCAGCATCTTGGTTTATATTGATCAGAGCTGCTTAATTTTACCGTTTGATCACAGATTTTTGTGGACTCCGTTTTTTTTTTTAACTGCGCAGGAAACAGTATGGTGCCACCTTCCTGTTCACAAAATCTCCCTATTACAGCTAAACTGGGCACTAAAATATGGCTCTGAAGATACTTTAGGTGATAAATTAGCATTGCAGCAACATAATCTCGATTGGTATTCGATCAACACTGCGTAGTTTTAGCGTTTAATCAGATTATGGTCTGAGTTTAGGCAAGCGAGAGAAGGTGAAGTCTGCTTCTATAATATTTGTGTCTGTGGTGGCGGCAGCATGGGTGGCGGACAGTACAAAAATGTGAAAGTACAACCTGTAGTTGGAGCAACAGCCCATTTGCGTCAGGGAGCACACATACACAGGCTGATGCAGAGCTGGTTGAAAATTGGCAAAGTATCCCTTTAAATTTATGTGATCAAAACATTTTTACACATTCAAACATTTTAATATATGAATACAAAATGTGCCCACACATCGGATATGGTCACACACAGCTACAATACTTTTGGCGCTACTTTATTTCCCTTTTTTATTTAACAATAATGTGTCTTTTTCAGTTATCTAAATGCTAACATGTGCTTCCTGTTCACAGAGCAGCCAGATGGCGTCTTGCATCTGCTTAGCACCTCACAGCCTCTGAAAAAAGTAAATTAATTAATGAAAAGTAAATAAATGGTTCAGTAGGTCACTGTTGCCTCAGTTTTAGCCCAAAATATACCCAGTTCTTATTTTCTGTGAGTCACATAAAGCTGTTAAACACTGCCACCAGAGTCTTTTTCTCATTGTATAATTCATTTCAGGCTACTTCAACATGCACACGCTGCCTGCCGGTTGACCTCAGAGGTCACACTCTAACCCCATGACCATGACCGTATGAATGATGGCGTCTGGCGTCTGTGGGTCGTGTTTTTTCCCCTGGGAAGTACCAGGTCTGCAGAAGATAAATGTGTGTTTGTCTATCTGAAACATAGACAAAACATGAAAGCGCCCAGGCAAAGGTGTCAACTGTTATCTCGCCACAGCATCAGAGTTCAAGTTTTAATGATGCCAGGGGAAATCGTCTTCATCTTACGAAAAGCAGCTCTGTTGATTCTAGTGAACTCTTGAACTGTTTTGGTGTTCTTCTGCAGGGAGCTCGTCGACTTATTGATTCTTGTCGGCTCAGTGTGATGCATAGATTGTGATCGCTCTCTGACCAGCGTTTCTTTTAATCTCGCTCGCATATGTTGTAATCTAATATAGCGAGCGTGCAGTGCACTGCCGCTGCTCAGGCACGACAGCGTTACGCAAACAGGTTTACGGTATTACTGACACCCACAGTGTTCATTAGAAGTCAGATAGGCAGGCTATTCTTGAGCAATGCAGAAAAGCCCAGTCACTGCACATCAGTTTGGATAAGAGCATGCTGCGGTGAACGCCTTTATTTAAATATCATGTGTGGTGCAGATCAATTTGGTTTTACTGTGATCGGCCAATCTCCTCTTTAACAACTATTATTTTAGTCCACACATTTAGCTAGAGAACTCGGCGTCAGATCGTGCAACAGGATACCCAGATATGCACCAGCAGAAGGAGGAACTTCACGCCGTTGTGTCAACTTTGCCTCTAAAATTGGCAACATGGCGTGCAGAGTCTTTGCTGAAGTTGTCAGTGGTGTTACAGTGCTTTAATTCCTGTGTAATGTCTCCCAGTTCCCATGAAGAGGAGGGTTTAGTATTGTGTTTAGCACAGCGTCTATGGGGAGATGAGCTGAGGGATTTATGCTCCTCTGTCAGGTACCATGGCTGTATGGTTTTGTCAGATTTACAGTTATAGGTGACATACACCTCCTCAGACATATAAAAACACATCGGGGCTATGAGGCGTACGACAACAGGAAAAGTGATTGATCATTTTCCTTTGCTGCTGGTGCTCGGGGTGTTTGTTGATTGTGAAGTAAACATGGAGGAGGGTGGAGAAAGGCTCAGAAATCTTGTTTTAAATATAATTTTGCAGTAGTTTTTGATGGAGTAAAACTATTCTCAGTTGTTCACAAAGCTTATCTTTATCACAGTTATCAGTCTGCAGCAGTGTGAGACTTTTACGTGGTATTAGGGCTCGGCACAAAAGTTTAAAAATGGTAGCAGGCTTTATCGCAATACGCAATATCTCAATTCTTTAATATCTCCTCTAAACTACTGTAGTTCACCAAAATACTAAAGACTACTGTTACAATAAAGTTAAATAAAGTACTGTTATAAACTGCTGTCATAAGGAAGCTAAAAAAACTTTGAAGTACTCTTACAATATAGTTAAATAAAGCACTGTTAAAGTAATACAATAAAGTAAAATATAATAAAGTACTGTTGTAATTAAGTCAAGTGTTATAAATTGCTGTTATGATTAAGTAAAAGTACTGTTACAAGAAAGTGAAATAAAGACCCGTTATGATGCACTGTTACAATGAAATTAATTTGAGCACTGTTGTAATAAAGTTATAGAACGTACTGTTTCAATTCAGTTAAGTGAAGCACTGTTATAATAAATTTAAAGTACTGTGTAAAGCTAAATAAAGCACTGTTAAAGTAATGCTACAGTGCAGTAAAATAAAGGACCATTATAATAAAGTTAAATGAAGTATTGTTTAAGGACTGATATTATGATATTATGTAGAGTACTCTTATGAAGTACTGTTATCATAAAGTAAAATAAAGTACCATTTTATATATAAATATATATATAAGTACTGTTTTAATAAAGTTTAAAAAAAAAGTACACTCATAATTAAGTTAAATTAAGCATTGTTAAAGTTCTGATCATACAAAGTTAAATAGAGTTCTGTCAAAAATGCTGTTAAAATAGTATCATAAAGTACTGTCGTAAAAGGTAAATGAAGTACAGTCATGATAAACTTAAATAAAGCACCATTAACATACTGATGTAAGAGTAAAAGGTAAATTAAGTACTATTGTGATAAAGTAAAATAAAGCATTGTTCAAGTAGAGAAATATTTTCAAGTTAAGACCTGTTGTAATAAAGGTTAATAAAGTACTGTCATGATAAACGTAAATAAAGAACCATAAAAGTACTGATATAATACAGTAAAAGGTAAATTAAGTACTGTTAAAATAAAGGTAAATTAAGTATTTTTTAATTTGTGACAAAAAGCATTGTTAAAGTAGTGATACAATAAAGTTTGAAAAAGTACTGTTATAATAAAGTTAAATTTAGTATTGTTATAACAAAGGTAAATAAAGCATTTTTTAGGTAGTGATATAATAAAGTGAAATGAAGTATTGTTGCAAAAGGTAAATTAAGTACGAATCTAAAATCAAATATAAATCTAAGTACTATTGTAATAAAGTTAAATAATGCATTGTTAAAGGACTGTAAATAAAGTTAAATAAAGTACTGTTGTAATTAATTTTAGACGTAATACTGTCATTAAGTACTGTCATAAAGGTACATAAAGCACTGTTAAAGTACTGTTTTAATAGCGTTAAATACTAAGTATTGATAAAGTAAAATGAAATCAATCAAAGTACAGAAGTGTTTTTTTGTGAACTTAAGGCCTCTGGTCAACAGTTAGCAGTTAGCATTTAGCTAAACGTTAGACTGTTACAGTTGTGTCGTTAAACCTGAGGATTCGTTCACCACATTCAACACACACCTCACCTCACACACACTATAGCCCCGGAGAGTGTGTGAGCGGAACAATTTATATTCAAAGTTTGTGATACAACCATTTTATATACATATATCTATATACATACATGTACATAGCTGCGATATAGCGCCCGTCCCCCCAGCATAGCACCATTTTAAGCAGCTTCTGGACTTGAGTGTTGAGCACATAAATGATGAAACAAAATATTGGTAACAAAACTTACAGACCTGCAGATGCTTTCCTCTCACAGCTGATATTATCTGACACCATTAATGGGGTCATGGTGTTGTATCTCTGCCACACACGCACAAACATGACAGCATGGAAAAGTTTGAGGCTCCATAAACTTAACTTTGCTGCTGTTTGATTTATTAGAGATGTATCAGATACATGCCTGAGCAACAGAGCACAAACTGTATGTGTGTTTTTTTGCATAAGTGCACGTGTCTTTTCAGAAGTCTGGCACACAGTGCCGAGGACATGTCAGGGTGTGTATTTTGGTCTCCTCTCAGCCTTCGGGTGTTGATGTGTGTTTTTTTTTTTTTTTCCCCGGCACTGTTTGGACTGTCAGTCACAGCTGTCAAACACATCCCCGTATGAACGGCAGGCTGGGTTCACACTCTCTCAATCAACCCCCCGTTGCGCGCGCATGTGTTGACGTGTGCGAACGTGTGTTTGTGTGTTAGCATGGGAAGGTGGGTGGTCGATGCTCTATTCATAGCAACCGCCATCCTTCTCTGTCACCAATACCTCATGTGTCATACTACCTGTCAAAGACCGAAGAGAGAGCCCCACGACTTTTTCCTCCATGCTCCTGCCGAGGTTAATTTTATTCTATTACCAACCTATCTGTGCACAACACATTGACATGCATTGTACGTTTACCAATGAGAGGTCCGACCCAGAGCTACATTAGTGTTGATTAGTTTTTCTTGTGTGGCAATAATGGGCTGAACACAAACCGTATTTCAATTTCAGGACTCACCCAGTTGCACTTTATTAAATTTAAGTGTATTAACGGAACGTTTTGAACCAGAACTTTCGGTAATTGGTGGAAAATCAAATGTGCCAGATTTAGTGCGCTACAGCTGTTAGTTCAATGTGTCAGATGCATATTTAGTCAAATTGCATACCTCTGCTGCTAGATATATAATTATTTTTATTATGTATACTGAGCAGCTTTTGCATAAAAACCTGCTCCTATTAATGATGACCTTGCTTCTCTAATTATCAGGTTGTGGTTAACGTGTTTACTGCTGTGTATTTTAGGTAAATATGAGTATTCGATTGGGACAACCTTAATGTTTGAGTTCAGTAATTTATCAGCAGGTGCACGCCAGACAACAAGTTTAGGCAACAGAATTAAAGTAGTTTAAAAATGTTTACATTAACAGTAAATGTGCCAAGGTACACATCTAAATGTTGTTTAATATCAGTTCCTACTGTACGGATAAATAGTCTGCGATGGTCCGATTGTCAAGCGACAGTGTGAGTTCTCACACTGAATGCGTAAAACAATCTGTAAGCCCCTGAGGCCTGTTCTGGCTGCTGATAATTATCAATAAAGATCATTTTTAAAGCTCAAAGGAAGAAATGTGTTTGCTAGCAGAGCTCTGTAACGTTACACCAGTTTCTCTCGTTTATATTGGTCGTAATGCAAGTAGGAGGAAACATCCAAGAGGCATGTATGCTGTTGCCATAGCTCAACCAACCTGATCTCAGTATTTTAAGTCCACATGAGGTGATAGTTGCTCCTGCAATCGGCCCTGGATAAGCCAATGAAAATGGAAGGATGGGTGGCACATTCATGCTAGGTTTATGCACATTTTCCATTTGTGCAAAAAACCCCACAGAGAAAGCACCAAAAGTTTTTTACGCTTGGGAGAGGTAAAAAAGATGGTGCACTGATAAGATAGGAGCTAAATGTGACAAAGTACAGTGGAAGCGGATTCCATTAATAAATGGTGACGTCCAGTCACTTCATAGGCCACCGCAAGTTGTTTTCATCGTCTCTGGATAACTCTTGATGCGCTTATGTACGCACACAGGGGTGTTACTAGAACTCTTAATAGAGCTCATAGCTGTAAGCTTCATTTGAAGTTTGGCTGGCGCTCTTTTAACCATATAAGCTCCTAGTGCCCCCGACTGCAGTGGCACCTGCCTGGAGAACCAGTGCCACCTACTGCTGGTCAACTCCCAATATTTACAGAACAGTAGTGGATGAACATGCACGTTGCATTTTCTTTTGCCGATCTTGGAAAATTCAGTTTGAAGTTACGCCATATTTGGATGGAAACCAACTACTGTTTGCCCCTTTGTGCAGGTGGAGTGATTAAACAAAGGCACTGATCCCAGGGAATCAACTCGTGGGTCTACTTCAGCCTTAAGACGGTCAACCAAAATTTCAGATATGTCAGAAATTCATCCAAACGTCTGATGGCTTAGCAGTTGATTGGGCCACGAATGGTAGTTGCTCCACCCTGTGACGCCCGACAAAGCTAAAATTCGATCGTACTCTAAAATGAGTCAGACAGCTCATAAATCAGTCAGAAATGGAATCAAATTGAACAGCAACACAATGCCTTAAAAAAAATCTGTTGATTAGCAATTTTGATTCCATGAAAATAAATTAAAAACTTGACACTGAGGGCATAAAATTTGAAATTATTTTTAAAGAATAAATATAACAAGGCTGTAACATGACGGTGACGACTTGTGTTGGTTAGTAGCAGAGAACAGCAGAACGACTAGTAAACAACAGTAACAAGCCCCATTTCCACCAAACATTTTCAGTATGGTACCTTTGGAACCAAAAATAACCCTTCAGACATGGTACCTAGACCCTAGGTCCGTTTGTGCTGTATTTACTGTATTACCGGTGACATAAATGGAAGTTTGCATCTTGTTTATCGTCCACAGAACGTAATTGCACTGTGACCTATGTGCATTTAGTGCTATTCAGGCAAGCTCAGGGGTTTAGTGTTGCCGGAGCCCACAGGAACTACGCTTTACGATGCTTTTTTTTCCCTTCAAGTGAGGATTAGTTCACAGTTCACATAACCCGGCTGAAAATTGCATATATTTTTTTAAAACTTGAAGATCCACTCCTTACTAAACATGTATGTCATCCAAGAGAGACAACAAAAACTAAAGTGATGATCAAAGTTGTCACAGTGAAATTTAAGGTGTGTTGATGGATTCATGTCGTCAGTTCATACATTGAGTAACATTACAGGCAAACGTTCCACCTTAAAAGTTGTCGACATTCGGCCGAGACTCCAGCTGAAGCAAGAGGCAGTAAAACATCCTTTCATTTTATAGTTCCAGTTTACTAATAAAACTCTCCACAGTATGAACAGTGGTTACATGAGCCTCAAAACCAGACACAACTCGGCCCTGAGCAGAGTGACCGTCCTCTACTGACCAATCAGACTGCAGTGTTCACAGCTCCACCTTTTAGTACCAGATCTGTGTGCTAGGTACCCCAACAGAGGGGGGACCAAACATGGGGACGGTAGGGAATGGTTCATTGGTACTATCCACAACTTTTCACAGTGGGAACGGAACAAAACGAGTACCAAACTCTAGTGTACCGTACTGCTCAGTGGGCTATAGAGAGTGAGAAAGAGCAAGTGGTAACGGCGTAGTGATACTGCCAAAAATAATTATTGAAGTTTTTCAAATATTCTGATTCTTTGTTATTTTGCGGCACTGGTTTTGTCAAAAATATCGATTTATCAATAATAAACTAAAAGTTCTGGTTGTCACTTTAAACACTGATCTGTTTATCTTGTCTCTATGTTTTAGAAATGTCTGATAGTGCTGGCAAACTGTGACACTTCTGTCTAAAACAGGGTTGTTGTGCAGGTCAGCAGAATCCGGTATGCGATGGAGAAGGCGATAATTTTGAGGAAGTGAAAAGCTGCATGCTCATTTTAGATTTACACAAGTTTTGTTGTGAAGTATAAACACAGTAATTGTGGTTGTCATGTTGCTGGCCACTATTAACGCGTGTAACCACTGGCCAAAATCTTCAGATCGAATACAGATAGGAGGCCTCAGAAGTTTGGCTCTGAAAAGAAGAAAGTTTATTAATCCTGATACGTGAAAATGAAACACTTCTCCCCCCCTCTCCGCCCTCCTCATTTCCTTGCAAGAACTCCCTCCTGATTTCTAGATGACTGGATATCTGCGTCTTACTGTCAGCTCTGGTCCAGATTTGACAAAAACCATTTCTTCTAAGAGATGCTCGCTATGACTGGAGTGTTTGCGGTTGTGTGTGTGTGTGTGTGTGTGTGTGTTCGGTGAAAGAGGCCTGAGGGGAGGTTTGGTGTGGAGTTTCACTCTGTGTCTTCGTATCTGCTGTTGGTTAGAGGTGTTGGGTTTTAATAAGCTACCACAAAAATATGGTCTGTCACCCTCTGGCTGCTCTGGAGTTCATCCTTTGAGAAATTAAAGTGTCAGTCTGGTGTCAGTCTCTGCATATTTGTGGACATCTGTGTGTTTACTCTGAAGCAGCTGCAATGATAGGAAATGTGTTTCTGCGGAGCGAGCAGACAAATAAACCATTGTGCGACTATTGTATGTTAAAATTATCTTGGCAATTGGTAATGCAGTCTGACAGGCCATACCTGTATGCATGAAGTAAACCGTCTGAATGACAATATTCATTAACATTTTAACGTCCTCATACTTCCAGTAACATTACAAGCACTTAATTTTCCTTCATAATATTGTTGTTGGCAGGATGGAGGAGCTTTTATCAATTTTCCCATGGCTCTCAGGCTACAGCTTTGTTCCACACAACAATTTGATTGGCGAACGTAATCCATCACTGTAAAAGAGAAGCTGCATCAGACTGGAAATATCAGCCTGTAAACTTTCTCACACCATGAAGGATGTTGCCTTCACTGTCTCAGATTAATGCGCGCGTTCAGGTAAACAAACAGGTGACATGACGGGGAGTGTATGTGTGAGTGTGTGTGAGTGTGTGTGTGTGCGTGTGTACTTCCACGTTCTACTTCTCTGATTTTTCTTGTCGAAAAAACTTTTGCCCAATCGCTGACGCTCTCGGCGGCTCTGTTAGGACCCTCATTCTGTCAGTCACGAGCCAGTCAAGCCAGCAGACGGAGCAAAGCACGGAGCGTCTGCCAGCCACAGTCCATAAAATTAGATGGAAAGGAAATGCTGATCTGAGACAGTAACAGTTTAAAATCTTTTGTTTTACTGGGACTGTCTGGCAACGTCTAGTCCGTCTAGAGAACAGAAAACATAACAGACAACTATAGCAAGTGTAATTATACATTTAATGACATCTGTAAACTTCACACCTGCCTGACTACTTGTTTTAGGGCTGCCCCTGACTAAGAATTTTCCTAGCCGATCAATAGTCGTCCTTTAGAGCCATTAGTTGACCAGTCACCCGCATGTTTACGATATTGATTTAATAATTAAATGATATATTTTGCTGGTTTGAGTTGAAGGTGTGAGAAAGAATAGTCTCAGTAACCTTGTTAACACTGTGCTACATTACAGAGAAATACAAACCGTACTAATGAACCTTCATTAATATAGGCCTATATTTTATCTCCAAGTGCACGTCACACACTGAGCGAGCCGCCTGTTAATGACGCTGTGGGCTAATGGGCATGTAGCTACTTCCATGTTTCACATGATACGTCATGTTTGTAGTGGACCAATGAAGATGAGTTTACATATCACCTTGGGTTGGTCCTTCACCTTCTCAAAATGATCCCACACTTTGGATTTCCTGCCCGACATGTTATTAACTAGCCTGTGTCACTACCACTGTACGGATATCCAAGATGGTTGAAAATGTGATGTTCAAATTACACACAGTACTTTTTGCTTTTTGCTTGAAAAATGACCAAAAAGATTCATCTATTTTTAAAGTATTCGCAGATTATTCTTCGTCGATTAATCGGCTAATTATTGCAGTTCTAGTTGAATTTTAAAAACATCCTCATAATACAAATATATGTCGTACTTTGATATTTACCGTACTTTATGTCCTCAAATGTTTTCCAGCAACTTAGGTCCTGTTAACACGACAACGATTTCAGCTGAAAACGGTAAACTTTAGTTGAGTTTTGGCTGATCGTTTACACGACAGCAGCGTTTTGGGTGCCTGAAAACGGGTTCCAGAGTGCATTTTTTGGAAACGGCACCGTCTCCGTTGTCATGTAAACTTTCAATATGCAGTTCCTCCGAAAACGGAGACTTTTCACACGTGCTCATTACGGATCCAGTCACTAGGCATGCGCGAGAAAGTCGACCATGACACCAACAATGGCGGACTCCCGAGCTCTGTTTGAATTTGTCAACGCTTCTCCAGCAAAGTGTCTATTTACCGTAGCAACTCCACCTCGTCGTCCGTCCAGACAAACGTTCGTGTGGTACCTCCGATGTGTCCTCTAATGCTAACATTAGCCATCTTGATGTGCATTGCCTTTTCACCGGTCAGTCTAGTATAACCAGCACTGGCGAGAGCAAGCAACTGTGTTAGCTGGGGCGGAGGCCAGATCCAGACTTTCCCAGTAAGGGAGAAAAAGTAGATCTGCTTCCAGCCCTGCTTCAGAGTTTTCTTTTTACATTTTATGTGGTAAAACCATGTCAAGCAGAATATTAAAACATGTTCGAAGAGGGACTTTCAGACCCAGGTGCTGGTGTTTCGGACTGGTAGACACAGGCACAACACAGCAGCCACTATCAGCGCACCTCTGTAAGCCAGCAGTGACCTCACTCTCACTTCCCAGTGAAAGCCCAGAGTCCGGACATCCTCCTCCACGGCTCACATCTACTGTAAATGGAACAACTGTCTGTCTCCTCTCATACCAGTTCACTGGCCTTGGCACACTCAGCCATCAGTAACCATGCCAGGGTAAGCTACCAGTCAGTTGGCTTAGCGGCTTAATGGGCCTATCAGGTTCCTAATAGGATATGGCCAAAGTAAAAAGGCCTCATTACAGAGTTTATAAACAGGAGGGATCAGGAGAAGTACGGGAAATGAGTTTGGTAGTTTACAAGGACTCAGCAGAGGTTTAGATTAAAGCAGCGTGTGTGTGTGTTTGCAACTTTTCTTCAACAACTGAAATGCTTTATCCTCTGGTGTTTGTTGAAGCCTCTCTTGCGTTATTTTGTAGAACTACCAACATACTCCAGCTGTGTTGTCAAAGTTTAACCTGCTCAAAAGATGTAATGGACTTTTGAAATGATTGCTTCCTCATGTTGTTTTTTTTGATGAATGTAGCAGCGGAAATGCAGCCAGTTCAACAGTTTCACAACATATACTTCTGAAATTCATTTGAAAAGTTGCAGTGGTAGTAGGCGATGTTCAATGAAGAAGTTTCCAGTTGTTTTGTAATATGGTTGTATATTTTAGGCCTGTACTTGACACTCTCAAGAAAAGTGATTTGAGCTGTTTCCCCTATGAACTCCGGACAATATTCTTAGAATCAAGTCCAACAATTTCCAAAGTTGCCTCAACAGGAGACGCCTTCTCATTTACTTGAAATGCTTGATCTGGTTTAGGCGAGGGGTTGGGCCTGGGTAGAGCGTACAGGAGGCAGGATGTTACGCCGATTACACCATGGATACATCGCTTATTTGTAATTTGGTCATTAGTAACTGAGTCTCTTGTCATTTCTTGAATTTGTCTGATAATTTCGGTAACGGTCCTCACCCAAAAAAGTTTTGAAATTTCGTTGTCTCTTCAGTTAGACATTTTAGTTGCCGTCTTTGTGTAAATGACCCTTCTTCTTCAACCTCGGATGTTTGTATTATTCCAGGTTTCATGCTGGTCACATGATAGAACTGTCCTCAACATGCCATCTCAATCGCTGTGAATTATCTGGATATTGACCTGCTTTATTTGCTAGGGCTGTCCCGAATACTGTTTTTGGGGCTTCAAAGCTTCAGTGATAACTACCCGCAAATACTTGACGCTTTGACGGGATGCAACTGGCAGCGCCTGGGGTAATAGTACTTAATCATATTCATTAGGGCTGTCAAGCAATATAAAAAAATAATCTAAATTAGTCACATGCATCAATTTTTGCTGTTAAAGTATTTAAATATTTCAATTTCAATAAATTTTGGCAGATGTGTTGCAGTAAAGCTGCTGGGTTTTGGACACAATTGTCCCCCTGTCCTCTACCACAGAAACTGGTCTGCAGTCCATTGCAATCCATTTTGCAAGGGAGTTTGTCGGTCATAGGTAGACCTACTCAGCTTTAACGAAGTGTGGCTTGACGAGGCTGACTGCTAGCGTTAGCATCAGAGGCTGTGCTAGCTTGGACCTCCAGGTTCGCAGTGAAATGCTTTGCGTTGAGCTGATATTTTGAGCTTTAAGTACTCCAATAGTACGGAAATTCTTTACTGCAGAAACTACAGAGAACGCACCTATCCTCCTATCAACAGTGTTTTTAAAATGTAAATGTTCCACTCACTGGGTCAAGCAGCGTCGTTTCGTCTGCCTCCATCATGTGACAAAGCAGTTGTGGCCTTCAATGACACACTGGGTCAAAGGGCACCACGGAACACATTAACCAGCGTTATTGCTTCTGTTACTGTGATTAATTAACCGAAATTAAGGCGCTATTTTGGCAGCCCTAATTTTCATACATGCTAATCAACCACCTGAACACGACCTGGCTTTAGTTAAACTTCGTGCCACTGAGTGTGTGTGTAGAGAGAAGGAAGAGAAGGTGGACTATTGCACGCAGTGTCTCTGTAAGTTATTAATAACTCGTCACGCCGCATGTCGGGCTGCATCACCAGATGCAAAGTAAACCCTTCCCTACAGCTGCCAGTTGTGGATAAACATCAGCAGTTCGTCTCACATCCTACGTTCCTTTTCTTCGTCAGACAGACAATTTAACTGCTTGAAGTGGGCGTCGATGACTGCGCTTAGGACGCTGCCTCATCCCTGTCTGACACCTGCCCCCTCCTTTCAGTTCCTTACACCTGTTAACTGCTTGAATCACAAAAAAGGAATAATTCGAAGACTGATTTCGATCGCTATTAACGACTGAAGCTTTGCAGCATTTGGGTCAGCCCTATCTTTCAGACATGGGCTCAATCGGACATTACAGGGACTTTGTACTACAAAGATGGCAGGTTAAAGGTCGTTAAATGTCGAGTTCAGCTAATTTGTTTTTTACATACAGCTCCTTCAGCTTATGTCTAGATGAATTCAGGGTTAATAGCCTCTATTAAAATGCAAGTGCTTAAAATGTGGTGCTTAGGCTGCTTTTTCTTTTTAAGTAAAAATAAGTGTGTAACAAACCTACATCAATTTGCTCTGCATCCCGATGTCCGTCTGTCTCTATCCACGTGTTGAGACTGATAACAGACCTATAGTGAGCTTAACGCTCATGTAGGTCTCACTGTAGTGAATCCTGTCCTGTTTTTAGCCTGATTTCTCACCACTGCTGTTTGGCGGCAGTGTTTCTCACCCTCCAGTGGAATCAGGGATAGTAAGCAGGAGGTGAGGAGGAGGAGGAGGAGGAGGAGGAAGGAAGGAAGGGAGAGTAGTGATAACGAATGGAAAGCAAATGAGACGAAACTTCTTACGGAGCTTTCTTTTCCTCCATTGACCTCTGGCCTGTTTTGAGAGCGTCTGTGTTCGTGTGTTAGAGGGAAAAAGAGTCAGTTTTAGTGCTCACAGTTTGAACGGCAGCAGACGTCATGCGGCATCGTTACAAAGGAAAAAGACGACACTTATTTAGTGACTAATTTGTGCTGGTAATTTGCAGAGACGGGGCGCTCATTGATTCACAAAATGGGGTTTAAATGAGGAAATTATACAACAAAAACAGCCCGTAAGAATAAAGAAAGTGTAAAAATATAAAAAATTAAATCTTAAAACGGTTAAAAAACAATTTCTAAGTGTTACAAAATGACACATAATGTTTTACCTTTGTGTTACGCCTGCGGCTCTGAGTCATTTTGACATTGAATGATGGTCTGAGCTTTTGCGCAATTTACAACACAAATTTCTGTACTTGAACTTTCTTGAACTTTGCCGTCGTGCACGCCATCTCAGAGAGTCGAGCCTTACCTGAGAGAGAGAGAGAGAGCCTGCAGATGCAACAGTCAGCGTGCCTTTTCCTTTTGTCTTTGCAACTCTTTTGCGGTTTCCTGTGTTTGGTCCTCCTTTTCTTGTTGGTGTTTGTGTCTCGAGCGTGTTGAAGTCAGCTCGTGCAGGTGATACGAAACCGTGGTTTTTCACAGAACTTGCAAACCCCAACACTTCTGACCGCCCTCATCTCTCTTTTTACACATCTGTTCTTCACAGTAAAACCGACGTTACCGGCCACAGCGTGAGGTAGTTGAAGCTGGTAGAGATTAAGGATGTGGATTTTTATACATGCGTACAAAACACATCCAGTATACACATTAGAAGTCATTTAATAGTCTTAAATTTGAATTTGTGAGGTCGTTTCTTTTTCTTTTTTTTTTTTTTTAAATAGTTCGTCTAGGTTAAAGTCCACTTTTCTGATGTTGGAAATTTTTAGACCTACCACTGAACCTAGTGCTGCCTTACTTTATACTTGCAGTTACCTGCTTGCAAAATGTAGACTAACCTTACTCACTCCAATAACCAAATTCCTACATAAAACCTGCCTCTGCATGGGACTGTACTGTATATGTACTACTTACCTTTATTCTGACTTGGAACATTTGAGTAAGAAATAGATAATTGTCCAAAAATCTGTCTTAAATTTGATTAAAAATTATATAGAGAATGTTTTTAAGGGCATTTAAAAGTAGGTTTGTTTTGTCCTTTTCATCTTGCACCTTATTTTCTTATGTTTTTGTGTCAAAGTGACTAGTGGAAACAAATATTTTTGAAATTGGTCCCGTATTAAACGAGAGCGCTGCAGCCGGCAACACAATACATGCTGCAATGTAACTACTCTGGGCAATTTGCGTCCAATAAAGTCCGGTTTATACAACAGCAATTTTAACCGAAAACGATAAACTTTAGCTGCATTTTGGCTGATCGTTTACAAGACAGCAGCGTTTTGAAAAAAGGTTCCAGAGCGCAATTTTTTGGAAACAGCACGTCTCCGTTGTCATGTAAACTTGTAATATGCAGTTCCTCTGAAAACAGAGACTTTTCGCACATGCTCATTACAGTTCCAGTCACTAGGCATGCGCGAGAAAGTCAACCATCACGACAACAATGGCGACTCCCGAGCTCTGTTTGTGTGCTTCTCCAGCAAAGTGTCTATTTACTGTAGCAACTCCACCTCGTCGTCAGTCCAGACAAACTTTGCCACGGTTGCCATTTTGTTTGTTTATACATTACTGCTCTGTAGAAGAAAAAAACAACACTGGCCTGCAGAAGTCACACAACTACTGGACTGGCATGTATACTATAGTGTTTTTGGTCATTTTTGTGGATACGTGTGCACGGCGATTGTTATCAAAATGTCGTCTGTACACAGAACTTCTGTCAAAACAAAAATGACAAAAGTTTTCAGCGGAATGTTTTTGTGTAAACGTGGCCTAAAAGTGTTTGTTTTTGCAACTGACAGGCTCAGATTGTTTTAAGTGTCTGACAACATTATGGAAAGGATCCTTACAGAGAGAGACCTTTTTTTAAAAAAGTAAGAACCTTTTTGTTCAACCCAGAAACAGCCCTGAAATCAGAACCAGCAAACCCACCAAACTCCATTCAAATAAACAGTCAATTTAGCGTGTATAGAGCCAGCATATGTTCACATCTAACTGGCTGAATTAAGGGTTTATTTCAACCAAACCACAGTTGGTGATTGTTGGAACAGTGAAACGACAAACCAAGATGATTTTTGAGTGATTTATTTTGCTTCTGTCGACTAAAAATAAAGCGTGTTTTATGATGATAAAATTACTGTTTATTTAAATGGAGTCTGGTGGGTTTGGTGTTGCGATTTCAGGGCTGTTTCTGGTTAAACAAAAACAGTCTTTCTCTTAGACATAAAGGTCTATATCTGTAGGGATTCTTCCCATAATGTTGTCAGACACTTATAATAACAGTCTGAGCCTGTCAGTGGCAAAAACAAACACTTTAAGTGGACGTCAGTGCACAAATGCCCCAAGAGGCTACATTGCAGCATGTTTTGTAGCTAACGTCTGCAGCACTCTCACTGAATACTGGACCAGTTTTAAAAACAGTTGTCTCCATTAGTGATTTAGACACAAAAACATGGGAGACGAGTCCATATTGAAAAACACTGAGGTTACCCTTTAAATCTAGGTGTCTGATACCTGCAGACACCTTGTATTATCTTACTGGTGTTTGCTTCGATTTCTTTTCATGATGAATATTTCAGAGTGTTAAAAAATATCGAGTACACACAGCCATGACTGTTTGGTGTTTGTTGTGTGCACGCATTTAGCTTCACCTCCCTCTTCTCCTTTCATATCCTCCTCTAAATCCTTGAACTTAATTTGTGCATGGATCCCATTCTCTCTCTCTCCGCTCAGCAACACTCTGTCCACTTCTTCCTCTGCCTCGCCTTTAATCTCACCCCACACTTTCCCCGCAGTATCCTCTCCTCCCCTCCATCGCTCCCTGTTTGCAGTGGAGGGGTGGTGGGGTTGAGGTTTAGAGGAGGGAGAAGAGAGCCGTCTGGAATCCATTAGCCAGTGGAGGCATCAGTGTTTCACTGTGGGAACCTTATTGATTGCCCTCCTTTGTAATTATTCCACCTCCACTCCCTCCTTCTGGCTCTTGCACCAATCATGCTTTCACTTTCTCCTGCCCTTTCTACCCTCTCTGCCTCTTTTTCCCCTGCTCTTCTATTTTCATCCCTCTATTTATGTTTGCGTGGTCCCCTTTTCTTTTTTTTTTTTTTTTTTTAGAAACTCACACAGCGTGCCAAAACCCCTAACCAACCGGGTGACACACTATCTGTGCGTTCATTGATGGCATGTAAGATGTATTGACGTACTTATCAGCTGCGTGCGACGCTACCACATCCTACACAGGGAGAAAATCTGACTCACCCACACTCTGTGCCAGTCTTGTAGACACATGTACACACACACGCACACCCCTCTCTATACAGTCACCTCCACGTGCTGCGTTCATGTACCTCCTCTTGATGCCAGGCTCGTGCCATAACAGTACACATGACTCAGTATGTATAATTTTAGGGTCAATTTTTAGTATGTTGTTGTTGGAAAAGATTTTAAACCCTTAGTTCTGAGCAGTGCTGCATTGCTGTAACATTTAAACCCCTGAAAACATTTAATTTAATCGACAACAAAAAGGAAATTTGTGGTGTTGCTTTGCGCTGAAGGAGCATTACAGTGGTGCGTCAGAGTGTCGTCTGTGAGTGAGTATGGTCACATATCTGCACTCCTGTAGTTTGTTATTGCTGCAGCACGAGGCTGATTGAACACTGTGGGGTAGATTTCCACCCCAGCTAGTTTTTAACGAGCTCTGGTGATATTAACACGTGGAGATAATGCAAATGAGCGTGTTTAAGGAGGCGGATGTAGGGCTGCAGTGAGTTATCGATCGAGGGAAATTAATCGGGAGCTGCTTTCATGATTGGATAATTGCTTTAGTCATCTTTTAAGGAGGAGATTCCAGACTTCAATTGTCGGGTTGGGCAATATATCAACATTACATCATCATGACATGAGACTATATCATCTTAAATTTTGAATTTTTTTAAGCATTGTCTTTTCCTGGTTTTAAAGGCTTAATTACGGTAAAGAGATGTAATTTTCTGAACTAAGTAGGCTGTTCTGTTATTTGCCTTTACTCACTTTGTCATTGTATCCACATTACTGATAATAATGAAGAATTTAATTGTGTAAACATTTTGTAAAAACAGTAATAGTTAACCCTACAATATCGTAGAAATACCAATCAATTGACAGATGAATAACATCCGCAACTACTTTAATAATTAAATAATTGCTCAGGTTATGTTTTAAGAAAAATAAAATCAAGTATCAGCTGTTTCTGGCCTCTCAAATGTGAGTATTTGATGCTTTTCTGTGTCATAAATGATGGTAAACTGACTCTTTTGGAAGACATTTGAAGATGTCACCTTGGTTTGTGTGAAATTACAACAGTATTTTACACTTGAATTAAAAAAAAAAAAAAACTAGCAGACGAACTAATTTGATTTGATTCAAAAAAAATTTTGTCACGATTCAAGCGAGATTGGATTTTTGGTTAGAGCTCCTACGATTAATCTAGTCGTTGTCTACGAGTAAATTAGTTGCCAGCTGTTTTTTCTTTTTGTTTGTTTCCCTGTTAAAAGGTTTTTTCGCAGAGTTTTTCCCGTATCCACTGTGAGGGTGCAAAGGACAGAGGGATGTCATATGCTGTAAAACCCTCTGAGGCAAATTGTGATTTGGGATATTGGGCTTTATAAATAAAATTGAATCTATTGACAGATAAATAAAATCAGCACCTGCTTTAATAACTAAATAATCACCTTAGTTATCTTGATGCTTTTCTGGCTCAAACATGACAGTAAACTGACTCTTATGGAAGACATTAAAAGGTGTCACCTTGGTCTGTGCAAAATTACAACAGTATTTAACACTTGAATTAAAAAAAATAACTAGCAGACGAATTATTAACGGAAATAATTGTTAGTTTTTGTCCTAATTTGATTTGATTCCAATTCTTTTTGTCACGATTCAAGCCAGATTGGATTCTCGATTAGAGCTGCCACGATTAATTTAATAGTTGACTCATTTTCTAAGAATAAAAAAGGTAAAATAAGTTCTGATTCTAGCTTCGTGAATGTGAATATTTTCTGGTTTCTTTACACTTTTATGAGAATAAACTGAATATCTTTTGGTTGTGGACAAAACAAGACATTTGAGGACGTCAAAGTCGGCTTTCTAGATTACTGTTTTCCTCCATTTTATAGAGCACTGATGATAGTCAAGGAAAAACGAAACATTTGCTGCTGTTTTTAATCACTTTTTGCACTTTGAGCACCCTTCTTTTTGTGCTCAGATGTTATAAATAAATTGACTTTTTTTTTTGCATTGATCTGAGCCTGTGAACTTGTTTTGTGGCTGTCCAGCCTCGTATCTTCTCTGTTGTCCTTTCTTGGTTGTCCATTGTACTGACGCACCAAAGATAGACTTTTTGTCGCCCTGAGCAGGCGCAGTTTCACAGCAAACTTTGCGGTGTTTTCAGTGATCTGCTGCCACCATTTTGTTCAACATGGCTAATTTTGCTGACATCAACAGACTGATGGAACATTTTCTGACCAAGATATTGATTCTGTTCTTTTCAAATACACTGATTTTCTCGATACCACTTAAGGACTGAAACATTTGCTGCTGTTTTTAATCACTTTTTATTATTTTTTGTACTTTGAGCCTTTTTTTGTGCACGGATGATCTAAATAGACATTTTTTTTTGCATTGATCTGAGCCTGTGAACCTTTTTGTGGCTGTCCAGCCCAGGTGTATTGGTGTGCAGGTATCTCCTCTGCCGTCCTTTCTTGGTTCTCCATTTTATACACCAAACAGCTGATCTATTAATCGAGAAAATAACCACCAACGACGAAAATTATCGTTAGTTGCAGCCCTGTTTTTGATTTGATAGATAACAAACACTGCACAATTTTCTGTCTCTTTATCTTTTGTGCATCAAAAATGGAAATTTCCGAGTCATTCACAGTTTGCAGTCTTTTTAGGTCACTGACTTGCAGAATGAAACTTGAGTGACAGTGAGGCTAACTGGTGTTGATGGAGACGATGTCTGACTAGAGAAAAGTGTGTAGGAGTCTGCAGCTTTTTTTTTTCTATTTGAGTAATGATTTGGATGGCAGTTTGGAGACACTGGCTAAATGTCTTGTGAAACATAAGCTGGTGTACGTGTTCTGGAGTAAAGGTGGTAGAAATGAAACAGTCTGTGGAGTCATTTTAACCTGATCAGCTGGTTGATTTTTTTTTTTAATCAACCATTTTTGATGTTTGGTTTAACTGTAGTATTTCCTGAAGCATTAGTGCTTCTATATGGACGATGCAGGCTGGCGTGACAATCACTGACACACTTGCAAGTCTTCAGCTTTGGAGAAAAACGGTTTAAATTAGTATTTTTGCATCTTTGTGTGCCACCAGTGTTTTCCCCTCCTGCTTATCTGTCCTCTTTTCTTATTGCCCCGTGATGCTGTCTGTCTGCATGGCGTGTTTATCTGTTGTTCACTCACAGCTTTACCAACCTAAAGAAGAAGTTGACCAGAAAACAGTCATCCTCAGCTGTGATGTGTTGCGAGTTTACGGCCTTTTTCTGTACGTGTGGTTTGAAGTGGTTTCTTTGCTGACATGCGACTTATGACTACGAATATTCAGATATGACTCAACTCCAGTTTACCGAGTCATCATATTTACATCAGGCTGGATTTTACTTAAAGGGCCAATTAACCACAAGAGACAAAATTCATGTTTTTCCTCTTACCTGTAGTGCTGTTATCAGTCTAGATTGTTTTGGTGTGAGTTGCAGAGTGTTGGAGATATCAGGTGTAGAGATGTCTGCCTTCTCTCCAATATAATGGAACTAGATGACACTCGGCTTGTGGTGCTCAAAGTGCCAAAAAATACATTTGAAAACTCAACAGCAATGTCTCTTTCCAGAAATCATGACCCAGGTTACTCAAGATAATCCACAGACCTTGTTGTGAGCAGTTTCATGTAGGAACTATTTTCTCTCTACCGAGCTACACCTGCCATCTGTATCACTGCGCAGAAGGAAGAGTGCATCTACTTCTAGTTAGCCAACGTTACAGCTAAGCCGAGGAGGACGCGAGGAGTGTGACGACACATCGATCTTGATTGATACGTCAATTAAATGGTCAGCTATCAAATTTCAAAGTGAAAACACTGATACGTATCATCATCTTTAAAGTCTCTATGAAATGAAAAACACATATTCCCAGTTTTAATCCAGTGTCACTGTGTGAATTGGTCATTTATCTCCTGTTATATGCCAGATATATGTCAAAGTCCCTGTCTTTTCTCTTCCTGTAAAACCAGGTAAAATTATTTCTAATATTTAATGACTCATACTGCAATCAGAAAGACTTCATGTCGAGTCATAAAATCGCACTTCACCTTTTGTGGGCTGTAGTAGCTAACGGAGCAATATAGTGACTGATAAGAAGAACTTTGAGTTATGTGGGCAAAACCTTTGTTTTCACTTTAAAAGAAAGTGACTGAGGTCTAATTCATTCATCTCCTCCTCCTGATCTAATGGCAAAGGAAGGTGTGTGTAGAGGCAATTGTCCACAAAATCTAAGCCTGCCCACTTCTTTAGCGGTCCAATCAAAATGCTAAATATTGTATTTAAAATCCCTCTTGTCAAAATACTCTTTCACTTGGAAATACGTCACAGTACAGAAGCTAAAAAGACGCTCTGACTTTTGTTTCTCGGGGACTTTAAGATAGGCTTTTATTTTGAAATTCTCATGGCACGTCTGTGTCACCACTTCCGTTCAAATACACCTCCGTCCTGATGAGATTTTATTACAGATATTGTCTCATAGTGATCTCAGGCCCCTGAATTGAAATTGAAATCGTTTTGTAGCGGACTTTGTGATATCATCAAATATTGTTGTTCAAAGAAGTGATTTATATCATATTGTGATGGAAGTTGTGATTTACACCCCAACAGGCTGCCACTAACATCTCATGCTGTCCCGAGCGTTAGCTTCTTGTCCAGCAGTAGATGCACACTTCCTTCTGTGTGGTGGTACGGTTGTTGGGTGTAGTTCGGTAGAGAGAAAGTAGTCCCTACATGAAACTGCTCACAACAAGGTCTGTGGATTATCTTGAGTAACCAGGTCATGATTTCTGGAAAGAGACATTGATGTTGGGTTTTTCAAATGTATTTTTGTGGCGCTTTGAGCACCACAAGCTGAGTGCCATCTAGTTCCATTATATTAGAGAGGAGGCTGACATCTCTACGGCCGATATCTCCAACACTCAGCAACTCACACCAAAACAATCTAGACTGATAAACAGCACTACAGGTAAGAGGGAAAATATGTGTTTTTGATTTTGGGTTGAACTGTCCCTTTAAAGCCAACAGTCCACTTTAAGGACAGATACAGTGAGTGAAGGTGTATGATGCTGTCATCGTAGTGGAAGTGATGGTTTGATTGAGTCATGTTTCCATCACAGTTGTTCGCAAAATAAAAGCGATATTTCTGAAAATTCGACAAAGTTCAAATGCTACCTGCAGGTGTTTCCATTGAACGGTGTTTTGCGAACTAGCCGTAATTCTTGCGAGACTTCACTTTGAGGAAGATGGCCGAAAGTGTTATGCATCTCGGGACACTGATCATTCCGAATTTCTTTGCTGTTTGCTATCCAAGATAACTGTGACATTTTTATCAGGAATAACTGTTAACAATAACTCCGTCTCCTCCTCTGTCCACACATACCCGCACCATCTTCCTTGAAATGAACTGGTCGCGTGACCCCCTACAGTCATGTCCGTTGACCCCGGTGACGTGTAAATGCGAAAAAAAGTGTTTCCATTACACTTTTGCGATACACTTTTATATCGACATGTCTGAAAAACCAGCTCACGAGAGAGTAAAAATGTTTGAGCAATATTTGAGAGGATTTTCAAGGTGTTTCCATTACCAGTATTTGATTGCGATATTTAGGTTTTGCACATTTCTAGGGGTAATGGAAACGCGACTAGTGATGTCATGAGAATGTAAAGCTAAGAAGAGCAGGGGAGAAGACTCAAAGTGAAAAGAGCTGTCGTGTGTGTGTGTCATCCTCCCAGTTTTGGATTTACACAACCGCTCACCTCTTGCTTTTCTTTAGATTTGAAAGTGTGTCGGGGGTCTCGATGCAGCCCCGCCCGCAGCGTGACAAACACCTCTGACTGGCTGATTTAAATACTTCTGGGAAAGCTAAACTGCACTTCCTGTGCGTCATGTGGGGCAGCTGGACCGGCTGCAGACTTTTTTAGAAAACAGCTGAATTGTTTTTTTGCCAGAATGCCCTTTTGGGCAGAGACAGAACGCCCTCAGTTACTAATATTTCACTAAAACTTTTAATTCATGTGACGAACCTTTCATATAATTATGTACTGAATGATGAAAGAGACTGTTTTTGGTCGTCTCTTTTTAAGACAAACAGTGAGGCTTTTGTCATGTTAGTATCCAAGTCTACATGTTCGGCTGAGCAGCACCGTGCCCTCTGCTTTTAATAATCCCTTTCAAGGGTTTTCATGTTGTATATTTTGGCACACATCACGGCGAATTAGCATAAAAATGTAAATTAATCAGTCTCCTTGTTAAAGAGAGATTTTTACCACCCACTGCCCATTTGTAAAACACTATGACGTACCTCGCATCCTGAATACAGAAGTGTTTACTCCGCTGTATCCCAGCGGCTTCGTCTTTTTTTGAAATGCTGCATGTTGCCTCAGACCAAGAGAAATCTGCCGTCGGCTATTATGCACCATTGAACTGGAAGAGCCGTCAGGAAATTATCAAGTCAGATGCGTTTTTACAATTCAGATTAGCGCACATGAAGCCTGAAAGCTGCTGTTATCGGTTTATTAGTGTTTTAAACTTAATGGATTTAGCGCCATATGGTCCAACATGAGGTCTGTATCACCTCCACTACTACGACTCATTAGACGTTTCAAGCTGTAGATAACAAGCTCCACGCCGGTACTGTTAGGGTTTAACGTGGCGTTGGCCATCCAGGAGTCGTATCTGCTCCTGCGCCTGAAACACGAGGAGCTTTTGTGTCAATGCCCGACCTGTTTTAACGTGCCACAGTTTGAATAAAGCCCCTGTACACCTGCTTTAACCTGCCCGCTGATGCCGACACGTCCTGTCACCTGCCTTTATTTGAGCACAGTGCCACCACACACTGCCAAGGCCGCGGTGACAAGCGTGTGTGTACGTGCACCATTGTGTAACGCCAGTGTTTACTCTGTGTGTGTTTGTGGTTGATAACCAGCCCACTCATGTTTTCTTCTCACTTTGTGTCTTTGCAGGAAGTTCGGGGAGCGCCCTCAGCCACTGCGCCTAACAAGGTGAGTGTGCACACACACGCACGTCTGTTGTCATGGTGGTTTTTGTCTGCGCCTGTGTTTACTATACACATTTGAGTGAATACAGTAAATCAAGATCAGCACATCTTTACCGCCTCTGCAGAAAATGTCATCAGATTTTTGAGAAACGTTGAATTTTCTTCCACTCCACCCCTCCCTGCCACAGACCCACTTCTGGTTTTTAAGGGAGGACAGGAAATATTTAAGGGGAGATAGCGGGTCATCAGTCGCTGCCGCATGGAGGAGATAAACATCATCTGAAAGCTGGGAACCTGAAGATTAATTTGAGATAAGCTCAGCACTGTGTGTCAAGTTTTACTCATTATAAATTTAAAATACAGGGTTCACACAAGGTGCTTGAATTTAATTTTAAGGGGAAAAAAATTAAGCACTGGAATAACAAAGTGTTAAAAAAAGTCCCTGAAATTCAAATGAGTTTCGTTCATCGAGTCAGAAATCGTTCAGCTTTTTCTTTAAAAAATAAAAATAAAAATACGTGTCACCACCTCGTGCCACGCTCCTCCTCTCCTTTCTCCTTCCCCCTGGTGATGTCCCGTCCGACATCTTAGTTTATTCTTACTTCCCTTAACTCGTGAAACTCCGGAAAAACCAGTAGACCTATGGTGACATGGCACGACTTCACCAAACGAGTCGGCTTGTTTTCCTCTCCCTTGAGTGGTGAGCTGGTGTTAAAGCTCCGCCGCAAACTAAAAGTGAAACTTAAGCTCCAGTTGGCATCATTTCACCTCACTACTTTCAGATGGTACCACGACATTCAAATGTTTTGTTGAGGATTTAAGGGTAATACCTTAAAGGAGTGTGATAGGCACAAGACCTTGATCACGTCATTTGTTTGGGTCAGTGTTTAATAACAATTTAGATTGAAAATCAATTATTTGCTTTGAATGAAGTCTGTGAAAATGAAAAATAGTACTTAAAAAAGTACTTGAATTTTATTTTGAAGTTTGAAAGTTAGAGTGTAATGAACATTATGATGGAAGTAAATGACGGCCGTTTCCGTGCTCTATTATGTCCCATAAGTTGTTGCAGCAGTTTTTTTTGGGTGATATACTTTGTTCCACAGATTTGGCGCTGAATTAAGGCATTTTTTACTTCTTAAGAATTGATAAAAATGGCTAAATGATTCTCCAAAATACCACATTACGATGTCAAGACCTTGAGGAACACCACAGAAAAATCTATGATATGATTTGGTGTCAGAAACTTTCGGCATTTGGAGATTTTGTTGTGTCCCACACTGTTGGCATTAGTCCGCCCTTGTCAGCTTTTTCAGCTGAGTCAGCATGTTGAATTGGCTTCAGAGCTCACGGAGTTAATGAAATCCTTCTGATTGGCAGCTCAGCTCAGCTCAGCACACAAGACGACCAACAGAAGTGAGGAAAGTAAACAAAGAGCTAAAGTAAAGAGGGAGTTAGATCAAAACAAATTTGTTGTATTAGGTAAGGCTTTATTTAAGCCATTAATCTCGTAAGCAGAAATGGTTCGTAATTGTTTATTATCAGGGTGTCTACAGGTCTTAAAATGTTTTTAAGTTTTCTTAATATACGGCCTTAAAGAATCTCAAAATGTCTTAAATGAAGTTTTCTTAATATAAGGCCTTAAAGAATCTTAAAATGTCTTAAATTAAGTTTTCAATATAAGGCCTTAAAGAATCTTAAAATGTCTTAAATTAAGTTTTCTTAGTATAAGGCTTTGTAACATCTTAAATTAAGTTTTCTTAATATAAGGCCTTAAAACATCTTAAAATGTCTTGAATAAAGTTTCCTTAATAGAAGGCCTTAAAATGTCTCAAAATGTCTTAAATTATGTTTCCTTAATATAAGGCCTTAAAACGATTTAAAATGTCTTAAACTAAGTTTCCTTAATACAAGGCCGTAAAAATTCTCAAAATGTCTTAAAATAAGTTTTCTTAATATAAGGCCTACTTAAAATGTCTTGAATTAAGTTTTCTTAATAGAAGGCCTTAAAACATCTTAAATTATGTTTTTGTAATATAAGGCCTTAAAACATCTCAAAATGTCTTAAATTAAGTTTTCTTAATATAAGGCCTTAAAACGTCATAAATGCCTTAAATTATGTTTTCTCAATATAAGGCCTTAAAATGTCTTAAATTGATGTTCAATGGTTCCAAATATTTTCGGTACCTCGAAAATTCCTCCAACCTGACCGACCCAATGACTGTTTATAATCACTGGACAATCCGAATAATTGCAATAATAAATAGCATTTGTGACAGTGATGATAATTTGTTTTCTTTTTACCTTAAACACATTAAACTTAAATCACCCAATTGTTTTCATTTTTCGTTGCTGTTCATTTTGAACTGACATCAGTGTGTTTACTTGGAAAGAGGACTAACGTGTCACACACACAAAATTTCATATAAGGTAGTATTAAAAAGGTCTTAAGAAGTCTTGAATTTAACTTGGTCATATCTGTAGACACCCTGGTCATTCTTATATAGCGCACAGTATGTAATTTGATTGTGTTGTTAAAGTGCTAACTGGCGTCTTGAATCCGTCCTGTTGGTCTTCTGGTTTCTCTTTTTGAATGACAAATACAGACTACTGCCACCTGCTGGTGTGGAGAGACCTTTCCTCGCACATACACACAGAACGTACTTGCTAGTTGGTTGCTGGTTGCAGTGTGTTCAGGTGCAACTTTTTGGCTGAGACGGAGGCAACAGAAGACAATGCAGAGGTTCCTTGACGTCACTTTGGTGTGTCTTAGTCTTAAAGTCAGCCTCTGAAAGACCGTAACGTTGATGAGGACAGCGGCGAGTGTTAGAGGTGAAGTGAAGACACTCAGGTCAACATCAGATTCATTGCCAATTGGCGTCACCGACAGACTTTAACAGGGATCCTGATTTTCTAACTGTGTTTCAAGGTGTCTTATAGTTTTAATCAGATTAGCCCAGAGCTTTGGTATGAAAACTCGTCCACCTTTTCCTCATTATCGTTCTTCACACAGTCGGTCGAGGCCTGTCGAGAACACTGTGATTTCTGACTGGTTTCATGCAACACATCAAACTGACGATGAGCTCATTTCTGCTGGTGATGCATATGAAGTTAAAAATGCATCTGCGATGACTGCAACATAAATACACTGCAGATCGGCTGCTTGTTGTTGCCACAATAACAACAGCAGCATGTTAACTTAGCAAAACAACATTACATGCACAGTTTTACTGTGTGATTCTGGCCCGGCCGTCCATATTTCCACCAGCTGTTATCTGTTGACCCCTGCTCCGTGACATCACTCTGTTCTGCTATTGATTGTTTATTAGTGAGATCTCTGTAGTTTTTCACTCCTCGGAGAGGCGCTCTGCTTGTGTTGAAATGAACGCCGTGTCTCGCAGTTGTTTGTAGGAAGCCAGGGAAACGATAAATCACCTTTTCTGAGGACTCGCAGTCTAAACTCTGCTCCGTGCGCTGTGCTCAGCAGAGCTTCCACTCGCAAGTTTTTGATTATTCTGTCCCTCTAATGTTTGTTCCAAGTCATTTGGAGCAACATTTGGGTGAACACATAACGTTGATGGATGTTGTGGTTTGCTCTGGACGTGTGCGTGCGTGTATGTGTGTGTATATGTGTGTGTGTGTGTGTGTGTGTGCACTTGTTTGCTGGTTGGTGTCTCTCTTTGTTACTGGGAACGGGCACTGCCTGTGTGTGTGTGTGTGTGTGTGTGTGCGCATGTGTTCGTGTTTTGCGCGTGGCGCTCAGCGGGGAAAATGAGGGGTTGCATACTGCCTGGAACAGCCGAGCATGGTTTTGGAAAAAAGGGGCCCCAGCACCTTTTGATGTGTCCCCCTCTTCATTCATGTGCTGCCAGTCCGCTGGCGTGCACCGGCCCCTCCATTTGTCTGATGGTTTCGATGGCCAGAAATATGACGGACACAAAACACTCTCTACCCAGCAGCCCAAAGTGTGTGTGTCTTTGTGCCCCTGTGTATCGCGGCGTTGTGTTCTTTGTGTGTGTCGCTTTGTATCTGGCTCAGTGTCCTCATGTCTGCATGTTCACTCACACCCCCTCCACCCACCACCCCCTTCTTCTCATGGCAACAACAGCCCCACGATTTTCTGTCAGGCAGCAGCACAGGCAACTAAAACGGCGCACCGTCCTGCAGGGGCTTTTTAGGGCAGCTAAAGCTCTGGGTCCTGCAGGGCCGCCCTGTCAGGAAGGCTACTCGACTGGAAATACAATACATGACACACATACACTGGAAATGAGCGCACACAGGCGCGCACGCACACACACACACACACACGTCTGAGATTGAGGCACAAATCTGCACACAAACAGACACAACACATGAACGTAGAGGCTGGATAAGCTGCCTCCTCTGGTGGGGGAGCCGCCCCTTCAAGGGCTTATTCTCCCAAACAACAGGGGAAGGGCCAGCTCTGCAGAATCCATCGCCTCAGATGGAAACGCTCAATAGACACAGCTTTGAGTTCAACACTTGTTTGTCAAGAGGGACGAAATTCAGACGGAAATAAAACCCTGATGACCGTTAATTTGTGCCAGGCTATTGTTTGGTCTGAGAGTGCACACTGGGAATTAAAATGTTTTGTTCTTAAAACATGTCTCCTTCGATCTTACTGCAAAATGATTGATTGATGATTTAAATTTCTATTCCAGAACTAGAAACACAATGTTCATAGGCACGGAAATGTAAGTAAAATTTGGCCTGTGGACCTAAAGGCCCAGATACGCCAAACCAACATCAAAGAGCTAAAGCCGATGAAGGCCGACTGTTGCATTGCCTCCTGTCACCTGTGTCTCAGCCAAAAAGCACCTGAACACACTGCAAAGACTGAAGCCAACGGCCAACTAGCACACACGATCTGCTTCAGCGTGAGAGGAAGTAGCCCTCCACACCAGCAGATGGCAGTGGTCTGTATTTCTCATTCAGAAAGGGAAACCAGAAGACCAACAGGATGGATTCAAGATGCTCGTTAGCCAGTTAGCACATGATGTTGGAAGAACAAAACATATTCACTGTGTGCTGCCAGTTAGTAACCCCGAATGTCCACTGGATCCGTCGCGGGAATACGTGCCAGGTCTATTTTTTGACGGACACCGCATGACGACGCGTCAAACAGGAAGTCAGGCGCAGAAAGGACGAGAGTATCCGGTCAATTTTCAAAATAAAAACACCCATAAAAATTATTTCACATCGCTACGTCAAAGTGGGTGGTGTCTTTGTACCTTCAGGGTTTCCGCAAATTATCGCGTGACATTATGATCTCGTGATCCGCCAATTCCAGCTGCTTGCGTGCGCGCCGCTATAGATGCGCTTTCAGTGGACATTGACGCTGCGGCACAGGACGGAGCGAGTCCGCGCCACAGCGGAACCGCGGACGCAACGGATCCAGTGTACACCCGGCGTAACACAAACAATTACGAAACCTTTCTGCTGAAGAGCTCAATGACCAAAAAAATAACCTTACCTCATATAACAAGTTTGTTTTGATCTCACGTCCTCTTGACATTAGCCAATTGTTTGCCGTCCTCACTTCTGTATCTCTTCTCGTGCACTGGTTTAAACCGATTTTCTTTACCAATGGACTCCACAAGCTCCGACACCGATTCACCTTGCTGAATTAGCGGAAAAACACCCGACAAGGGCCGACTGTTGCCGGTGGTGCAGGACACACCGCTAGTACAGGGGCAACAGATGACCAGCCGACTGTCAGCTTCAAGTCACGGTTAAAGTTTCCACTGTGAAAAGTTGTGGATGGTACCAATGGAACTGTTCCGCACCGTCCCCATGTTTGGTCCCCCCTCTGTTGGGGTACCTCCCAGCCCCTGGTTGAACTGCTGGGGACTGACTGAGGGATCGTCATTGTATTGCAGTTTAAAGGTCCAGTGTGAAGGATTTAAGAGTCAATCAGTGTGTTTGTTGGGCAGCAGTTGTTAGTGCTGTCACAGTAAGTGGTGGTCTGGGTTCAAACCCAACAACTGGCTGTAGCCTTCTGTGTGGAGTTTGCATGTTCTCCCTGTGTTAGCGAGGAGTTTCTCCAGGTTCTGCAGTGTCCTCCCCGAGCATGAATGGTTGTCTGTCTCTATGTGTCAGCCCTGTGATAGTCTGGTGACCTGTCTGATGTCTGATTTTTCCTGGTGTATGTAACCGAAATAAAAATAACTCATTCATTTCATCAGATCTGGTTGCGGCTGTGGCAGAAGTGCGGCTAAAGACGGTCAAATACACCAGCAAAAAAAAAAAAATGCTGCAGATACCTTTCAGAGTTACCTGCACCAGTGCATGTACACAGAAACAAATATTAACTCCACTCCCTCAATGTCACAGTATCTCTTTAATCTACCTCTCAGCTTATATAAATAATAAACATTTGTTTTCCCCCCTCGCTGTCTGTTGATGCTGCGGGCTGTTAGACAACCCACACTTTCATCACTGTGACTTTGTTTACCTGCTGTTTTTAGGTGGTAACTATCAGAGCTCACATCTAGTACAAGTTGTTGCAAGATCCTGTCGTTTTAGGCAACTTCCTATCAGTGCTTTAGAGGCTCACAGGGGCCTTGCGGAGGTCACACATCAAACGCGGAACAGGCACTTGTGTGTAGGTCACTGGTACGCCGCGAGATTCACAAATGGAGATGTTGTAAAAGCAGCGCGAGCGGGCTGAACTCGCCGATTGTTCACGTCTTAACCCAAGCCCCACACCACGGATGTGTGTAATCTACCTTTTGTGATTCACAAGGGCGCACACTAATTGCAGTCTGATCATCTTAATTGAGCTATTTCGCAGTGTGTGTGTGTGTGTGTGTGAGTATGCCCCTCCACGGTGTGTGTGTGTGTGCGCGTGTGTGTGTTCACAGGGGGTCTTGTGACAGTCCGCTCTGCTGTAGACGCTGTGGCAGATGTACAGGACAGATGCCTGTCTGCTCTGCTGCATCTGTAGCCCGGCTTAACCTAGCCCCTCCTCACACACACACACACACACACACACACACACACACTCGTCCGACCCCCGTAGTGCCTGCTGTTGAATATGTGTCTCTTTTTGTAAATCTGTCTAGCACATTTTTGTCTCACTTGTCGTGCATTTCCTTTTTCCCCCCTCCTCCTCTCTCGGTCGGGTTTATCTCGCTTTATCTTTCTTCCTCATTCCATATCGCCTCCTCTTCCTCTCTTTCACTCGCATTTGCCGAATGCCCTTTCGCACATTTAACAAGAACGAAACCTGCCGCTCAGATAAAGTTCCCCTGCTTTCTTGTCCACCACTTTTGTGCTGCTCTCTGTGCGGTTGTTTGCTCCTCTTCACTCTTATTACCTGCATGTTGCATGTACACATAAATATATGACCTAAATAAGTGTGCATGTGTCTTGTTAGTTCACTGTAACAGGCAGGTGAGCAGCCTCCATCTCTGCTTGAATCGCAGCGGCTGCACCAGCTTTGCAGATATGTTTTCTTGCTCAGATGCGAGGCTGCTCTGTCATTGTTTGTTCCTGGTGGTGTGCTTCTTTTTATATTACACGTGGATGTGGCTTTGTGTGTGTTTCAGTTAAAATTGAAGTGCCCTTTACCCTCACTTCCTGTCTGATGAAATCTGACGCAACAGGGCATTGATTTCTCCCTCCTGAATTTGTTTATCACGTCCTTTATGTTGCTATTCTCTGTATGCATGTGTGAGTGCCACTCTATAGAGTTTGTGAGTGAAGCAAATCTACGAGCAGCTTGCGTGTTTCAGCAGCGTTTACTGAGAGAATGGTGCTAATTTTGTACCAGGGTCTGCACGCTACTCTCGCATAGGAAGCTGTGCCCTGGTCACCGTCTGTCTCACTTCTTCTTCCCATCTTCGTTTCTCAGGAAGAGACCTAATCTCTGTCATCTGTCTCTCACTTCACTTTGCTTTCATAAACTCTTGTTGCCTTAAAGGAGTTGAAAAGAGTTTTGAAATGTTGGTCATTGCTGGAAACATTTGCTTTTTCCACTCTCTGTTGTATCACTGTCTTTTCATTACTTTTTACCAGCTAGGTACCGCTCAAGTGTAGCTGTTAGCGCCGTATAAATCATGTGGTACGTCATTAGTGAATTGTGGCTGAGGATACAAACATGCATCCTAGAAAATTCTCTGAAGGAAGGAATCGGTCCTCGGTTGAAGTCGAAGGATCCTTGACACTGGAACAGTCCTTTGGTGGGATTCGATGGCGTAGCCTCCTTGTAATTCAGCCATTTCAGGACCCTACCTTGACTTTAAACATCATCCGTCAAGTAGCTGTCCCTTAGTTACTCACTCTACAGCAGGAAACCGCTCTTCAAAATAAAAGCTCAGTGATGGGAATTCACCATACTTCAAAATGTGGTGTGTTTTTACAAGCTTGCACTGGTACCCTACGCCGTAACCTGACACGCACCTCCCCAGAAATGTAACTACACGTTTTATTTACTTTAATTTCACAGATAAGAAACAATAAATTGTGAAGACAATAAAGCCTCCACAAAAATAGCATTTTAAATCTTGTGTGTGATTTATCCTGGCTTCATATGAGCAGAGGAAATCTCTGCTGGTTGCTAGGCTAATTTATACAATGTAAAATGCCATAGGCTTGTGCTAATAATGTTAGCATGTTGTATTTGTTTGGAAAACATGTTTAGTATAAGACAGTTGTTTTGTCAGTGAACCTTGTGAGTTGTAATGGAGCCAAATTTTGTAACGTTACCTTTGTTAAATGTTGCTGTTGTCCCTGGCTTCATATGAGCAGAGGAAATCTCTGCTAGCTGCTAGGCTAATTTATACAATGTAAAATGCCATAGGCTTGTGCTAATAACGTTAGCATGTTGTATTTGTGGGGAAAATGTGTCCAGATAAAGACAAGTGTTTGTCTGTGAATGCTGCGAGTTATAGTGAATCTGATTTGTGTACTTGTGTTTGAAATGGTTGCTAATAAGCCATGTTTAATGTGTGTTTAATGTGTGTTTTAAATCAACTAAACTTTACAGCACTTCACAGAAACCCAGCTCATGAATAATAAGACATGACATGACCATTTCCTGTTGTGAAAATGTCTGCACCTTTTATTTTCCTAACCAGTATTGCTAATTGTGCTTTCGTTTATTGAAGCATATGAGATATTTCTGTTCATTAAATGGTCATTAATAAGAGGAAAATACATCGATCTCTGTCAGATGAGGTAACACAGACTCATCGCCTTTATTGTATGTGGACTCATCATGCAGTCGTGCAAAGTCACCCCCCCAGGGCCCATCCCGAGCTGGGAAAAACCCTGTTTTGCATATGCGTTTGATCTCTTCAAGTCTTGATTTCACCCTGAATTTCCCCCTCTCAAAGAGAACTTTTCCATCTGTGCGACATTGTCATATATGTACTTTGTGCCTACTTTTTATTCAAAATGTTGAAAGCCAAGATGCCATGGTTCGTATGGCTGCAGCGTTACATCAGATGGAAATATTTTAGATGTCCTCCAGTGCATCATTTTATACACATACTGACATATTTGGTGTCTTTTGTAAACCCTGACTCCCCCACTAGAATTGAATCTGAAATTCTGTGGGTTTCAACAATGCTTGGCTCCGCAGCCCGAGTTTGTAAAGATGGACCCACCACTGGGTTTATGTTATTCATTTGATCCCAGGATATTGGGTTTCATCTGAGCGTTGCCACATGTGGGGCATCTTTTGTTATCTGCTCAGAGGTTATTTAGGGGTAGCTGTGAAGTGGATAGAAATGCTCCAAGAGGGCACAGCAGACGACAATACACGAGGAACCGCTGTGAGTGAAAGCTTAATCTCATGGTGAAGCAGCTCTGTCTTGACGGGTGGAGTGGTCTCTCCCCAACTTAGCCACAGTGGTCTGGAACGGTTTGGTGAGCAGTGAAACAGTGTCAACCACAAGTCAGGGCTGTCGCACGGAACCTACCCACCAACACCAGTGTGAGACTCTGGTGTCATAACATAAATATGCAGCAATGTATTTGAATATTTATGTTTACTGTGCCGGGTGACACGGGCCAAAGATCATATCGCTGTGTTTTAAGGCTGAACGGGGACACACGTGATATGAGTCTCAGTGTTTTTTACAGAAACATTCTCTCAGCGCCACATGTGAAATGTCACAAGCACCTCCATAAAACTGACTGTGATTAAAAGTGCAAAGACGGGG